>CM019168.2:23127460-23541322 GCA_009739505.2 Apolygus lucorum | reverse complement strand
AAAAGTAAAAATAAAAAAATTATGAAAATACAAAATAGTAAAATAAAAAAACTTTTTAACAAAAAACGGACCGACCTCAAAACTGATGATGGCATCCCACTAAAAGGAAAAAATAATAACGACAACTTATTCAGATAGGTTGGTAGGTAGTTATGCATTGAAGTCGCCGCCGTGCCATCTGCAGAGACAAACATACACAAGTAGATTCCACTTCCATCTGGTTAGTATTACAACATGGGTCGATAGTGCAATACAAAACATGAATGAGAGTGGGTACCTATCATTGAGGTAATGCATGTGTTCCAAAACTATTAGGTAGTAGGTCACTGCTGTCGTATGAAGGAGGATGAGAGAGTGGCAATAAGTGTGAATCCCCGTACGAAATGTTTGGATTCCAACAAACCATCTCTTGATAGATAGTATCTAATAGTTATTTATCTAATTATACGTGATCAATCTTTGATTACATAACATCTAACTAATCTTATATTCCATGTATGGCATATTGAATGTAGAATTGTCTAGATCATGATGTGGGTTTGTGATATGAGTTCATACTCAAATGAACCAGTTAGTGTTACAACATGCGTCGATAGTGCAATACAAAAGAGGAGTAGGGGTAGGTAAGCAAGTAAACAACCTTCTCATGTTGAATTTTTATCCAACTGCCATTTTTGGTGACGCAGACGTCTTCAGCTGTTATCAAAGGAAATATTCTTACTGAGATTGACACTTATTGTCACTCTCTCATTCCTCCTTCATACGACAGCAGTGACGTACTATCCATTAGTTTTGGAACACATGCATTACCTCAATGATAGGTACCCACTCTCATTCATGTTTTGTATTGCACTATCGACCCATGTTGTAATACTAACCAGATGGAAGTGGAATCTACTTGTGTATGTTTGTCTCTGCAGATGGGCACGGCGGCGACTTCAATGCATAACTACCTACCAACCTATCTGAATAAGTTGTCGTTATTATTTTTTCCTTTTTAGTGGGATGCCATCATCAGTTTTGAGGTCGGTCCGTTTTTTTGTTAAAAAGTTTTTTTATTTTACTATTTTTGTATTTTCATAATTTTTTTATTTTTTTACTTTTAGTGATTTTTTAAATTTATTTTTAAAATTTAATTTTATAAGTCATTTGTTTTAATTTTTAACTTATTAATTTTTTCGACTTTAATTATTTTAATTTTACATAACTTACCTACTACCAAGTACTTTTGTTTAAATTTTTAAATCATTCGTTTTAATTTTTAACTTATTAATTTTTTCGACTTTTATCATTTAAATTTTTTTTTAATTCTTACATAATTTACCTACTACCAAGAACTTTTGTTTAAAGTCGGTATTCTTTGAGTTACCGACTGTTAACCTTTTTTCTACATTTTTCGCTATTTTTCTTATTTAAATCTTTTACTTGTATTTTTTAATTACTAGGTAATGGTTTTTTTATTGTGGAATTAATTATTACTTTTTGAGGTTTTTTATATAGTAGGTAACTTTATTGTTTAATTTTTACATTTTATTTTAGTACATATACCTACAGTATTATTGTTTCAAGTAGTTATTAGTGAGTCCAGAAAATTATTAAACATGTTGTTTAGTAATGCATGTATTCCAGGGGACGTCCCATTGGATAAGCATTAAGTCAATTAGAACCTGTTGGTGAGCGAAAAAACACGCATTGTTATTTCGCTTCCTCCTGCACCAAACTGTTTCACTCAACGTAAGTGACACGGGGGCGATGATATCCGTAGAGGAGTATCTACACTCAAATCCGCTCAATCCCAGGAAATACCATCAAAATCGGTTGGAAAATGTAGAAAGTATAGCTCCTACAGGGAATTTACGTTTGCGCATGCGCAGTGGCTATTATCAGTTCCTTGGCAATGCTTTTCATCGGGGACCATCTATATGCCAATTTGCATGATCTCTGAGAATTTTATTGAAATCGGATGGAAAATGTGGAAATGATGGCTGCTACAAGGAAATTATAGTTTGCACAAGCGCAGCGGCTATCAGTCCGGGGGCAATGATTTTCAAAGGGGACCATCTACACGCCAACTCGTACAATCTCTGAAAATTTCATCGGAATCGGACTAGAGCTTCATATTTTAGCCCGCTGCAACATGTTTTGGATGATGAGAAGGCTATGTGCTAGACCCACTTGGTAGTCTACTGGAATTTGATGGTTATCGGTAACCCCCTCATAAAGCATCTCATTTTTGTGAAGCTTAGAATCGGACCTTAAATTTTAATGTACACAAACATGTACACAAAGTCGGGAAACTCGTCTTTCAATGAAATGTTAAAGTTAATTTCAAAATTGAGTTCAATATCATTTTTTGAAATTAAAATTTTGCTTCACAATCCACTTTATCTTGAAGAAATAAGCGTTTCACTCTAAATAGGGAGGATGGTCCCCAATGAATGAGAGGGTGGTCCACTATGAATTAGTTGAGGGGCGGCAGGCGTCCGAGAATATGCCGGAGGGGACGGGCGGGGGGGTGGGTGAGACGAGCGGGTGGGTGGCTCCGAAGAGTCGGGCGGGGGGAGAGGATGCGGAACAATCTTCCCGAAAACCACGTTTTTTGAACTATTTTCACAAAATTTCGATACTTTTAACAAAGCAAAATGAAATCTGATTGAAACGGGACCACTATGGATACTTGTAGAACACTTTTCGAAAAGAATCAGGCAGATTGGTGCCCGAATAAAAAAATGCTAGTGGTACAAACATACAGAAAAAAAAAAAAAAAAAAATCGTCGTCCCATGACACACCGAACTGTATACCTCCTTCCTTCGGCGCGGCTTCGCCGCGCATGAAGTCGGTCAAAAAGAGAGCTGTAGTATCATGATGTTTCCATAACGTGTGGAGATGTGAAACTATTTCATTCCTCCCTTTATCTGTTTGGACTTGAGCAATATTAAGTAAAAAATAGAGCAAAAGTAAAGTAAGCAACCACCTCAGGTTGAATTTGCATCCAATCCTGGCGACTTTAGCAATATTATATTCACCACTGTTCATTAATTTTTATTCGCGGAAATGTAATTGCTCAGAGAGCTGGGAGATGACCATTATTACGATAGATCGCCTTTGTGGTCTAAGTGAGAAGGGGCTTACCAGGCACTAAAACAATCTTAAAACAAAAATGTGTTTCCTCAAATTCATAACAACAACAAGATTGTGAGAAATCGATGATTTTTTATGAATATTTTGGTGAGGCCACTATGAAATTCATGAGCTATCGTTCTGGCCCTCTGATCAACTTAAATGAATTCTGTGTCCTTCACCGCCCACCCAACTTGGCAGATTTTTTTTTTTTTGTAATCAGAGTGAGACAATAATTTCCGAAAGGTCGAACAAACAGCAGTTTATAATAAACCACTATCAGCAATCCACAACTACTGATAGAACTACCTCATTGAATTGGCGTTCTCATTGTTACACTTATCTCAGAGCCTTCGGCAGATGATAAATGAGCGAAAAATAGTTATTCTCCGGGCGAAAATGGAATATTGTTTCAGTTCTGAAGGCTTGTTTATTGTTGCCGAGACGGTTTATCCTCATTTAGGACTGGTTTGGTTTCTGATTACTGAACCAACACCCATCGAAGATAAGGAAACTTCCAGATAAGCGAACTCTGCTGCGATATCACAGTTCCGCTTTCCTTTTTCTCGTCTAAAGACGTCAAGAATTCGAATTGTTAAACCTTGGAACTGTACGATTCTTTCGAAATTATTTCTACTTTTCCATATTTTTCTTTCGGTTTTAATTCACAGCAAAGAGATGATATTAAATGGTCAGGATTCCAGTAGTCAAAATATAGCTCTTAAATCACTCGTGTGACCACTGTTAACCTCTCGACCTTTTATTGATCTATTTCGATGAAATATAAGAGGGTACCTCAGTTCCTCAAAAACGACTTCTCCTTACATAAAAATAAACAATTCTATTCGATCAAGCGAAAAAAGATAGCACTTAGTCAGTTGAAATTTGGCTCATTTTCGTCACCGAAAGTTCATGCGAGATTCACACTCGTGTTTCTAACTCATTATTCGTCCAGAACAGAGTAACTGAGACAAGTTTCAACTACCTTCTAAGGACCAGGGGCTGGTGGGATGGAGGAAGGGGAGACCTACGTATATATCAGGATTTCGATGGCTAAGGCTCAACTGTTGTTCATAACAAGTGCTGCTCTAATTGAAATAACAAATTTCCTGTGGTTTGAACAAAAAAGAGGACCACAGCACTAGATTCCCATTTTTTTCATATCACATATTGTCTCCTAGCCATTAATTTGTAATTTGACGTAAATCGTTAAAATATTCACGGAATTCAAGGTCGTGCAACTCCCAAATTGAGGATCAAACTCGAAATAGGAATATAACACGAGTCTGGCGATGAAAAAGAATCATGCTAGCAGATGGAGCAGTCCGTCGAGTTAATTTGCAGAAAAAGCAATACACCAGCCAACCCACGAAATGGAAATATAACTCCATCATCGAGGAAGCAGGTGCAACTCCGGAAAACCCGTAGAAACAACAGCTGCTGATGAGAACAAAAACACTTCCAGCCGGGAAATGGTGAAAACTCGCGTGTTTTCAGAGACCGAAAGAGGAAAAACGCTCCAAAGAAGGGGCGAGGGAAATCGGAAAACGTTTATAAGTGATTTCGCCGTACATCGCCGTGACCGCAATGGATAATCAAGAGGTTTCGAGGAGGTTATGAGGAAGAGAGGTTACCCGGTCGAAATTACCATTCTACGCCGCCCATCAATCACTTCTCCGAGGGTGGAGGGTTTGGTTACCAGCGTGGTAACATCTCTTCCCCACGAGGGCTTCATTGCCTTCTAATACCTTATCATATTCATATTATTCGGAAACCCCACTCCCCGTCATGCCTTCATCCTCTCTATGAAACTGACTTTTGCGAAGCACGTCATGTTCATACATCACCTTTTCTTTTCCATTCACGTTTTCCCTCTTCTGGGAATTAAATCACGAACGACGGGTTGTGGATATCAAACCTTGAAAGGGGAGAGGAATGACTAATAAATTGAGTCATCATCTTTGGTTTATCTGCAAGACTTTCGTTGTTTTTATTTTATTTTCTGGCAATACATCAAAGTTGTTTCATAGATCGAAATTGTTTGAATTTTAGATTCTCTGATGTACTGGTTGTGTGCGGATTTCGTCATGGTTTGACCATAAAACACACATAATTATTTTGCCAACTAATCATGTTTATCTTAATAACAACCATCCTTTGAAACAAGGGCAACTAAAGCTTCTTCCAAACCACCTCGAGCTAGCAATCTGCAGGAAAGCCCTTGCATCAGTTTGATGTTCACAGACTGACCATTACAGAACACAGTTGATTCCTAGGAATTGATAACATTCACATCCTGGTCACTAGAAAGTATAATCATAATATAATCAAACAGGTATTCACCAGAGTGACTACAGGTGTTGAAAACATTGTACTTGTCGAATCACAAAAGAACACAAATGGAACAATTTACCCCTGGAACAATTTACTTGGATTGACCCTCATCGACTTTTTTTTGGCATCATGCAGGATGTACAATGGTTGGAAGTTTCAAAACTGGCAGAGTTACTAACTTGTTCAAAGTCTGCAAGGAGCACTGGAAATGGTGTGGAGAATCTGGCCACCAACGAGCAGAGTTAACTCCCTGGAAAAGTCAGATTGACCAGAGCTGCTTTCAAGCCAGGTAAGGATTGAGTGTATCATTCGGACACAGTGAGCACAGATAACGCCCTGGAATCATCGGATTAACCAGGACTGCTCCCTGGATTTCTTCCAGCGTGGAAAGTGACAGGAATGTCACTTGTGCGTTTTATATGGATCACAAAATACGTCATCCAGGAGAATGCCAGACTCATGTCTCTTAAAATTGGGAGCATTGGGCATGTTGGACATAGGTTGGTCACGAGACAGCACAGGTCTCCCTACAATCAAACTCGTTTTGGAATGAGCTTCCCTAAACAGAAGTGTTGGTTCAAAATCTGTTCACTAGAAAGGACTGGCAAACCTCTCCACCCAGCCAGTTTCTGGTAACAATCCTGCAGAAAATACCGTTATTAAAACTTGGAAGTTTGTGATCGCTTGAAAAATGCAATGAAAACAGCTCACTCACAACATGCTAAATTGTTCAGCCCTGAGCGTTGATTGAAATTTTATGAAAAAGGTAGGTCCTGAATTATAATATGTATTGCTCAAATATGACTAACAAATTTAGGAAAATGCAAGCTTGAAACTTAAAATTGGGAGCATTGGGCATGTTGTGCATAGTTTGGCCACGAGAAGGCACAGGACTCCCTACTATTATCGAGGTTCAAAATCTGTTCACTAGAAAGGACTGGCAAACCTCTCCACCCAGCCAGTTTCTGGTAACAATCCTGCAGAAAATACCGTTATTAAAACTTGGAAGTTTGTGATCGCTTGAAAAATGCAATGAAAACAGCTCACTCAGAACATACTGAATTGTTCAGTCCTAAAATTTGATGAAAAATGTAGGTCTTAAATTGTAATATGTATTGTTCAAATTTGACTATCAAATTTAGGAAAATTCAAGCTTGAAACTTAGAATTGGGAGCATTGGGCATGTTGTGCATAGGTTGGCCAGGATAAAGCACAGGAGACTCCCTACTACTATCCAGGTTCAAAATCTGATCACTAGAAAGGACTGGCAACCCTCTCCACCCAGCCAGTTTCTGGTAACAATCCTGCAGGAAATACCGTTGATAAAACTTGGAAGTTTGTGATCTCTTGAAAAATGCAATGAAAACAGCTCACTCTGAACATGCTGAATTGTTTAGTCCTGAGCATTGATTGAGATTTGACGAAAAAGGTAGGTCCTGAATCATAATATGTATTGCTCAAATTTGACTAACTAATTTAGGAAAATGCAAGCTTGAAACTTAGTTATTATTTCAAGGTTGAAAATTATTCAAATATAAGAGCTCAGTCAACAAGTTTTTAAGCAGTTTCGTAAAATCCATTCATCTTCAGCCAACCTCAGAGATGACACTCCTCTCTCCCAATTCCCAATTGGGAGCCCGTCAAAGATTAATTGAATAATTGAGCCGCGATGATGAAGTGATTTTTTCCCAATTTATTCGTCCCCCCTCCGAGAAAACGGACATCGTCACCGTATTTGGGGCACTTGACAGTGGATCTCGACAAGGGAATCCACTTAGGCCAAGCTGGAGAGGGGGAAACTAATGGTCGATCAGTGACGCGGCTTATTCCAGTAAATGGAGCTCCGGAGTTTACTTGGAACAACTAAGAGTGTGATGGTAGTTAACAGTAAACATGATAACGGAGGGAGTTATAGAACTTTCCTCATCGCGGGGTTATGTAGCAGAACTTTCAAGGAAAAGAACCTCACGTTTTGTGGATTTGTTGAACTTTGCCAAGTAAAAAAAACCACATGGTTCATTTTGCTCCCACACAAGTTGTTTGAATTCACAAAAAATAGGATTGAAGACTCCCGAATAAATAAAAGATTTTCCGATTTTGCACCATGTTTCCTATTGATCGGATGGTAGTGATATCAGACTATTAGATCGTCAGAAATTGTTGTTTGTGGTAAACCACTCACAATTACGTGTCAGATGGTGATGAAATTCTGTTTTACTTGACGACTCGTCAGAGATTTCTGTTACTTCTTGAACTCGATAAATGGTACTTTTAAAGCATAAACTAAATCGAGAAAATCCCTTCGGCCAACTAGGTAACTACTGTTCAAGGAAACTAAGGATATGGATAAGCTAGAGAAGTGAGATTTGCCAGGTTATGCAAAACATTCAATCTGCATTGAATTCTGCAAGATATCTTAGCGACGACGTCCTTTTCACTTTCGATAGAAGCTATGGAGCAGAAGTATGGGCAGGATGAACGGGCATCCAAGAGTATAGTCAAAGGATGGTGTCATATAACGACAGTGTTTACCGTACCGTTTCTGCCCCTATAGTGCAGGTCGAAGCAGGTAGAGTCCCAATAGACCTACTAGCGGAGGAAAGGTTGAGGATTCACCTTCCGAAGAATGGAAAGAATAAGGGTATAGTGAGAGAGGAAGAAAGAGAAGAGACATTCAGAAAATGGTAAAACCGAAGTCTTTACCGAACAGCCAGACTAGAGGTCTGGCTGTGGACTTATCCTTATTCCCACTGTAAAGGACTGGGCTGACAGAAATTCGCTCAAAATTGAAAGGTAGTTGGGTTTGGTTTCAAATTGATTTCCAATGAACGATCCCAAATAGAAGAAGAGCAAAATTGTCAGCTTGACACTTGTCAAAACTGAGTGCATTACACCTTATTTATGTTATCAAGGATTTTTTATAAATTCACCTTATTCAAGAATTTTTCATAATTAAATAGGTAATGGATTTGACTGGATAAGATGGTGCAACTCATTCATTTCTAGATGAACAGTTCCCCAGTCATGACATGATGCCTTTTATTCATTTGATTAGGGGTAATGTGCGCTTTATAATGCGGGGGCAGACCACTGACACAAACTGCAATATAGGGAGCGCAAGGCAAACAGCAGCACGAAGGCAGGTATGCTAGAGAATCTGTAGTAAGTACGTTAAAGTATCTGAGTTTCTTCATTGCATGACTGTGATCAAGTCGATATGGTGAGTAAAAGACCCTGATCACAAATCACCCAAAGATGAAGAACATCCAATCTCGGTAGAGAAACGTCACTAAGGTAGAACCCAAACAGAACCTGAGCTCGGGGAAAATATGTATCCCAAAATTTACTCAGATTTGGCAATGTTTATGGCAGAACCATCTGACAAGGCGTTACAGGAAATCTTCAGGAGAATCTAGGAATATTTTGAGGTCGTCAACGAAGAGTAAGAATCTGCCGCCTGTGAACAACTCATACCATTGATCATGATTAGGGAGATCAATACGTGAACCCTGAGGGGTCTCTGAGCTGGAAAAGGACTTCTACTGCAAGTACGGTCCAAGGATGCCCAAAGATTTCACAGACGACAGAACGAGTCTTCTTTTATTATAAGAAATTTGCCAACAGATAAATAATCGCAACTATCAAACATTTTGTTTTTAAATTCCTTCCGGGAAGCAACACTTAGGGGGTGTACCACTAAACGTATTCAGGTTGGCGGGCGTATAGTTATTTGCGGCTATGAAAAAATTAAAAATATACCCGTGACCAGCCTGAATGGATCGGCTTCCCGCTCCCTCGAGCTATAAATTGCCTTTTTGTCACTCCCCGCTTGTATGGCCACTAATATTAAACCGAGGTGTCCGGGGGCCCGGAGCTTCCTAAACACGGGGGTTCAACCCTTTTTACCTACCTATAAAGGGGGAAGGAGGGATTCCAAAAAAAAACCTCTAACTTTCAAATGATTATAATGACGTTTCGAATCAATTGTGAGAGTTCATACCTACTAGTTTTGCACCGATTTTTAACACTTTAAAAGGAAGACGTAGTCTCACGTACAAAATGAGTACCTGATGTTTGCTGATTCCACGCAAACGCCATTTACGGTGAGCACATGATAAAGTTGGGGGAAACAAACATCATCATTATCATTTCATCAGCTACTAGTAAGAGAAATCATATATACATCGGTATTTTCCAAAATAACAGCTAGATAACTAACATATTTTTCCCCAAAATCAAGGAAAACTTGTTTGCAACTTATTTTCGGTGCTTTCGGGCCTGAATATAGTAAATATTATACCCGCGAAAATTTCACTATAGTTTGGCAAGGCTTGTGCAGGTTTACGAGGATCACCTACGACAAGGTCATGCAATAACCAGGGTTTTAATAAAACATTCCACGTTTCATCCCTCGAAAACACGATTTTCACAGCTTATCACTTTCAATGCGGATGATGTAATATTACATCATGCTGGACTTCCCCAGTCCAGTCACGGGTGATGACATAACATCATGGAGTCTTAGACTGGTAGACAACTTTAAAATTCCCACTAGCAAGTACAGTGCCATCTATGATTCTTCTGAAGGTGGATTTCTCCCCATTAGTTACCTACTTTACTTACACTACAGAAGGCGCCTTTTCATTTTCCACCATTCATTAGTGGAGATATCCTCAGTTCTGGCCGACAAGCCTGATTACACCAAGTGGCCTGGTCTGCTCGGGGGTATGTGATATTTACTTCCATGGAAGGTCCCGTGACTGGGAATAGTCTCGTTTTTGGGGCCCACATTGAAAGTGTTAAAGGAAATTGCTGAAGGCACTATTGGAAAGCTCAGCTTTGGACAAACTTTTAGATCGGTTGCAAAAAACACCCAATGAGATTCAGATTGGCTAACAAATGACAAAAAAAACTGGAAATTTTCAATATTTTACAAATTTTCTTGTTTGGACCACTTTTTAGGAGGTAGGAAATTCAACGCTGTTTTCAACGGTATCTTCAGATTCGTAATTTCTTTGAGATATAAGGGAGTTACGGGCATTTTTGTGACGTAAGGTAAAAAACACGAAAAAATCTTAAAAATGAAAAAAAATTCAGATTTTAAGTGGAGTAAAAATATGTTTTATAGGACATTTTTTGTCAGAAATTACCTAGTAGAATCGGTAGTTGTAGAATCGAAAAAGTTTACGTCCTATTTAAAGACTTCAATTCTTCAAAAGTGTTTAAAAAAACCAATCAGTAAAATAAAATAAAAAATGCGCCGAATTCATTACTTGTGAGCACTCTTAATTCGTGATGAGAAATTGAACGTACCTTCTGCTCAGAATCCCAATCTTCTTTCGAGAGAACCTGAAAAACGAAACCTTTATTAATGACATAGATAAGTTCACATTGCAGCTTAAATACATAGTACCCTAAAACATCTAGGTTGAATCTTGAAATTAGCTACATTAGATTGTGGTTCTATCTGGTTAAAGAATCCCATCACAGTTTCGCAGTTATCCGAGTTCGAGAAATTCTTATAGATTGTTTTGTTTCCCGGAACGATTAAATACAAGTTTTTCAATTCTAACCTTCGATCGGAGGCGAAGAAGCAAAATTACTCTTTGTATTCTCCAGTCTTTTAAGCCTAATTGAACCATGGTATCACTAGTCACCGAAAACATCCCAGGAACTCCACGGCTGTCCCAAGGTGTCACCGGTGTAACCAAAATTAAATTGCAATTTTAAAGCTAATGGACAGTGAAGTGTTTTGTGACTCCTCAAAAAGGAGTTTAAAAAAAGCTCCATAGAAATCGACGAGAAAAAATTTTCAAAATTTTTGTCATAACATCATTTTCTGCATTTTTTGACTTCTAATAACTAACAAAAAATGGTTCCAAAATTCAGTTTTGTCATTAGTTGTTAAATTGCAATTTAAATCTAGTTAATCTGGAGGTGCTTTGGGACAGCTGTGGAATTCGAAAGATTTTTTTTGGTGACACTAGTGACACCATGGTCCAATGGTTAATGAACCTTACAGCGGTTCAAGAGACTCTCGTTTTAGCATGGAACATGCTTTAGCCTTGGACTAATCACCCGAAAAACGTTCGTGAGTCACGTGGGGGTTATTCTTCACCCGCCCACCCAATCCCTACTCCACCAAAAAGCGCGACTAAAGTATGTTCCATGTCTCTTGAATTTTAGCCAAAAGCTCTAAGCAGTAAGCACCCTGGCGAGGCCCAAAGGGCCGATTTTTTCATTGAAAATCCGCATTCAGCCCAAAATTCATTCGAATAATCGTTTTAATTCCGAAACTTCGCCGTTCCTCAACAGTTATAAATGTAAAATGGATTATTCGTGTGAGTTGAACGGGTAGGTGAAGTAGAGCGACTCGAACGGGACAAAATTGAACTCCTTGTTTCAAAGAGGTCGAGATAAGATAAGACTCCACTAAGAAGAGACGCTTGACCTTGTCAGAACATGATGAAATGATCCCGAAACCTTGATGATGTTCACGGAAAAATGATAAAAGGTGCAGTTTCCAAAGAGATTGACCCTACGTCCTTATGGTGATTCCGCACCACTGAAAAGTAGTGTTAAAAACTGAAATTCTTATTGGCAATACAAATTTCCCGAGCTACACCCAAAAATCCCAAACAATTATCAGCAAATCTACACTTCTGATGTTCAAAAGTCAACTAAAAGCTTATCTTATTAACCATGAATTTTAGACAGTTACCGAATTCCTTTCTTATAAACCATAGCTTTACTCCTGCCTACTTTACTTATGACTTATTTATTACTTATTTATGACTTGTTGCTCTACTCTGTGATATTATGTTAATATGAGTGTCTGGCAATAAATTATTATTATTATTATTATTATTATTGTTATTATCCACAAAATATACAATTTTTATATTAAGTTCCTAATAAGACCAGCTAGTAATACCCAGGCTTTAAAAATGATGGGACATTATCAATATAACTCTGGATTTTCGTGCACTATTTTTTGTCATCATGGAACAAATCAGACCAGGACCAAAACCGCGTATTTCCAATGACCAAAACTAAGATACTTACTCAAGTTCAACTTCTCAAAGTAGGTACATACTGGCCCCATTGGTTGTGGATTAAGGGGGTCTCAGTCGGTCGCCATTCATTCCTCGTTGCGGATCAATATTTCGCGAAATTGGAGGGGCAAAAACTTGAAAAATTATACCAAAATTTGAGATTTTAGAGGATTTTGGAAATTCATTAGTGCACAGCCCTATAGAATTGAAACACTGAAATATTGCTGCTGGAATCATCAAAATCGAACGATATGGTTTTCCCCATAATTTATCTGGCAATGAAGAATTTCACCGATTTCTGTTTGCATTTTTCCTGAAGAGTTAATGAAAATTGGGTTGATTTCGGAAAATAAGTCTCCTGTTATTTTTGGGAGACAATCGAAATTTATGATTTCAAAAAATAACCGGGAAAACGGACCTCTTCAAGGTGAAGCAGGAACGCTCGCTGATTGGGCTGTTCGGATCGCCGTCTCCTCCCAGTGTTGCCCGATGGTACGACGAAATCGTGTTATCTGAGAGGAAAGTTATCAAACAAAAACAGGGGAAACCTAATTTTCCCCATCTTGCTTTTTCTATTTTTTTCTCCAGTTTTTCGATTTTGATCTTTACTGGTTTTGTGAAATGTTGCATCTGGGGACTATAGATTTCTCGATCTCAGCGCTTCAAGCAGCCGTAAATGAACTATTCCAGGATGACGTCATCCTCCCGGTTTTTTTAAACGTTCATATTTTCTACACTGTTTTGTTTATTCGTAAATTAGAAAGTATGGGCTGAAAGTTTGCAAAGTTACAACTTTTCAAGTTTTTGCTCCTTCAATTTCGTGAAATACTGACCCGGAACGACGAACGAACGGCGACCTTCTGAGACCCCCTTAACTCGAATTCGCATGTTGGGTATCGTTGATCATTCAAGAGATGATCACCAGACCAATGGCGAGGGAGGGGGACTATTTCTGAACTCGGCATACTAAGTTACATTAGCGCATAGTTATGTGCAGTAAAAGTAAAAAAATTAATGTTGTATCGCTTACTGGTTGAAATTGAACTAATCGTCCCCTGGAATGCATGCAATATAAAACAATGTTTTTCAGAAGCCTAAAGTGAGCAGTACTGGAACTTCAACCAACGGCGTTGTTAAGAGCGCTGAATTCAAACTTGTTAAAATTTTAAATTCAGTATTCAACACCCCCATTGATCCAAGTTTCAGAGTTGTTTGACGCTTCAACAATAATTTGTAAAAGAATTTTTGATTATTTGAATCAATTTTTAATTATTCATAATTAAAATTTGAATTCATAATTATTCTTTTTTGGGATCAGCGCGAAACTTTCCATAAAAACAGTTGAAATATTTACTTCTCAATTTTTTGAGACTTTCCAGCGCGTTTAGGCAAAAATAGTAGTCGCAAAAATAATTATAATAAACACGAAATATTTCAGAACAGAAGAATTGCACAATATTAAATGACAATCTTTCGAAATGTGCAGATTACTTGAATGATGATTGTTTTAAACGCACCTTTGATTGAAGAATGCCAAAAAGGAATATGTGATTAACACTTTCACTAGGTGTTCACTTCGTACACTTGATGGTGTAATAATTTTTTAAGGTTCAAATTTTGTAACAAATATTACTAGAAGCACTGGTGTCAAATTAGGAACCGCGAACGACAGAAAGCGGCACTACTCACTCAAAGCACTCTTGAATACTGAACTGAAAAAACCAGTTCCGTGCGTTACTGAGCCTTTTGTGGGTACGAGCCGCTTGAGGAGGGGGGGTCCCTCAAGGCGACGATGGGAGGGAGAGCCTTCAGTCAAATAAAGGTCGAAGGGGGTGTCAATTGGCGAGAGGGGAAGGGAACACCCAAATGGAGGGGTGGAAGGATAGAATGGAGGGGGGACACTTCAAATGGTGGGGAATCCGTGGAGGGGTGGGGGAACTGTTGAGAGCACAATGATCTTTTCACAAACCTTATCATCCTCCCCCTCCCTTCCCACTTTTTTTATGTCGTTTTTTCCACTATCCCGACCGCGAGATTTTTTCTCTCCCACTATCACACATTTTTCCTTATTTTTTTCCTCTTTTGAACGAAAAAAATTCTTATCTACACCGGTGTTTTCTATACAAATCGTTCTTTTTTCAGGCAATGACTGTAAACTGTTTTTTTCTTCATTTCAGGTCGATGGACCGATTTTTGAAGAGAAAAAGCGTTGATTTTCGCGGTAATCAAGGTAAAAACCACCACCCCGTCGAAACGGAAGCCTAGAGACGGCACGATACCACCGATACATCGCAGTATCGATACCGTGCCTAAGATATCGGAGGTATCGATACTTCCTTGACGATATTATCAGGTAAAATCTGGTTTAAAAAAAAAACGCTGCAAATCACTGCTCAAAGGTTTATTATTTTCTATATAGATCACCCTTCTGTATAGATCACTGGTTCTTCATCAATAACACCTACCACCTTGACCATTCCTCTCAAATTTCAGCTTCCTGCGTTCAATAGGACTGAAAATGGCTTAAGAGCTCACTCAGCTGATCAGTGCTCTTCCAGGCGTCCCAGCATTTCGAGAAGATCTTCTTCACTCTTCAGATCACTGATCAGCTGAGTGAGCTCCGAAGCCATTTTCAATCCTATTGAACGCAGGAAGCTGAAATTTGAGAGGGAAGGTCAAGGGAGAATACAGATGGTGGTAGGTGCTATTGATGGAGAACCAGTGATCTATACAGAAGGGTGATCTATAAAGAAAATAATAAACCTTTGGGCAATGATTTGCAGCGTTTTTTCCAGATTTTTAGGGGAGAATTTACTAGTCCAAATTGGAGAAAATTTATCTTATTCCAGTTTACGTTACTGAAAAGATGTTTTTCGTTCATAGTTCTCCTGAACTCTCAACAAGAACTTCATAGTTTTCGGATTTAGCAAATCAATAGAAACATAGATATTGAATGGTTAAAATTTCTATTAGTCTAGCTCTGATTAGGGCAACTGTTTTCAACAGCCAACGTTCATAGTGGAAATTCCATCATTGCACATAATCATCAGGTTGTGATGACCACGGATACCGAATGAAGGTCACCTTGAACACTGTGTGAAACTGTTCGTTCTCTGCATTTTTGGCTATGGAGGCCAACAGAAATCATGGAAAACACAATTAGGTAAGACTGATTGCGATTTGTCGAGCTTCAATTGGGCCTCTTCGGGCTCCAGTTTTCAACTTTCCCGCCATTTGGCTCCTGTTCCTCATTTTCATTGTCCTCTTGTAGAGGACTTATACCTTTGATCTTGACACCCCGAAAGATGTGGCTGAGCTCCATCAGTTGCTCGACATCACGGAAGACATGGCACAGGTATCGGACCTGGAGGGCGACTCTGACGCAATAAAAGGTTTTCTCTAAACGAAATTTTCTGTGATCATTCTTAGTCAGAAAATTGAATAGTAATTTCATTATATTCATTGCACTCTCATGTTTTTCAATAAAACGTTTTCTCTGAACGAAGTGTCAATAATTTAATCCTCAATCCAAGAAATTTGGCAGTTTTCCCAAATGGTACAACATCTGTACCTTCTACCACGATTCTGGCCCTGAATGCTTCCTTAGCCTGAAAACCCTATTAATGTCTCACCTAACGTCCTAATAGACCAAAAACAAATTATAAAAATTTTTAGGGCATCAAGGGAGTTTTGCGCCCAAAAGGGTTAAATAAACAAAGTAGTTATTACCATTTATGTACGGCATGTTTACAATGGGGAAATCGTCAGTCACATCCAATAGGCAAGCATTTTTGCTACATAAACGTGGGTTTGTAGGTAGATACCTTCTATTTACTGTAGAATAGGTAGCGAGAGAAAACGTAAGAAGTAATAGAGAGTACGTAAGAGAATACGTAAGAGAAAAACACGGTCTGCGATTGACGATACTTCAGGAGAGAAAATGAATTATTTTCTATTATGTACAATGATTGTGCAACGCACTTGCTATCTACGTCATGTCTTTCCATAGATAACCGAGAAAAGTTTTCTCCGCTCTCAAGACTCAGTTGGTAACCAATCCGAGAAGTTTCCGCGCCTTCAGCGGAATTTCAATAAGTTTTCTCCGCCCTTCTAAATTGATATTCGGAAGGAGGAACAAGAAGAAGAGAAAACCGCCTGATAAACTGGGCGAGGAACATTTATAACGTCGTTTTCTCTCGAAGCAGTTTAATTGCGCGAGATGCAAGGCGATGAAAAGTTGAGGACTGCGGAGGGGTGTGGCTAGTCAAGTGCGAAAAAGCGATAGAAAACGATATAGAAATGAACCTTGACGAAGGAAAGGAGGATGGAGGTGAAATTGAAAATAGAGGAAGTGGAAATACAGGAAAGGGGGAAGTCGAAGGGGGCGCAAATGCGGTAGAATTGAAAACTTTCTTCGGGAGGGTCAACTTTGGAAGGGAGAAAATTGACAGGGTTTTATTCCGATGAGTTTAGATATTTTGCGAGATTCATTTCCGTTTTTGAAGGGAAGAATCGGTTTTTGTTACGAGGACAGTTTTCCCGGGAGGAAACTTTTACTCGATACGGGAGAGGCTAAAAGCGTGTAAAAGTTTAGATTTACCTCGATTAGAGGACGAAAACTTGAAAATGATGCCAAAACCCGCCCTGTTAGAGTTGGCCAAGAACTCTCTTACTTCTGAAGTAGTAAATAACCTACTGATTTTTTGTGCAAAAATAAATCCAAGTGGGGCAATATTAGACTCTCAAAAGTGTGGGAAATTAATCAGGAATTTATAGTTTGAAGTGCCTATAATTTGGAAATACTTCAAACAATTTTTTCGATTTTTAAAATGTATAGTTGGAATTTATAGTTTTAAAAGCCTATTGTATGGAGATACTTTCCTAATTTAAGTACAGTTTCAATTTTTAAATGTATAGTTGGAATTTACAGTTCAAAATGCCTATAATTTGGTGGCACTTCCCAGATTTTTTTTCGATTTTTTAAACTTATAGTTGGAATTTATAGTTTTAAAAGCCTATTGTTTGGAGATACTTCCCTAATTAGTCGTTTTAATTTTTAAATATATACTTGCAATTTATAGTTTAAAATGCCTATTGTTTGGAGATACTTTTCTAGTTTAAGTAGTTTTAATTTTAGCGAATTTTCAAGGAAAATGAAGCTATTGCAATGGCCTCAAAATTTCGACTTTTTCCAAAAATTTTCACAGTGCAATACGATCCCTGTTTTTGCAGACGTCATATGAAAAAAAACCATATATAAACTAAGAATCGTGAAAAAAAACTTTCTAAAAGAAATTGCAACACCATTGGTCCTTTTCTTTACCACACCTTCAACTGAATGATTTCTTTGAAAATTCGCTCATTAATTCATGCTGCGTGAATGGACTTGGTTTAAATTTATAGTTGGAATTTATAGTTTAAAATGCCTTTAATTTGGAGGTACTTCCCAGATTTTTTTCCGATTTTTTAAACTTATAGTTGGAATTTATAGTTTTAGAAGCCTATTGTTTGGAGGTACTTTCCAAATTCAAGTACAATTTTAATTTTTAAATTTATTGTTGAAATTTATAGTTTTGAATGCCTATTATTTGGGAATACTTTCCTAATTTATGTAGTTTTATTTTTTAAATTTATAGTTAGAATTTATAGTTTAAAATGCCTATTATTTGGAGATAATTCCCACTTTTTCGATTTAAAAAAATTATGGTTGGAATTTATAGTTTAAAAGGCCTATAATTTGGAGATATTCCTTTAATTCAGTTGATTCCGTTGTTTCTCATGAAGAATGTTCATACAAGGAGAAATTTGCATCGACTCACATTCTTTCAAGATCTCCTCAACTGTCACTGTCGCGCTCCTGGAATCCAATTTAAAGGAAGGTTCGATTTGCATTTAAGCTTCTTTCTCCTCCGTACGGTCAATTTAAAACGTCGTTCAAAATTAATCGTACCAGAGAAACGAACGTGACTTTTCTCTCTTGGAGCAAACTTCGAAAGAATAGCACGATTTTGGGTGTTTTTCGTGAAGAATTTGACTGGTATTGAGTTATTTGCGATTAGAGAACTAATTTAGTGCCCTCGATGTAATAGGGAAGATTTCTACTGCTGCACATCAGAAAAACGCTGCAAATATTGACACAAAGGTTTATTATTTTTCTATATAGATCACTCGTCTGCAAAGAACACGACTACCACTACACCTGCGAGTCCCGTATGGAAATGAGATAGTTTAAGGTTCTTACATCGAACCTGACCCAAAGGAAAGAATTAAAGGGACAGATTTTCCCTAACAGGAGTAGGGAGCGAACGGTTTGTCCTAAATAGCTCCGCGTGGTCTCTAAAAATTCTATAGAATTGAAGGAAAAACAATACCTTTACATCAAAATTTTTTGAGTTAGGGCGTTATCAAAATTTTAAAATTCATTTTTGAACCCTTAGAAGTGATCTACATTAACCAAAATCTTCGGGGCACAACTAGACCCCAAATGGAGCCTACAAACCAAATTTCATCAAAATCGGTAAAAGCTAAGTGGGGAAAGTGCCGCGTACGGCGGACGGACTGCCAAATTTTGGTGTATTATTTTCAAAATTTGTTGGTTTACGTTTCAAGGTACGTAGAATCCAAAAATCAAATAAAAATTGACCAATTTTGATGAAATTTGTAGTAGGCATCATTTGAGGTCTAATTGTGCCCCGAAGATTTTGGTTGATGTGGGTCACTTCTAAGGGTTGAAAAATAAGGGTTGAAACTTTGAAAAAGCCCTAACTAAAAAAATTGGGATATAAAGGTATTGTTTTTCCTTCAATTTAAGATTTTATAGAATTTTTAGAATTTTTGAGATCACGCAGAGCCCTGTAGGACAAACCGTTCGCTCCCTACGAGAACTTAAGGGTTGGACGTACGATAAATCAGAAACACGAGTGTGAATTGCAAAAGAGGCCTAATCTCCGTTCAAATTAAAGCTGACTGAAATTCGATCGATGTTTTTCTTCGTGTTGGTTGGTTGTGGCTTTGTAGACGAGTGATCTATACAGGGTGTCCCCATATGTTATCCACCAAACTTTGGGAGTCGATTCTACCACTAATTTGCAACAAAAAATGTCTCTTAGCAATTTTTTTAACACCCTTAAAATTCGACTTCTTGACATTTAAGATTTCTTACGTGTTTTCAACCTAACATCTTTAAAACGGTCATAACTTCCTTAAATTGCACTCAAAAATTAAAAATAAGGATACCGTTGGAAAGAGCGTGAAATTTCTCTATAGATGAGCCGTTGACAAATTAAGAAAAACTGAACGCGAGAGTAGTTTTTTTACTTCAAACTTTGAAATTCGTCAATTTCTGTTTTTTTCAAAAAGTTTGATGATTTTTCCCCATGGAAACAAGGTATTTTCCAGAGAGGCTCAAAAGCTTAAAAACTTCTCCATGTCATCAGCTTTTCAACGGTCAACCAATTTTTAGTTTCACTGTGGAATTTGAGGGAGAAAATGGTGTTTCAATGCGAAAAAACCTGAATTTTTTTCAAAGAAATTGACGGTTGGACGGGAGGAATCCGCGGTCTGCTCCGCCGCCCCTCCTCCCAAGCACCACGACCCCACGTCAAACCGTCAATTTCGTTAAAAAAAAAAAAAAAAAAAAAAAAAAAAAAAAAAAAAAAAACACGTTTTTCGCATTGAAACACCATTTTATCCCTCAAATTTCATAGTAAAACTAAAAATTGGGTGACAGTTCGAAAGCTGATGAAATGGAGCAGTTTTTAAGCTTTTGAGTCTCTCTGGCAAATACCTTGTTTCAATGAGGAAAAATCATCAACATTTTCACCAAAAACAGAAATTGACTATTTTTCAAGTTTGATCGCGTTCTGTTCTTCTCGACTGGTCAACGGCTCATGTATTGAGAAATTTTACGCTCTTTCCAACGATATTCTTATTTTTAATTTTTGAGTCTAATTTAAGAGAGTTACGACCGTTTGAATGGTGTAAGGTCGAAAACACGAAAAAAATCTTAAAAGTCAAAAAAGTCGGATTTTAAGGGGGTTAAAAGAAAATAGCTATGGGACACTTTTTTTTGAAAATTAGTTGTAGAAACCACTCCCAAAGTTTACTGGATAACACAGGTCTGCAAAAAAAATTTTTGATCAGCTGCATGGAATCTTTTAGCTATAGTTTGTGTTTTTTGGTGTGCTGAATCCAAAAATGACCGCCATTTTTATCCATCACGCACAGTTTTCTTGCAAAATAGGGGAGAAGGGGAAATAAAAAACGAAAATTGAGAAAAAAACATCATAATTTGTATTTTGTACAATCTCAAAATAATTGAGTATTCGTTTCCTATTCAATACAAAATGCTCGAATAATTTATTCATTTTGCTTGTGGAACCTTTTCTTCTTTTCTTTCATAATTCGTCGCGTACGTTTTCGTGCTCCAGCATTGTCTGTATCTCTCTTGAGCATCCAACAGAAGTCAGCTAGCATATTGACGTCCCATCGTCCTTGGTAGCGTTTTTCCATCTCTCGAACGTCTTGGTGAAATCTTTCGCCTTGCTCCTCACTGAACGCTCCCAAGTTTTCTGGAAAGTATTCTGCATGGGAGTGTAGGAAATGAACTTTTAGGCTCATGTTGCATCCCTGAGCTTTGTAGGCAGCCAACATGCGATTCACAATGCATTTGTAGTTAGGTCTTCGTATTGCCTAAAAACTTTTGCACTACATCCTTGAAAGAGTCCCAAGCTTCTTTTTCTTTATCGCTCATTGATACTGAAAACAAGGGATCGGACAAAAGTTTTCGTATTTCAGGTCCTGTAAAAACTCCCTCTTTCAATTTAGCTTCAGACAGTTTTGGAAACTTTGAACACACATATTTGAAACATTCTCCATCTCTTGGCAATGATTTGATGTTGCACCCTGTGCACTATGTTCCGCAAGGCATCCTGACTTTTGAGAAAATCAAATGAACAACGTGTTATGACATGATTCTGGGCATCCTTACGCTTCTCCTTCTTCAAAAATATCCCACCCCGTTCTTCCCTACCTCCTCTATTTCAGTACATATCATTCCTGGGAGTGACATGACTAAATATGAATGTGAAAATACTCATGCAATTCATAAAATTGACAACTTGGCAGCAACCACAGAATTGAAGTTCAAGGCTGAATAACACCGTACGTGGAAATGAAAAAACCAGTTTTGCAAAAAAAAACTAGACGTGATGGAATTTTTTGAGTATTTTTTTCGGTTTCAGCATGTAAACATATTGTTTAGTAATGCATGCATTCCAGGGGACGTCCCATTGGATAAGCATTAGATCAGTTTTACCAGTTGGTAAGCAATAAAACTGTTTCACTCGATGTAATTTATTTATTACTTTAGGCAAGAAATACTGGCCCCCCCCCTCACCCTTATTCACCTTAACATTTTTTAGCGGCGTGGGAGCCTCGAATCTGAAGAGCATTTTAAAATCCATGATCTACGACACCCAACATGCGAATTCGAGTTCACCCCCCCCCCCCCCCCGACAATGGTGCCAGTCTGGTACCAAAGCGGAGATCCGTTGTAACATTGAACTTTCATCTATTAGGTTTAGTAGGCAGTCCGTCGAAGTTCAAATCCGTATTCAAGGTGAAACACAAAAAAAAAACCACGAAATATGCGGTTTATGGTGTCCTGGCACCATGGTGGCACCACTATTAGTTCCATGGCGGTATAGAGAATAATTCATGAAAATCCGGAGGTATAATGAGATCTTTTCCTCAATTTCAAAGGTTGGGTACAATTAGTAAGCAGTAAAAGAACCGAAATGTTGAAAAATCGGATATTTTGTGAATATTATCCCCCCACTCACCCCCTCCCCTTGCGAATTTTGGTACTCTGGTAAAATCATGTACAACTCGGAAGTTATTTGAGTCAAACAAAAAAAGAAACACGCAAATCGGTTGGAAATTGAGGCCTGGGCAGAGTTTCCAAGATTATGCACGCAAACGCACGTTTTTTAAGCATTAACCTCCCCTTTCCCCCTCTTAAAAAGCAAAATCCTAAATTCCGGCGCCGTAGTGCACAACTAGATAGTATTCCGCGTCAAAAGAAAAAAGAACCACGAAAATCGTTTGAGAACTAAGGCCTGGGCAGAGTACACAAGATTATGCCCAAAAACGCACGTTGTTTGAGCATTAACCCCTTCCCCCCCCTTTCCACCCCTTAAAAGGCAAAATCCTAAATTCCGGCGCCGTAGTGCACAACTAGATAGTTTTCCGCGACGAACAAAAAAAGAACCAGGAAAATTGGTTGAGAACTAAGGCCTGGGCAGAGTACACAAGATTTTGTTACACACACACACACACACATACACACACACACACAGACATACACCTATGGTTTTTTTCGCGGATTTGGATTCAGAATGGTCTAAAACGGATTACTGTGTGGTTATTTTTTTTTCTGTTGAGTGTTGTCCTCCTTCACCCCAGATCGATCCCATAAGGACGCCCAAGTCTTACTGTGGGACGTCCTAAAAACCTATGGGAACCAGTAAAAAGATCGTTTGCAGTTTTTTGGATGCAGACCTGTGTAACATACGGGACACCGTGTATAGAAAAATAGTAAACCATTGTGTAATAATTTGCAGCGTTTTTTTAGATTCAGTAGGTCCAGAATTGGAGAAAGATGGTAGAAGTGGATGAGTACGGAAGTCAATCAGTTCTAATTCCAGTAGAATCGGCGTATAAGTAGGCAGAGAGGTCAGTTTATAAGTCAGTTCTGTTTAGGAGGTGTGTCTGTCTGTATGTGAGTTGGTGAGGTGTTCTCCGTAATGCTGACGACACTCGTGTTCTAATGTTCCTCGGCTACGCACAGCCTGAAAGACCGAAGCTCTATAAAGTGAAAGAGCAGAGACCTTAATGCCCCTCCTCCTCCTCCCTCTATTCGCAATTATCCCCCCCTCGTCTTCCCTCGCCCTTTCAATCCTCCCTTCCGCCTCCTCAACCCTTTTCATAACACTGTTTTCAGGAAACTCGGCTTTCCCTTTATACGTTCCTCCTCCTCCCGTGAAACGCATACCGCCTTTTCACCGCCCTCGAGGTACCTCTGGAGTGTCCCGGCAACAGAAAGAGAAAGCGGTCGTCCCCCATGGAGTGGGGCGGGGAAGAGGAGCTATGAAAAGACCAGCGAGGTCCTTTGACGAGGAGGGTGATTATGGGAAGGGAATACGGAGTATGAAATTAGTGCCACGCGAAACCCGCTTCACTGACAGATACGCCATCCTCCCCACTCCATCCTGATCCCACTAACACAATATCTCTCATCCCATTTTCCCCCACTCCATTTTACCCCTAATCCCTATAACCTCCCAGCTAACGAGGATTCACTCCAAGCTTTCTTTCTCTTTTCATTCACTCGACTCCTCCTCTTCCCACCAATTATTTTCAACCTTCACAGAATATTTTCAAATGCTTTTTAATTAATCCAAGATTAAACAGCGCCAACTCGCCAGCCCTAATGGAGTTCCTCACAGCTTTTAATACTTCCCACTCAAAATTGATATTCATCAGAACCAGGTCATATTTTACACGATTTGCCGAGATTCAAGATCCCAAAAATCCTGGAAATTTGTCTGTAATTTAGAAGAAAAAAGAAGACGAAGAAAAGTAGTTGTATTTAGGAAAATCAATAGGTACAACACTTTGATGTACGAATTAAAACAATAGGATTGGGCGATTACGCAATGGCTCGTACACAGTTGAACCCTTTTTTCAAAGGGGCTATGTGAAATTTTCAGCCATTTTTTTTTTCTGGGTCTCCATACTTGGTTGCATCGATTGCGATTAAAAGGAACCTCGTATCATTGACGCTTCCCATAAAAAACATATTGTTTAGTAATGCATGCATTCCAGGGGACGTCCCATTGGATAAGCATTAGATCAGTTAAACCAGTTGTTAAGTGATAAAACTGTTTCACTCGATGTAATTTATTTATTACTTTAGGCAAGAAATACTGACCCCCCCCCCCACCATTATAAACCATAACATTTCTAGCGGCATGGGAGCCTCGAATTCGAAGAGCAATTTAAAATCCATGATCTACGACACCCAACATGCGAATTCGAGTTCACCCCCCCCCCCCCACCAATGGTGCCAATCTGGCACCAAAGCGGAAATACGTGATAACATTGAACTTTCATCTATTAGTTTTAGTAGGCAGTCCGTCAAAGTTCACATTCGTATTCAAGGTGAAACACAAAAAAAACCAAGAAATATGAGGTTTATGGTGCCCTGGCACCATGGTGGCACCACCTTTATTTCCATGGTGGTACTGAAAGTAATTCATGCAAATCCTAAGGTATAATGAGAATTTTTCCTCAATTTCAAAGCTTGGATACAATTAGTAAGCAGTAAAGGAACCGAAATATTGAAAAATCGGATATTTTGTGAATATTATCCCCCCACTCACCCCCTCCCCTTGCGAATTTTGGTACTCGGGTGAAATTATGTACAACTCGGAAGTTATTTGAGTCAAACAAAAAAAGAAACACGCAAATCGGTTGGAAATTGAGGCCTGGGCAGAGTTTACAAGATTGTGCACGCAAACGCACGTTTTTTAAGCATTAACCCCCCCTTTCCCCCTCTTAAAAAGCAAAATCCAAAATTCCGGCGCCGTAGTGCACAACTAGATAGTATTTTGCGTCAAAAGAAAAAAGAACCACGACAATCGTTTGAGAACTAAGGCCTGGGTAGAGTACACAAGATTATGCCCAAAAATGCACGTTTTTCGAGCATTAACCCCCCCTTTCCCCCCCCTTAAAAGGCAAAATTCGAAATTCCGGCAACGTAGTGCACAACTAGAAAGTTTTCCGCGACGAACAAAAAAAGAACCAGGAAAATCGGTTGAGAACTAAGGCCTGTGCAGAGTACACAAGATTTTGTTACACACACACATACACACACACACACATACACACACACACAGACATACACCTATGGTTTTTTTTCGCGGATTTGGATTCAGAATGGTCTAAAACGGATTACTGTGTGGTTATTTTTTTTTTTCTGTTGAGTGTTGTCCAACTTTACCCCAGATCGATCGCATAAGGACGCCCAAGTCTTACTGTGGGACGTCCTAAAAACAGGTTGAAATTTCCGATGTCTTTTGAAAGGGGCTATGTGAGCCACATAACCCTTTTCAAAAAAGAACTTACTCACTCGCTATGTGGTCGACGAGGAGTTTCGAGACTCAAATAATAAACTGTCAGGTTGATTTATAATAATTAATATGTCGGTAAAGGGAGGGGTTTAATTTTTGTTTCTTGGCCGATTCCTAGGCTTTGTTATTGAAAATAATTAACCGAAATCACTTCCTTTTGAATCTCCACCTCGCCCTAACTATGACAACAATTCTAATTGGGTGTGGCACGTAGCTTCCTCGTATCCATAACCCGACTATGTAGATGATCCGATGCATAATAGTTACTCTCAGAATATCAGTCTCAAAGTACCTTCCACTACCCTCATAGGGGACCATATACACGTAAACCCGCACAACATCTGAATATTGTTGCAAAATGTAGAAGTAACTTCTACATTTTATAACTGTTATGGCTGTAACATAACTGTTACAGTAATGGAAGTAACATAACTATTATGGCTGTTACAAGGATTTCACGTTTACGCATGCGCATAAAATACCTTCAGTTTGGGGGCCATGATTTTCATAGGGGACTATCATCATCACAACTCGCATAATCCCAGAAAATTTTATCCAAATCAGATGGGAAATATAGGAGTTATGGCCGTGGCAAGGATTTCACGTTTGCGCATGTAAAGCGGCTACTAACAGGCCGGAGGTAATGATTTTCATAGGGAACATCTACACCCCCACCCGCACAATCCCTGAAAATTTCATCAAAATCGGATGAGAAATGTAGAAGTTATGGCTGTGGAAAGGATTTCATGACTGACAGACAGACAGACAAACACGGGACCAAAATTGTTCAGGAAGGTCTGAAACGTAAAACGCGAGTGGAAATTTTGATTTTGGTTGATTGGATTTTAATTTTGAATAAACTGATCATATACATATTTTATGTTATGATGTTTTATGTACATATTTGCATCAAAATATGTTTCATTAAATGAATAAAGCGGTTTACTTAAATGATTTCAGTCCTGAAAAATCGATTTTTTAAAAGGGGGTATGTGAGAGCATTTCAAATTGCAATTTGATACATTTCACCTTGATGAAAAAATCTGAAAAATTCTGAGGGATTGTAGAGTATTTAACTGTATTGGAATATTTAAAAAAATGGGATGTTTCGATCGTTTTGACGATTCGGGGCAGTTTTTTGCGTTTTCCCGAAAGTTTCACAAATGACACATAACCACTTAAAAAAAACGGGTTCAGTTATAGAAAATTATGTAACAAAAAAAATTTTGATTTCTGTTAGGTAACAATACTTAGGTGCTTCTTAAACACATAATATCGATACCTCAAAGCACAAAAGATGTCTAATCTCCGTTGAATTTTTAGCTAACCAAAACTCGATCGCTGTTAATTTCTTCGAGTTGTATTTTGCTTCCTTAGCAAACAGTATTCAAATTTCCATATGAAGCTCCCTATTCTTCGAATCGAGTGTAAAGCGTTTAGTTCTTTCTAATAAACTTGATGGTAAAGGTGTGAAGGCACTATGGTGAGGTAGGTAGTACCTGCCAATGGTTGGTAGGTAAAAAAAAGTTGGTAGGTAAAAAAAGTTGATTGGTAAATAAAAAAACGCTGCAAAGTTTATTATTTTCTGTATAGATCCCTCCCTACCAACCATAGGTACCTACTACCTTCTAGGGCATTTTTGAAAATTTCAACCCCAACCACCAACCAAATGAAAATGAAGGGTACTACAAGACCCCCCTCTAAAACCGTAATTTCTGAGGTAAATTTTTTTAACAAAGATTTGTATAGGCGCAAAATGTGTCTCGTCCTGTCTCATTGTGTCTCGTCATGTCTCATAGTATCCAATAGAGGAATTGTTCAGGGTGATTGGT
Organism: Apolygus lucorum; assembly: GCA_009739505.2. Classification (NCBI taxonomy): domain Eukaryota; kingdom Metazoa; phylum Arthropoda; class Insecta; order Hemiptera; family Miridae; genus Apolygus; species Apolygus lucorum. The sequence continues at coordinate 23,513,787 of CM019168.2, read as the reverse complement.
GTAGTAATGTTATATCTCATCTTTTCTCACTGTAACTACAGTCTCACTGGTAGTTCTCTGTTTTAACTCACTGTAGTTATGTTTCGCTAACCCTCGTTGTCTCTTGCCCACTTGGAAGAATTCCATTTCAAATCATGATTTTTTTGTTTTCTTTTCTAGTAAGTTGAAATGTAGGTGTTGGGAATTCGTATCAGCACTTGAACCTCATTCTAACACAGACAAAAGGTTGCCATTTGTTACTTAAGGTCTTGGAGTGAGAGGAAATCTCATATGGTACATCCATACGCCACCCAAAGAAAAAGAAACGTAATGTTAGAAACTTGTGTAGGAGAGTATTACTGGTTTATGTCTCTCATTAAATACAACTTTTTCAGTTGGTACTTTTCAAAAAGGTATCCGGAATATGAAATTCAGGTTCTCTCAACAAAAGTACAAGCGAATTTATGAGCTGTGTTGGCGCTGACGACGACATCAGGCGATTCTCACGATGTTTCCTCCCCTCGTCGCGTAATTGGCGGAAACGGTCGTTTAATCAACAAATTGACTCCTGCGAGTCATAATGACGATCCCCCCACACCACCCCTCGTACCAGATATCGTTTAGCCCCACTTTAAACGCCTGCCCCACTTTCTCTTTCACTTCACCAAGTTCCCAGATGAGGATGAAGAGATGAACGACGAGTCTGTAATGAAAGCAATAAACCCGCCAAAATGAGAGGGAAGTCGTCCATGTGAGCCGACCCTTATAATTGATCTTCCTGTAGGCTGCAATGTGAATCTCTCGTCATTTCCTACGGTAAAGAGAGTGACAAATCTTTCACATTTTCTCTCACAATTGGAGTGAGTAATTACCAAAATAAGATCAATCCAAGTACACATTTGAGATGGATCTATATACTGGTAAAATCCATGTGCAGAGTGATAAAATAAAGAAGTAACTATTCTGAAGCTGCTACAGCAATTAATGGATTAATTATTTACTGCCACTTATCAGCTGCTACAGCATCTTTCAACGAATCCTTATATGCAGCCTACTCTGGTGGATCTTATACTGTATCCAGAGTGCAGATACTGTGGGTTACAAGAGATTGATGTCTGTAACACCTTCTTTACATGCCTACAATGGGAGAATATGAGGAAGGGCGCAGAAGAGGTCATCGGAACATTGCGTCCACACACAATCATACATGGGATGATTAGGAACAAGTTAACAAGTTACTCAGTGTCGTTACGGGTCAGGATCCTTCCGGTGTTACATTTTTTCAGTCCTCCTGCATGGAGTAGAATCGTGGACGCTTACTAAACAAATACGCCGGTACATTGAAAGTTTTGAAATTTGGGCGTATCGGAGGATTCCGAAGGAACCTTGGACGGAGAGATCAACCAATATTGAAATCCTCAGATAAGGAGATGGAGTTGATGAGCTCAGTAAAAAGGCGCAAGTTGCAATACTTTAGCCATACGATGCGAAAAGAGAAGAACGAGTACTCTCTTTTGCAAAATATACTGCAAGGCAGAATTGATGGGAGACGAGAACCTGAACGGCGACGAATATCTTGGTTGAATAATTTTCGTCATTGGTTCGGGGAGTCCTCGTCTTCATTGTTCCGGAAGGCTGTGGATAAGGTAATGATTGCAGGGATGACAGCCAACGTTCGTCGCGGACAGGGCACTTGAAGAAGAAGAAGGAACAAGTCGAGCAAGGACGCGATGGCAGTATTTGTCACAGCAGTCGTCAAAGAAAAAAGCTGGATGGAAGATGGGAGGAAGAAGAAAAGGAATAGAATTGATGGAGGGAAAGGATATCAGACTGGAGAGCAGAAGTAGGAGCAGCCTTTAGGCACAAGACAAAGGCGCAAGTTGCAATACTTTAGCCATACGATGCGAAAAGAGAAGAACGAGTACTCTCTTTTGCAAAATATACTGCAAGGCAGAATTGATGGGAGACGAGAACCTGAACGGCGACGAATATCTTGGTTGAATAATTTTCGTCATTGGTTCGGGGAGTCCTCGTCTTCATTGTTCCGGAAGGCTGTGGATAAGGTAATGATTGCAGGGATGACAGCCAACGTTCGTCGCGGACAGGGCACTTGAAGAAGAAGAAGGAACAAGTCGAGCAAGGACGCGATGGCAGTATTTGTCACAGCAGTCGTCAAAGAAAAAAGCTGGATGGAAGATGGGAGGAAGAAGAAAAGGAATAGAATTGATGGAGGGAAAGGATATCAGACTGGAGAGCAGAAGTAGGAGCAGCCTTTAGGCACAAGACAAAGGGCACGACCTGAAGTAATACTGTACAAGTGGATCCGGGGTGATTCATAAGCAGAGAGAGTGAGGTTTTAGTTGGTACGCCCAAGAAATTACCGGAGAGTCCAACACTGTGGGAGCTCCAAAAGAGTTTCAAAAACTGTTAACGGTTGAATTAAAGAACGAAGGTGGCTGTGGATGGAAACATTTTTCAACCTATTTTCACCAATTTTCGACACTTTGAACAAACCAAAATGTTTTGAAACGGCGCCACCATGGATACTCGTAGAACACATTTCAAAAACAATCAGGCAGATTGGAGGAAGTCACGTCTCGAAACAAGCACTTCCACGTCTGACAGCCAGAGAAGACCGGAAATGCAGCATGGAGGCCAATACACAATCTACGAGTGTATGATGTGAAAATTTTTCACATTCAATACTAATTTCAGTATTTAACACTGTATTTTAATTACTGTATTGTTTAATTTCAGTATTTAATACTGTTCGCGGATGAATTGAAGAAGGAAGGTGGCTGTGGATGGAAACATTTTTCAACCTATTTTCACCAATTTTCGACACTTTGAACAAACCAAAATGTTTTGAAACGGGGCCACCACGGATACTCGTAGAACACATTTCTAAAACTATCAGGAAGATTGGAGGAGGTCACGCCACGAAACAAGCCTTCACACTTTCACGTCTGACAGCTAGAGAAGACTATAGAAATGCAGCAAGGAGGCAAATACACAATCTGCCCCCTGGTGATGCCTAAAAGCTGATTTTTGAGGTCTTTTTAAAGTCGAAGCAAACCATAACGCAAATTATTTCACCCCTTTGCCCTCCCCTTCTTTTCGTCTTGAACATTTTGACCTTCACCTACACTCTCTCATGGAAGTTGAAACAGATTCAGATCTGCCCAATGTCATCCTTCATCAATGATATTATTCCGATATAATTTCTTCCAAGGTTCAAATGATAGAATTATTATCGTAAAAATTCTATTCAAATAACGTCGCAAGTTTGTGTTCAAATAATTCCCAATACTCAAAGGATGTTTATTACGTGAGTTTGGTTTATGGTGCAATCATAATGCGAAATACAACATACCTTTCTGATGAAAAGCTTGTTCCTCGAAGTATAACCTGAAACAAGAAATCATCATAAATAAAATGGTAAAAATGCATTGGAATTCAACTGTAAATAGCTAAAAACGTTGGTGCATCAGAATATTAGAACTCTACCGAATTTATAATCGATAACCCTGTCCAATAGGCAACATTCTAGAATACCCAATAAATATTTTCTCTCTCCAATGATGGAGCCGCTATTAGAGGACGGATTTTGATAAATATTTTTTCCATCGAGTCAACACACAGCACTTATTGAGGTAAAACGATTGCTGCATGTTATGACGTCACCGACCCCCTCCCCTCTCATATCACTTACTGATGATGGAAGTCAAGGATGGAATTTTATGGTGAAAAGAGGTCTTCTGTCACTTATTCGAGGTTCCTTGTTAGTAGAAAATTTTCTTCCTTCAATTAGCTTGTTTTATGGATGTTTACGGGATAATTTTGTCTAGTATAATTTTGTGATCAAAATTTTGAACTTTCAAACTTAAGCATTCATCACGAGCATCTAAACCACACCGGATACATGAATGCTTATTTTAGTTCATGTATCCTCCGCTAGGCATAATAAAGCGTTTTTCCTTTGAATCAGATGAGATAAGCTCAGTTACCTATTTTGGTAAAGCTTGAGATAATGCGATGCACCTGAATCATGGGGAAAATGCTTTACTTTCCCTAGTGGGGGAAATATGAATTAATGCTGCAGGTTTGATTTAGATGTTTGTTAATTTATATTATCATATTTCTTGTTGTAACCAACTTTCTGGTAAGTAAAAATATTGTCGAAAAATTGCGAAAATGAAGTGACCAAATATTCTACAAATAAGTTCGTAAATCTTGACAATGTGCTTCTAAAGCGATACAAGCATGTGAGAGAGAATGACGCATGTGGAGAGTTCTACTCTGCAGATGGAGAAGTTGGAGGGAAGGCGCGCGCCACGAGGCGGCTCGAGAAGTAAACATGATAAAAGAAGGGTCCGCAGATGGAAGGAGATTCAAACATTCGAAGCAGACAATGAGAACAACGAAGGAAGAGAGATAGGGAGACTCGGATAACGGACAGGGCTGAAGGCTGGAGATTCGGCTCTTTAGCAAGGCATAAGCTGTAGGAATACTACGTTGAGGAAGGACGTCTCAGAGGGGGGGTTTCCCCCTTTTCCTTCTCAACTACGAACAATGGGGCAACGCGTTAGGCAAGACGCAGCTGTCCTGGCGGTCTGTCTCGAGACTTATGGGGTTTTCATTCACCCCTGGGGATGTGCAAAATGGGACGGCAGAAACTCGAAAAGCAGTAGCTCCGTCACGCGTTGGTTTTAACTTCTATAATATTGTAAGAATGTAAAGAAAATACTTGAGACCAATGTGGAGTAGGTAACAACTACAGCGTGATAGGGGTAAGGCAATACCTACTTAATTCCATCTGCTACCTGCCAGTAAGGCCCTTCAATCAACTTGAGTATGCAATGGGTTGCACAAGCAACCAGAAATCTTGCCACCCATTTGCAACGAGAGTCCAAATAATGAACGCGACTGATTCTCGACTTCAACTGACAACAGAGTTTTGCACACATGAGAGAAACAACACAAACGTACGTGGAAACGTGTACAACAAAGAAAGGATAACGATAACTGCAGTGTTATGAAGGACCTCGTGCTTCTCCACCACTGCCATGAATGAAATGTTCATAGCTTGATCACTTATTCCAATCAAGTATCGAGCAATCATGCAACTGGGATTTAGATACCACCTGCAGGGACACTTGCGACCCACTCGATAAATTGTTTTTCTGACAGTGAGCAGTTTACACCCAAGACAACATAGGCAAAGTTATGACTGCAATCCACAGCTAAGTCGAGTTGCAGAAGGCCTGATGTTCAAGGAAACTAAAAGAAGGAGAGATATTGTGTGCGACAAGTTTAAGAAAATCCAATCGTTCATCAGTGAATCAGCGAATATTCAAATAAATATTGCAACTGATTTTCAGCAATTATTGACCATAATATATTTTTTACTTTGTAAGGTAGATATTGTGATAGGAAATGTACCCTGATTCCGAATATATAACATAGCATCACGATTATTTCAGTCCAAACACCTCAAAAAAATACTCTCTCCATCTCCATGGAAATGTAGAGCACCAAAACGTCAATCGTTTGGAGCGCCAAGATTTGTTATAGTTACTGACTTGTTGGATGCAGCTGGTACGAAGACGTACTACAGAAGACATCCATCCAGTGGGATCTGAGGGCTCTTGGAAATCTGTCCGAGAATCCTTGAAAGTGATTCAGCTCTTATCTGCAAGAGTTGCAAGGTGTTCTAGAGCAGCACCAAACGTAAAGGTGCGTATTGGTTGATACGAAATTGAGGTTATGAGTGAAGTACGCAACCGAATAGTCACGAGTAGACTAATGATGAGCTTAGCTTGAAAATTGTCAGAAGCTTTTGACGTTCTGGATTAGTCCTTGCTCCTGTCCGAGACATTACTTTTTAAGGTACCGTAAAACCGTCAAACTTTACCCCAAGATTTACTCCAAAACATTTCCAAATACAATTTTTTCCACTCGAAATGGGTTAAATTGATTTTTTGGTTTATTATTTTCAATAATGAACCTTTGGAATCGACCAAGAAAAAAAAAATTCTAACACCCCCTCAAAATTTGATGGTTTACGTTTCAAGGTACGTAGAATCCAAAACGCTGCAAATTATTACACAATGGTTTATTATTTTTTATTTTTCTATATAGATCACTCGTCTGCAAAGCCACCAACCATCCAACATGAAGAAAAACATCGATCGCATTTCGGTCAGCTTTAATTTGAACGGAGATTCGGCCTCTTTTGCGATTCACACTCATATTTCTGATTTATCGCACGTCCAAACTTTAAATTATCGTAGTGAGCGAACGGTTTGTCCTACAGAGCTCCGGGTGGTCTCAAAAAATTCTAAAAATTCTATAGAATCTTAAATTGAAGGAGAAACAATACCTTTATATCTAAATTTTTTGAGTTAGGACGTTTTCAAAATTTCAAATTTGATTTTGGAACCCTTAGAAGTGACCTACCTCAACCAAAATCTTCGGGGCACAACTAGACCCCAAATGGAGCCTACATACCAAATTTCATCAAAATCGGTCAATGCTAAGTGGCAAAAGTGCCGCGTACGGCGTACGGCGGACGGCGTACGGCGTACGGCGGACGGACGGCCAAATTTTTATTCGATTTTTGGATTCTACGTACCTTGAAACGTAAACCATCAAATTTTGAGGGGGTGTTAAAATTTTTTTTCTTGGTCGATTCCAAAGGTTCATTATTGAAAATAATAAACCAAAATCGAATAAAAATAATAAACCATTGTGTAATAATTTGCAGCGTTTTAATAAGTGAATTGATCTTCAGTGCTTCCTGAATATTTTGAATAGTCGAGCTCATTGATCAGATGATCGTAACCCCCTATTTAATTGTTTAAATGTTGGAGTAAAGTTACCAACGAGTGCGTCGATCTTTACACCACTCTGATCGATCTGTACGATCCAACTTTACGATCTTTACTCCAACTTTTAAATCTTCTTAACTTCATTCATAATTATCTTCATGTAATAGTTATTCGGACGACTATCGATTGCCACCCAGGAGAGAAAAGGTGAAGGACGGATTGTACGATTGCCCCCCGCATCGGTCGGTCGAGAGAAATGAAAATGTACGATTGCCACCCAGAAAAGGAAACCTTTCCCGCTGCCTTTCGGTTGCCTTCCGACCAGTAGAAAATAGTATGTCTACCTCCAGAGCTCTCGACTACAAATTTACTATTGCCACCCGAGGAGTCGGGGCCTGTTGCCCCGAGAGTATGTTGTCTTCAGCTGTCAGATTCCTAACAACTTTGAAAATCGAAAATATACCACTAATGGATCATCCTAAGAAAACTGTTTTTGTCGGACTTCTAAGTTGCATAAACTTAGTGCATAAATTAAGGGATACTTTGTTAACCACTGATCACTACAATTAGGTATTTGTTAACTTACAAGTCCTCCCAGGAACACTAGGAACTTTTTTTACACGAATATGTCTATTGGCTATAAAAAATGTAAAGGTAAACAAAAACTTGTATCTCGGGGATAGTAGTAGGGAATTCTAGTTTCTAGGGTACCAGGTTAAGCTATTCACCTGGACACATATCCATGACATGGTTTTTCTTTCGTGTAAGCGATAAAAAATCCACCATTTGTTTGAAAATGTCTCGTAACATTTGCTTGATTTATCAGCTAGATAAGTCGAAATAATTTTCACGTAAGAAGTGCTAATGAAAGAAATGTCAACATCCAGAAATTTAGATGGGCTGTTAGAAAACTGTTTCGTAATAGCATTAGATCAAAATTTGCCACTATCATTTAATGATAGTTTTTATTTTTGCCGCTAGCAATGATACAATAGGGAGTTTCCTACCCCTTCAATGAAGTGATTTAAGTGATGACATAGATTCAAACGGAATGGAAGGATAGTATTCCAATGTTATCTTTAATGATAAAAGACAGTGCTAACACATACTAAAAATTAAAAATTCGTAGTTGAGGGCTCGGGTGGCAATCGTACATTTGATTTCTTGGGTTCGGGCGATCGTAGTATTTCCTACTGCTCGGGTGGCAATCGATAAAGACCGAGTTATTCTCATAGAAAATTTCAAGCTGATTCCGAATATTCATAATAGCCCCAAGATAAAGAGAAACGGCAATAAAACATGTCAGTTTCCAATGTTTTTTACAGTTCTAATATTGTTTCCAATATCTCTATAAATACAAAATTAACAAAATCCAAATTGGACTCGCGATTTCCCTCCCCCTCACCTTTCAGCTTCTCTGGTAATTTCATTGATAAAGATTGCGTAAATGTCGTTTAAAGGTTTGAAGAAAGTAAAAACGTTTTCAACTACGCCTGAGACACTCGTATAGGTTTTACTCAAAGGCCACTTGTTTAACTGCCTATCAAACCCTTTACGATTACGTTCCACCGACTAAACGATTCGTTGGGGCTCGTTCAAAAATACGGCTCTAATGAACTAGTGGCAAAGGGCAAAGAAACAGAACAGAAACATCTGGTTCTCGACTGGGGAAGCTTTTCCCCCCTTCTCAAACGTTGAAAACAATGTTTGAAAACGTGGGAAACTCAGGGGTTGACTAACCAGAACTCGGTGCTTTCGGGAGAGCGGGAACCCTTTTTTCGGTTTTAGAGCCCACGCCCAAAAAAGAACAGGAAAAAAGTTTCAGTATTTTAGCAAGGGGTCGTTTTTTTCTCTTCACAAAGACTGAAACAGAGGAAATAAGGTGTCATGGCTCTGAGAGCGGTTTTGGATCCTACGCTGGTGGAATGCGGTGGGAATGCCCGCATGCCACGAACAAATTAATTTGCTCGGTTCGTCCGGGTTTGCACGGAATTCCTGTTCTGATTGCGACAAGATTACCCAACGAGATCCCGCAATGTTGAACTTGTGACGTGATAATCTCGACTTATCAGTTCTCGAGAGGTTTTAAGAGGGATTTTCGCGGTGGTATACTCACTGTAACACATGTGAAGATGAAAAGAAATCATCAACTAAAAGTGATTGGGTATTTTTCATTAACATTTACACGGACAGAAACCAATTGTTCAGTGACTGATGAAGAAGAGCCCACACCCACTGGATGTTACATCCTCCATCAGGTATTTCAGGTCCTATCTAGAAGGTACAGAGTTTGTAGTTCACACAGACCAATAGGATCTATCTCTCACCTTTGAACTTGAAGGGCCCCAAAATTTAGGAAGAGACTTCTTCAATTATCCCTTGACCATTTCTCCCTAGAGCATTGAAAGTTTGTATAAAGCTTCTCGAGGGCACTTGAGGTGACTGGGAGGAAGTGAAATCAGCAATGTGAGCGATGAAGCCTACCCCATCAAACTCACCTGAACGTGATACAAATTCTTTTAAATATACCCCAACTTTTTACAGCAGATTTTCGGATTCTACGTAAAATTTCATGTATTTTTGACCCCTTAATTGAATTTATGATTGTGGTCTCCCAGGCTTCTGGAACGCTAAAAATTGCGCAACCCCAAAATTATATTCAAGAGAACCCCGAGTGTGGCTCATGTTTCTACATTATTTTTCGACGCTGAATCACGAGGTGGAATCCAATTTTATTTGACTGGAATTTCCTGAATGGCGAACGAAAAATTCAGTGTTTCAGGCGGAAAGTCTCTTTTTCTAACCTAAAGTATATGAAATTGGTTGAAAAAATGTTAATTTCACTAGAAAAACCTACACACTCCTTCAAAGTGATAAGTACAACATTGAGAGAAAATTATCATGTCACTTATGACTATTTCAACTACTCGTGCCTAGATATCCACTGCACAAGTAACCGGTCAGTTTTCAATAATTGACGTTATGAAAAGATTTTTCATTAATCATCCAAAATATTCCGGCAGCAATTTTCGGATGCATCAGAGAATATGATGGGGCGACGAGGTCTGGCAGCTGAAGGTGTTTCTTCAGAAGTGATGGTGGTAGTTGCACACGTAGGTCACCCCACATCCTTATCTACGACCTTATCTGGTCCAGCCTGCATGAGGATGTTATCTCCTCATCTTCTGCTTACTTGACTCATCCTGTCTCCCACCAGCTTGGTACAGCCGAGAATTCATTCATCCGTTCGTTCCATTCAGTTTCTACTTTTTACTGTGAACGCAAATGGACATATGGAGTTCAAAATTTCAATAATTTATTAGGTGGCAAACGAAATACCCGCATTTGAATATCAACGGTTCTGTACCTACCTACTCGAGGTCTTGGTCAACCCGTACTCCCCTCGACCTTTCTTCATTCTTCAATATTGTCACACCATTTGTTTTATGAATAAACAAACTCTACAGTTCAGCTGCTAGAAGTTACACCCTGAGACCATTGAGGTAATCGCTAAATCGAAGGGCTTTCTATATTTTCACACATATGACACTGAGACTAAAATTCAGATACATCTCACCAGCCGCCATCTCCCCAGAAATCTGAGGTTATCTGGAGTAGTTGGATAAAATCATCAATAAAAGCCCCAAAACCGAACAGCTTTCCAAAATGCACGATGCAATACACCCAATCAGTAAATCCGAGGGGCGGGATCAGTATGGTATTCCATGTTGGGGCACATTTTTATAGTAAAAAATTGGTTACCTCTGAATTTCTAGGTTAGAGGCCCAAAAACCTTATCACCCACAAGCTGAGACTCGGTTCCGGTAATCCTGCACTGCTACTTGGGACCGTTGAAGATGAAAGACTCAGTTATTATACCCGTCTTTATACCGATAATTGCCGTTCTCATTCCCTCGTATCCCGAGGTGTAAACAATTATCTTAAACCAACTAGTGTTTTTAGGAACTACTAAGTTTGCTATAATGCCCCACTGCCATGAGGCAGAGAAAAAAAGTTCTGAGTTTGGAATACAAATTAGTGTTCAACCAAAGAACAAAGAGTTTCATAGTATGATTATTAGGAGTGAAATAACAGTAAAGTACACAGCTCAACTCGGGAAGCTACACTCCGCAACTAACTTGGCAGACATTTATTGAAAACACTCGTACCAGTTTCGAGGAAACTTGGAATTGCGTTTGTTAGTCTATAATTTACTATCGTATTTCTAATAGCGAGATTTATCTGAAACAGACGGGAATAGACGAGAAATTTCCACATCAACCGCTCAACGACAAACTGATAATAAACGGCCCCTTTAGACGTACTTGAAGATAACGATGCGGGTCAACGAGGTTCGATACCGCACCGCATTTCACTCTCGGAACTCAAATATTTTTCGTCAGACATGTATTCGTACATTCCCTACTTGAAACGGTCTATTATATTTCGGCGTGTCTCAAGCCGCAGTTTTGAAGCCTTGACTATCTGAGTTGGATCTCAGCTATTTCGAAGCTGCATCTTGTCGACTCGAGTTCTCCACAGGTAAAGCCATAAGGTTTCAATCTTGCAATATGCCAGAGACCTCGTAGATACCTCGGCACTATGCCATACACAAGGCTTTGTTTCCGAGCAATGGGTCAAAAAAATACGAGAATTCAGAAAACCAGCAATCTACATGGAAAATAGTTAGATTTTGATGAAATCAATTTTATGAACTCAATACCGGGGTTAAACATAGAAGAGGTCAACATTCTTCAGGGGGATCTGGCCTGGACATGTAGAACGCTGCGAATTATTACACAAAGATTTATTATTAACCTTGAAAAGGTTTTAGCGATGGGACCCCCCGCCGAAAAACGACATGAAAAATCGACAGTAAAAAGCGACAGGAAAAAGCGACAGGAAAGTAGCGCTATGATTTATCATATGCTTGACGACAAATATGCTTGACAACCTGATGTTATTATGAATAAGGAGGTATCTTAAATATTACAGTGGAAGAAAGATAAAGAGGGAGAGGGAGCAAAAACCTTTTCAAGGTATGTCACATTTTAGCCATTAGGCCCTAAGCGGAAATCATCCGGGGGTGCAGGGGGCGAAGCCCCCGCCGAGGCGCGCAGCGCCGAGTTTTTCTACATAGATCAATCGTCTGCAAAGAACATGACTTTGCCATTGTTACCACCAACCAACACGAAGAAAAACATCGATCGCATTTCGGTCAGCTAAAATTTGAACAGAGATTAGGCCTCTTTTGCGATTCACACGCGTGTTTCTGATTTATCGTACGTCCAATCCTTGAATTTTCGTAGGGAGCGAACGGTTTATCCGACAGAGCTACGTGGTCTCCAGAAATTCTATACTATCTTGAATTGATGGAAAAACAATACCTTAATAGCAAAATTTTCTGGGTTAGGGCATTTTCAAAATTTCAACTCTTATTTTTCAAACCTTAGAAGTGACCTACATCAACCAATAGCTTCGGGGCACAACTAGAGTGGAGCGTAGATACCAAATTTCATCAAAACCGGTCAATGCTGACTGAGGCCGCGTACGGCATACGGCAGACTGAAGGCCAAATTTGGTTTATTATTTTCAATAATGAACCTTTGGAATCGACCAAGAAAAAAAAAATGTAACACCCCCTCAAAATTTGATGGTTTACGTTTCAAGGTAAGTAGAATCCAAAAATCGAATAAAAATTTGGCCGTCCGTCCGCCGTCCGCCGTACGCGGCACTTTTGCCACTTAGCATTGACCGATTTTGATGAAATTTGGTATGTAGGCTCCATTTGGGGTCTAGTTGTGCCCCGAAGCTTTTGGTTGATGTAGGTCACTTCTAAGGGTTCCAAAATCATTTTGATATTTTCAAAACGCCCTAACTAAAAGAATTGGGATATAAAGGTATTGTTTTTCCTTCAATTTAAGATTCTATAGAATTTTTATAATTTTTTGAGATCACGCAGGGCCCTGTAGGACAAACCGTTCGCTCCCTACGAGAACTTAAGGGTTGGACGTACGATAAATCAGAAACACTAGTGTGAATCGCAAAAGAGGCCTAATCTCCGTTCAAATTAAAGCTGACCGAAATGCGATCGATATTTTTCTTCATGTTGGATGGTTGGTGGCTTTGCAGACGAGTGATCTATGTAGAAAAATAATAAATAATAAACCATTGTGTAATAATTTGCCGCGTTTTATTCGATTTTTGGATCCTCCGTACCTTGAAACGTAAACCAACAAATTTTGAGGGGGGTCAAAAAAAATATTTTCTTGGTCGGCTCCGACTTTCGAAAATATTGAGATAATATTGCTTTGATTTTGTTATTTTTGTTTTTGTTATTTTTTATTGACCTATTTTTCATCTTGGAAAAGTGGAAAAACCTTCAGTAGACTCGTCAATCCTCGAGTTATCGCCGCGTTTTATCGTAATTAGAGTTCTTTCTTTTTTCCACGGCCCGCTCAATTTCATCAGCTCCTCCCTATAATTAAATCCACCCACAGTAACGTACACTGTTCAAACTTCCGGCCGAATAAACACAAGAGAGTCAACGATATGAAACACTGTCGCGGTCACGTGACGTATTATCGGATTATTTCGCTGCCTGCATATCAAACCGACAGTTTCCACACGTTCCGAGCGCATTAGTCCGAATCTCGAGGGTCCATTTCAATTTGACTCGGCAAAAAGCACTTCGATTCCTGTTTGTTTTGATATTCAAAACGCGAAAAGCGGCGAAGATAAAACGTCGAAACTCGTTTCAATTAGGGCAAAAACAGTTGAGGGTAAATTAGCGACGGGAGGATAGATAAATCGGCACTGTGGTTCCGAATTGAATACAGCGTACTCATTAGGGGATTGGAAATGGAACAGTGAACACAATTCTAAATTTCGTTAAAATATTGTTCGCAGATAGAGATTCGTGCGGATGAGCCCGCTAACAAACAAAAACAAAAAAAAAATCCAAATAAATTTTACATGAAAACTATTCTGAGTACTCATTTTGAACGTGGACAACATTATCGAAAGCCTGGAATATCGTTACCACTAAAGATTTCATCAAAGCCAGTTAGTAGACTAAGGGATTCATGCAGATAGGATACAAAATTCAAATTATCCGTGAAAACTACTCGAAGTGCTCCAAAGTTCTCTCATTTATCAGGTCATCGACGTTTTGGTCGAAAACTGAAGATACCTGGAATATCCCATATTGCCACCAGGGATTCGATCAAAGACAGAGTGAGCAGCGTAGTAGTCTGGTACAAGGTAGTTGGCTTGCGCAGAATTGGGGCTAAGCACTGCTTACACATTTGGGACTATGGAACTGGATCATCAAAACTCTGATGATAAATGGACCTAGAATATTAATCAATTTTTACCAAGGGTTCCGCCAAAGACAGAGTAAGCTGAAGGACATCGGTACTACCAAGGAATTACTTCGGTTACTACCAAGGAATCGATCAGAGAGCAGAAATGAACTGAATGCAGCTTAATCGTTCGTAACATCTTGATCGTTGGTAACCAGCCCGAATCAGATCCTTGACTGACTTGCCATGCCATGTCCCTCGCCAGGTGATAGTTGCTTCAATCACCATTAGTTGGTTTCGCTGAATATTTGCAAGTGCTGCTGCAGTCTCTAGTAATGCGTCAACTTCATATTTTTGAATTTTGGAAGCATTGATGTCTGCGAGTGATCTCTGGCCGGAGCCAGAGACCACTGAGACATCAATAATGAAAACTCCTCTTGGTGTTACCACCAAGAGGTCAGGACGATAACCTCGCTGTTCGAGGTTGAAGTGTGGTTCTCGCCATACTGGACATCCTTTACGGCGAGCCTCGGCTTCTAGTAGGTTCAGGGCAGTAGGCTTCAGTGACGGGCACACCTGAGTCTTACCACGGCTGAGCAAATCTGGAGCACATGCGAGGCTGTTTCGGGTGTTTGACATCCCATTCGGCATAGGTGGCTGTTGCCGGTACGCCTGCCTCTTGTCCTTATCACTCCTGTTGGAAGAGAACCAGAATGGACTTTCACCATAAGCAAAGGCCTCCATCCCCATAGTTTCGCTGAAGGGTTCCTGATCCATGCCGTGCTAGCTCTGTTATCGCGTGATTTTACCAATTCAGCTCCATCTGTAGTTTGATGGAGACGTTGTGCCCTAACAATTTGACGGTCTTGATGTCCCATTTTGTTGTTGGAGACTCATTCCTCCTTCAAAAAGTTGTGTGTTTGCCGCCCCTACCCTTCTACCCTCATGTGTTTCACTATTGGAATTCGGACGGCCGATAAAAATCGATCGTCCAAAACCGGTATGTGTGCAAGGAGCCTAATAATTTGGGACAATGCAAGAGGAAGATTGATAACGATTCGGAATTTTGATAAAATAGACATGGGACCCGAATTGGAAAAGTCAAGAACGATAGGCAATAAATCTAGGCCGAGTATGAGACTTCGTTGAGTATCTAGACACAGTATAGTATTCTCAATGATTGGCTGGTGTGCTGCCCTCATTGTAACCACTCTGCTAGAAATGCCACACCTTGCCACCTTGATTATCCCACAGCCATTTTGGTTGAACAGAATCTCAATTCAGGCACGCATTGGAAGCTAGCAAGTGGCTCAAGTCAGTTCAGCGTTCAGAAACCCCCGAAGAGAAAAGAACACGGGACTACTGTAAACGCTCGGTGAACGAGAAACCCGAGATCGCTATCTCGTCTTTACCTCCGTGAAAGCGGAAAAAAGAGATCTTGTCGTTTTCCGACGTCGTTTAGGCCTTTTGCCCCAGTCGTTTTTCCCCTCTCTTACCGACGACTTAGCGAAGCTCTTTTTCACAAATTGTCCCCGTTTTGTTCCACTCCCTTATCGCTACTCGGTTAATGGTCGCCAAGCTCCCCGTGTTAATTGCTTCGCAATGGAAGGGTAGGGCGTAACTTCGCTGCTGGGGAGACTCCTTCCTCAGGACGTCCCTACCCGTTCCGGAACATTACAGCGCAATCTGTTTCTTCCAGGTTCCCTTATATCTGTTTTTACGACTTCACTAATGAAGCAACTTGAGATATCGGTTAGCTATTTTTGTTTAAAATTGCACTGAACCTCCAAAATTCATGGAGATTGTTACGTTCCATTTGTGTTTTAGGAAGATTATTTCCTCCTATCGAAATGTGCAAGTTCAGTAGTCTTTGAATCAGAAAACCTAAGTTTGATGCAACTTTAGATTAGCTGATTTTTGTTAAGATTGCTCTAAACTGAGGTTCGTGTATGGTGGTTTTGTGTGGATTTTTTCTCCCATCATAATTTGCAAGTTTAGTAGTTCAGGTACTTGGGATCAGAAGGCATGGGCTAACTTGAAATTAGCTGATTTTTGTTAAGATTGCTCTGAATTCTTGAAGTGTGTGTCTGATGGATTTTGTGTGGATTCTTTCTCCCATCATGATTTGCAAATTCAGTAGTTCAGGTACTTGGGATAAGAAGGCCTAGGTTTTGACGTAACTCGAGATTAGCTGAATTTTGTTAAGATTGCTCTGAACTCCTGAGGTGAATTGATCTTATGTATTATCGTGTTTTCAGAACATTTAATTCGCCACCATAGTGTACGAGTTATGGTCCTTGGGATCAGAGGTTTGAGTTTTGATGAAACATGAGATATCTGTTAAAAAGCTTATTTTTGTTAAGATTGCTGTGAATATTATTTCGATTCAATGTTAATTTAAAAGGATTTGATTTCCAAACAATCAAACGTGAAATAACTGTTTCCAATCTTCGACCAGGTTTTGTAGATTTTCAGACTAAAAGGTTTGTCTTCCATAGGGAAAAAGAGGTGATTGGGACTTGGAGGGTTGACTGCAGCAGAGGGAAGACGTGAAGAATAGTTATCAATTAACTAAAAACTTAATTAATGGTTAAAGAGTACGTTATCATAATTAAAAGACACTCGAGGCGTGACGTGCAGCCCCCATGACTAATCGACTGGGGTTTTTTTGTGGGGGTGGCGAGCTCATCCATCAATTTCACGTGCCATCGAACTCCTGTTCGTGCTCACTCTTGGTCACGGTTTATTAATATATTCAGTAAATGGAGAGAAATATGAAAGATTTTCCTCCGTTTTTGACCGATTTCTAAAAAAAGAGGGAGGAGAGGTTACACACTGGGTCATGTGGACGACAATTCTTGCAAAACATTTTTAGAAGGTCATTTTGAGTTTGAAGCAAAAATATTTCTTATTGAATAAGAAATTCAGTATTCCAATTTATTTGTATAATACTGGGGGAGCCACTGAAACATACTTATTTGAAAGGACAGTTTAAAAAAAAGTATTGCAGATATAAATATTTTTTTTATTTTAAAGGACAACTTTTTAATTTTTTTTTTTTTCATATGGTTTTAAAAATTACATCCATCAAATGATGGCCCTTACTGTTTAAACATTGGTTCAAACGATTTTTAAAGTTTCTCTCCACTCTGATCAGCATATCGACGGGTACTTTGGCAATGGCGGCGCGAATGTTGTTTTTTAGGTGTTCTAGGGTTCGTGGACGATCGTTATAAACAATTGACTTTAAGTAGCCCCATAAAAAAAAATCACATGGAGCCAGATCTGGGGAGCGCGCCGGCCAAGGGTAATCACCTCTGAGTGAGATAAGGCGGTCGGGGAAGTGTTCCTGCAGCAATTCCATGGAAGTTTGTGCAATGTGAGCAGTGGCTTCATCTTGCTGAAACCACACGTCCCCGATGTCCAATTCTTCGAGAGCTGGAAGAAAAAATTCCGCTATCATGTCCCTGTAACGACCTGCATTAACTGTCACAGGCCGTCCGTTTTCTTCGAAGAAGTAAGGACCGATTATCCCCCTTACCGATATTGCACACCACACAGTGACACGTTCACGATGAAGAGGCTTCTGGTGCAGTTCACGCGGATTACTATCACTCCAATAACGCATATTCTGCTTTTTCACACAGCCAGAAATGTGAAAATGGGCCTCATCGCTGAAGAAAACGATCGCGTCATGGGGCAGGTTTTCAAGCAATGTTTCACATGCAGTTTGGCGGGCGATTAAATCCCTATCGCTCAACTCCTGCACTACAGCCAATTTATAGGGATGAAATTGGAGATCATCGTGGAGAATCCGTCTAACAGTTGTCCTTGGAATCCCCAGAGCAGCTGCCTGTTTGCGAGCCGAACGACGGGGGGAGCGTAAAACCGACAGCCTCACTCTCTCAACGTTTTCTGAGGTTCTGGAGGTCCGTTGAGGTCCAGTTCGGTTTCTGGCAACACTTCCAGTCTCCCGAAATGTGGCAGCCCAAGTTAAAATCGAATTTCGACCGGGAACCGCTCCATGAGGACGAATTTTGAAGCGCGCACGGAAGGCTCGTTGGGTCGCAATAACTGACCGACCATTGGAAAAAAAGGTTTCTAGGGCAAACGCTCGCTGTTCTCTCGTCCAAAGCATGGTGGCAACTAACGGTACAGGTAACAAAACTTTAGGAGCTCCACCTTCGGATGGGCCGTTGTCCCCCCTTCTACAACCCCACCAGGCCGAACGGCGATTTTTCAAATAAGTAAGTTTCCGTGGCTCACCCTGTATAAGATTCTTCCGAAAACATTTAGGCAAAAGGTTGCCAAAAAGGTGCAATTGGATGTGTATACGTGTAGGCTACCCTAAAAAGGTTCAAAAAGCATTGTGAGCGATGTGAAACTGTGCGCAATTGTGCACAACTTTTAAACTGCAAGAACGATTTTGATAGGAATTCTATTCATTTTCTTCTCAACTACATCATCGACTACCAAAGGAAATGGCACTGTACAGTCCATTGAGACAACCCAAAACCAAAACGTTCAGTGATCTATGAACACACTTGAATGACCAAGCGAAGCCACCTGACATGTCATAATAACATTTATGACCAACGGGAACCTCAAAATTGTGCAGTATTACGTATGTAAGAATCTCATTCAGCTCTAGAAGCCACCCACACTTCGACGTACTTCCAACTGCAGTTGCAACGCCTGGCCAGTAGAAGCGCCAGATTGTCTAGCCAGCTTCTTTCAGAGTAAGCATGCTGGACGCTGCGTGATATCAAGTCAGAGATGTTAGACCCTACTTCCGCAAACGGCGAGCCGGCTATAAGTATCTCGTTCTTCGCTTTTTGCATAATATTTCCAAAACGCATATTATTCCCAAAATTTGACCAAATTCACCTGTTCCAAAATTTATTGCTAACTAGATTGTTGGAAAAAATGTGCTTAGCATTGAATGGTTTTCAAACATTTGATATATATCATCTTCAAACTTTAGAAAAGCTTAAATAGGTTCAAAAGATAATCCTTGGTTCTCTCTATCGATTTTTGCTCGATTCGTCGAGAAAATTAAATATACCTACTTTAAAGTATCATTTGGTTTTCGATTTTATGACGTATGGGTGGCTTGTTTTGCAGGGTTGGAAATTAACCGTGGTCAGTAAAACAGTAATAATAAGAAAGATAGAAT
Source organism: Apolygus lucorum (assembly GCA_009739505.2). NCBI lineage: Eukaryota > Metazoa > Arthropoda > Insecta > Hemiptera > Miridae > Apolygus > Apolygus lucorum. The sequence goes on along the minus strand of CM019168.2, from coordinate 23,494,498 downwards.
ACCAACAGACAATAGATCAGGCTTAGTTTACCAAATAAATTGCAACGATTGTACTGCTAAATACATAGGGGAAACAGGGCAATGGCTGAAGAGAAGAGTTTACCAACATAAGTATGATGTAAACAACAAAAAACCACCACAGCACTTTCCATACATTCTCTCTGAAAACAATCATAATTTTGACTTCCAAATCATTAAAATAATAGATAGTGAAAAACATTTAAAAAAAGAAAAATATTAGAAGCAAAAAAAAAGTTTAGAGTATTTGTTGTTCTGGTTTATTAATCAGAACAACAATTCTATCAACTTTAAATCAGACGTTGGCAATACTGTTTGCATTTATCAACAGCTCTTGGATGAGTCCTGAAGTGGGGAACCAATTGGCAACCCTGCAGGTGATAACACCACCATTTTGTTTTTCACCTGCAGTAGTTGTCTGGTTGTGCCCCCCACAAGGACTCTACATTTTTTGCTGTTTGGTAAGTCAAATTTTCCTTAATTTTCTAGTCCACTCTTCATTTTCCACCATTGTCCATAGAATTTTTATAACCACACATCCATCTAAAGCCATTCTCCAAAATTAATAACAGTTGTATGTCTTATATATGTCACAATTCCAATTTTGTTGTTGTAGGGCTGATGATAACAACCAGAGAGTTGTTGAAAGCTCCCCAGAATAAAAAGCTGTTACAAAGAACACAAAAGACTTCATTTGTCTCACCCTCAATTTATTTAAACCAGTAATGTGTGGTTGTTTGACTCTGAAGTATCATTTGGTTTTCGATTTTATGATGCCTAATAGGCGGTTCACCAAAATCACTCCTCGATCTCTGATTAACCCAGAAGTATAGGTTTCACCTGTTGATCTCATAATTTGGAAATATTTTATAATGGCTGGATATTAGGCTTATTAGGCTTTTACCTGACGTACGCTCGTCAGGTTGACGTATGGGTGACTTATTTTCCAGGGTTGGAAATTAACCGTGGTCAGTAAAACAGTAATGTTTGGTCGTTTGAGAGTACCATAAGCAAGTTTCGCTGTATATTGTTGAAAGTCACTCTATGATTAAACATATTCCGTCGCCAGTGGATGGGCTTCTTTCGAAAGATATGTTTTTTAATCCCCTCAGTCCGCCTCACGGAACGGTCATTACGAGATCGTGAACCCTGATGGATCGTATATCTTCTTTCAGCCGAGGAAAATGGGAAAAGGTCGGGGAGTAGTTGCGAAATAAAAATAAAAAGGAGGAAGGAAAAAGGTCAGTCCGAAGGGCGCGAGGGAACCCATGTGGGGGTTCAATTTAGCTAAGTGTCTTGGAGACCCAACGCACTTCAATCCAAAGGTATTAAAAACGATATCTCTCAGTCAACCTCCCCTTCCTCTTCGTCTTCGACTGACTATCCTCTGGAAGGAAGATATACAGCGTACAGAGGAAAGTAGCGCGAAGGGTGAGGGAAAGGTTCTACTTTCGTTTTTTAGTAGCAATTCCGACCATCCCCGGCGCTTACCATTGCATGGCGATGGAGGTCGGGGGTTACCCCGTTTTTCCCCGAGTGCCCTTATAAGGGAAAAAAGGGCCTGGACGGGGGTGTAGGGGAGGGGGAGGTCTAAATAAATTGGGAGCACTTGCGGGCACTTGAGGGTGAATGTTTTATGCGAAGGGTCCAGGGGGTGAAGGCAGTAAAGGTGATGTAAAGGCGCGGTGAGCGTTTTCCTGGATGTTTGTTTCAACTCTGAGTGAAAGGGGGGCCCCTACCATAGGGCGGGAGATGAGGGGGGCCCTTTCCTTAGGGCAAGGGGGGCCTTTTTGGAAGGGCAGAGTGCCAGGAAACGGACAGATGCGGTTTTTGTGCACGATTGTATGAGAAGCAGATGTCTCCAAGGAGCCCCCCTTCAACCCGTAAGGATCCGACGTTGGAATACAAATTGGGAGTGGAAGTATAGATCGGATTTCTAGTCGACCTTGGGACAAATTGGGTAGCACCCTGACCAATGAAGGAAGAGTAGGGCAATATAGGTTCCTAAGATCATCATGGATACTGCAAGAGGTCCATGTGCTTCTCAGGCCCTCGGGAAGGTCTGCACATCATCTTCAGGCTCTCTGATTCATCTAAAAAGCAAATCACAAGAATCCAAAAGTACTTCTCAGGCTTGCCATCTTCAGATGTTACAGAACAGCACTATGGTCTTTCCATAGCGTGCTGTCCTTTGAGAAAGACAAGATTAAGTTTTTTCGCTTTTGAATGCTAGTCTTCGTAGAGTCTACAAAGCTGTTAGGCACTCAGATTCACCCTGATACAACACTCAGAAAACATCCTTCTATGGTTCTTCTAAGAACCTGTCACAGGAGTCCACAAGGGGTTTTCAAGTTTTGTATTATCTAGAGATGCTACACAACTGCACTGTGGTCCCTACTGTCCCTCCAGTGTTGGAAGATAATCAGATGGAAGATAATCGGTTTAAATCAGTTTACTTTAGAAGGTATCATTTAGTACGAACTAACTCATGTCACTGGATTGCAAAAATAACGTTTTTATCTAGTATTCTACCCTCTATAAGAAATGACCTTGTATGATAATGTAAAGGCTGATAGCTTGGATTACTACAAGTACCTATACTATCGTCAAAAATAGCTACCTTAAGAAGGGAGGAAACATAAGATGTGGTAGAGCAGTGATAGGTAGCTAAATTGATGAATGATAGATATGATGATGAAGATTAATGATGTTGAGATAGATAAATGATGATATTGTATTGATTGATGAGATTGATAGACTATGATAGATGAAGATACAAGTACCTACTCACAATAATTTATAATAAGGTGTCAGGTAGATTAATTGAAAACAATTATATTGATGAAGCATCAACACAACTCAGTTTTTTGAAGAATTCCAATGGTTCAGAGTGTTCAACAGAATTTGGTAGGTACCTATCCCAACTTGTGAAAAACCCTAAAGTGGCCACTTAAGACTAGAAGAAATCTGACTGTTAGCTATTGAATATACGGCACATGCTAGTCTTAACTGACAAAGGTGGATGTCCTTTTCCTGTGGTGCAGTGGTATCCAGGAGAGAGTTATCCTGAGTCCAGCTGGGCAGTCCAGTCCTTCATAAGTTAGCCATCAAAGTGAAGAGCAGCAAGTGCTTTACCAGCACTCCAAAGCAAGGCAGGATGATGATCCCAGGTATTAAGGGAATGTTCAGTTGTCCAGTCCTCCAAGTCCAACCTCAAATCCCAGGTGCAAGTTGGGAATTTGATGAAAAACTGAAGCTGTGGTACTGGAGAGAGCTTCAGAAGAGGCAGCAGAATTCAATCAACAAAATCCACTAAGAAATTTAAATTGATGGCTAATATTTCACTGGATATTTTGAGATGATAAGTTAGAAAAAAAGGCTGGTTTGATAGATGTTGGCACATGGGCTCACAGAAGGGAAGTGTTGCAAAATGGCTTTTAGAAATTGTTGCTGGAATATTTGCTGGAATTTGTTGCTGGTGATATTTAAAGAAAATGCTTGCATACGAGTCTGCAACACATTGGGACATTTTCATGTCAACCACTACACAACAAGGTAGTGAAGTAAGGTTGTTAGTTCATGTACCCAAGCATCAAAACAGTTGATTGTTCTCTACCCAACACAGTGAGTCTATTTTATTTATTGGTCACGTGAGAAAGACTTGCTTAGTTTTCGTGACGATTTTTCAGTTTATGTGCCAAAGCAAAGACATGAAAATGTCAAAAGTCTGTGATAACCACCACTGTTGCACAGAAAGGTACATAAATATTCGTAACAATTCAATAGATAGCAATAAATAAATTATGGGGATTAATTTCCCAGGAACAACAATAAATAAATAGTAATAGTATCCATACGTCAAAGCGTATCCATACTTGCTCCATGAAAAATCATCTGGTCATGGATGCATTACGCAAACATTCAACAACAATTCCACTAGACTTGGTGAGGTTATAGGTAGGTTTCGATTTTGGATTATAAACAAAAATCAAAAATGTGCCAGTTTTGTGCGTTGGTTCAGTGAATATGTACATAGAAAGAGTCGAAAAAAAGCTTCCGCTACCTTGGTAGACTCGGAAGCAATAAGGTAAGCTCAAACAGACCTTTATCTGAAAAAATGCAATTTTGAGCTTTTCTTGCAGGAGTCCATTATTTTTAGAACAGATTTGGAACGTCGTCCTATCAGTATTGACGTCTCTCTGGTGCTCATCAGATGTTTATCGTATCTACAGGTCCTATACGAACGTTTAAACCTTTTAATAGGACATTCTAGCAGTCACAGCACGCAGATAGGAAATTTCCTTTGTATCTCTAATGAGGAGTACCCGGTTCCATATGCATCACATTTTTCCTCCTCATCCTCTCTCTTCCACGTGAACCGTGCATCACAACTCTTTCCACGAATCCAGCAGTTCATACTAAGTTAAAACATCCAACTTTCTAATAATTATACTAATATGCACTATAGCCGAACTGTAGACCAAAAAAGAGAGCCAATGAACACAGTAGGAACGTCCTTCATTTGGGTTGAAATGTAAGGTCTTCAGGACAACAGAGTGAAACATAATACTTTCGAGCAAAATTAAGATTTATTATGCACACCTTTTATTAGGAAAATTATGTACTAAGCCCGGCTACGCCGTTTTATTAATCAATTCGTTAATTATTAATCAATTTTCAAAGACCAATTCAATTATGTAATTAGGATTACATCCTATGTGTACATTCATAAGAATCTAGAAAACCTGAATAGAATCTAGAGAGTATCGTGTTCCACTTGTATACGAAAGGAGAAATGAGATCGTAATCTCAGCTCTGAAGAACCTAACCCTGAGAAAGGAGTTTTTTTCGTTTTCAAAAGAGGTTTTTGACCACGCGGGTCGGAGGGGCTTTTCCTTAACATTTCCTCACAAGTTTCACCACACTTCCCTCTCTTAAAAAAAAAAGATCCCTGTTGGATGCGAAAAGGGACTTTCACGGAAGATTGATGTTTTCGTTCAAGGAAAAATGTTTCGGGCTTCCGGGTGTCGGAGGTATTCCATTGAAAAGGCCGAAAAAGTCTCCCTTCGGCCAGGGGGAAAACCCTTTGAAAGGGCGGACAACCCTCTCCTTCGACGGTGGTGAGAGAGGGGGAGGAGGTAAGCAAATAAAATCCATTAAAAAGAAGGTTTCAGCGTTTTCTGTCGGTGGAAACCGCATAGCAAACTTTTACAAAAGGTACGGTGAAGGGAGCTCTAACGAGTTTCTACGCTAACGTGCTGCTGCTGAAAAGTTTTTTGGACTTGTGTGGTCAACTTTCTCATGTTGGAAATGTAACTTGACCATCAATTTCTCACGATCTGATTCTATTCTGCTGAAACTCGGAAGGAGGAAAATGCGCATAGGCTGCATCATCATCGAATATAATGCACAAATGAAGAAATAAAAAAATTATCCACATAACCAAGGACTCGAATTCCCTGTTGAGAAACTCCTCAGTGATGCTCAAAACATTAATTTTACACTAATTTTGTGCGTCCTTGTTCTAAATGATTTAGCTGTGTACTTCCCACTCAACTTGGAAGACATTTTTAAACCCTTCGTTGGGCTAAGCATCCTACATGATAACTCATCACAATTTAGTGCTACTTACAATTTAGTGCTATTTCGGTGGCTTCCAACTGATCCTTCCGCTATGGGCGAATAAAAGTTAACTTTTAACGTTTTTGAGATTAATTATATTTTTTCGGAATTCATGCCAACACTCGACTCTCTATCGGTGCATCTTCACACAAGCAAGAATACCCTGGAGATTTGCACATTGACCGTTTCATTAAAAATGAAAATATAGGGGATGTTCCAAGCTTCAGCAGATGTTGCCTTTAATTTCACAACTCCCACTGGGTTAATGGGGAATTCACCCCTTGCATACAAATGCCCTTATAAAAAGAACGCCATGAAAGTTAGTTTTAACTTTTTCGTACTCGGACCCTCGGCTTATAAATTTCAACCTATATCTCCACTTTTCCCCTCTTTCGTCGCGTATGTCCGTCTAGTAGGATGCGGATGACGGGGAGGTGTAAAAATAACGAGAAAAAAGACTCAAATGAGAGTCCCAGAGGGTAGTCGTTATTATTAATATTCAAAGAGGGAGGCGGCCCGTTTGCGACGCAGGAAAAATGACTGTAATATTCAGCAAAGTCCATCACCTCCGGGTGACATATGGAGTACACTGAAATTTTCAACTGTAGGTTGACCACAATAATATACTTCAATTCATTACTAGCACCGTTTGCTTCAGTTTTTTTTTTTTTTTTTTTTTTTTCGGCACCTATACCGTAAGCGTTGCTTGGGCATGAATTACGAGGTATTTGTATGTTTTATTGATTATCATGAGACGTTTGACTGTGACATCCATGAGAATGAAGCTAGCAGTACTTCGACGCCAATATCCTAGTAATTGCAAACCTTCATTTACTATTGCTGTAATAAAAATTACATGTAAGTAGTGCATTTTGAATAAAAAATAAAGTTCTGGGTAATTTGCGTCTTACACCTGACTTACTGAAGTTGAATTTACAGATTGAAGATGACTAGGAAATTTTGATAGCATTTTTCTTTCTGGTCTTTTAGAACCAGGTTACCGGAGGGGTTGATCTATATCCTGGACTTCTCTTTAGAAACGGGTTTGACGTAAGAAGATATAGCTCGAGTGTTTAGATTCAAAATGGTTATCAGTTCTCCCTCGACGTGGGCTCCTGTCTCGTAGCCGAGTACTTGGTTGTGGTTCCGATGCTTGGGCTCAGATGAGACGCCTTTGAATGTTTAACGGTCAAACGGTTCCCCAACATTGAGGTAGTACCTACTGATCACAAGTTTATTCAGAAAAACGACCCTACTGAGTCCCTACAATAGCAATGAATTCAATTTAAAAAAAAAATGGGTAGGTAGGTATTAACCCATATCATCGAGTTCTAGAAAACAAAAAAGTGGGGGGGAAGAAATTTCATTATTCTTTGTTAGTATTAAAATAGCATCCATAGCGTTCCATAGGAACCGTTACTTTGAGAGAGATAAAACCATTCCAGGAAGCCATTGGATAGATTCAAAACTACAGCTGCATTTGAACGACCCATCCCTGCATTGTTTTTCCATCCTCGATGTCGTATTATAATAAATAGGCGTTTTAGGACATTCCCGTAAATTCATTGAAACCGTAATAAATTTCGAAATTTGTTAATCTGAACACCGGAGGTCCGAGGTATATCGAAAAGAAAGACAAATTAATGAAAACGCTGACGAGAGAGAGCGAGAGAAGAGGAAACTCAAATAAAAATGAAATGAAAAAGTAAATCGAAGGTTTGAATGGTGGAGGAAGGGGAGTTTGTTGGCTTAGGAAATAATCTGCGAAGCCCTGCTACCGGTTATTGATGGAAAAATATAGACGGAATAGAATGGTAAGATGAATGGGTGCCTGCCGTCGTTGACAGTAATTTATTGTTCTTCAGAGGACTCCTTTTTTTTACTCCCAGATTTTTCTTCCGAAGGTAACAAAATCTGTGTGTGGGGAGATTGGAGGAGAGGGGGTAAAGACAAATGAAACGGGGATAATTCGATAAAAGAAATCAATCGTGATTTGAAAGTCGAGGCCTATACCTACTTATCCCTTTATAAAGAGGGCTATTAGTCATTCGGTTTCGACAGATGGCAAATAACGGAGGGTTCGAACCTCTGCGCGAATTTTTGAAATATTTGCTGTAGAGCGAATTTCAGAAAATGGTGACATAACGATGACGCATTTTGAACTCTCTGAAAGAAGCCTTTAGAACTTCAATACAACACAAAAGTGTACAAGGGAATGACTCCACCCATCTCCACCAACCACTACAACAGCCATGGATGCCACAATGCATCAAATAAACCTGAGTCCATGCCTGAAACCGATTTTGAAAGGAGAAGAAGAATCTGGTTGGATTGAAGATTATTATTTTGGGCTTGTAATTATGTTTTGCTTGACTTTCTGGATTGTTCTGAAAAACATTCAAATTGGTGCGCTCCAACAAAAAGATTCGTGTTGACAAATTTCGACGTTTCCGGATCTGATGGTGCTTCGACAAGTGAGCAGCCAAGTCAAATTAAACAAAAAAGGCTAACATCAGCTAGAAATGATTTAATTCATCCTGGACGATATTAATGAAGAATTTTCACATACCCAGGTTTCTATGAGGTCTTGATGAACTTCAAAAGTCACGAGGCATTGTGATTCGTAAGAGCTCAGTTTGAGACATCTCTAAGACAATCTCTGCTGAGCAGGATGTTTTGATCATCTATCCTAAACAACGACCAAGGAATTTTGGGCTCAATCTTTAAACTTGAAAACATTGATACTATTAACCCCAGATTCCATCAAAATTTTGATCACCAATCCAACTCAGCTTTGTGTCTGGTCTGTTAACAATGAAATGTGGACCAAATTATACAACACAAAAGGACCTTGATCGGTATTTGTGGTATGTTATCTAAGAATGTGGGAAACCTCACAAAATACAAGAAGTTTCATGAATGTCTGGATGAAGTCTCCGTGAGATTTCCAAATTCATGAGGCATTGTGATTCGTTTGAGATGCCTCTCAATCTCTGCTGTGAAGGCTGTTTTGACCACCTTGCTAAGTCAAATCCAATTATACTTTTTGGATGATGATGTGAGACATCTCATTATATTCACTTCGGAGAGATACGTATGACGTTCCACTGAGTTGTCTCAGCGACATCTCCGATCAGTTAACAATGAAGTATCTACAAAATATATTGTATACCTACATCTCAAAATCGTGGTAGTTGCATACATCTCTATAACGACGAGATAAGATATGTTTGATCTCCCAAGCAAACGCAGGTCTTGATGAGACTTCCGACGTCAGTGATCTGGTTGAGCCCAGTTGAAGACGTCTCTACGACAGTCTCAGCAGTTCAGATTGTATCGAATTTACGTTGGATAATTCCATCAAGATTATAATCGCCACTCCAATCATCCTTCCAGAAGCACCCGAATTTCTCGTTCGTCCTCGAATAAATTGGGTTGATCGAAGGCCTTCGGCTTCTCCCCTGTTCTCAAACGAGATTGTATCGTTACGCCATTCGGCTCGTTGTTCCATAGCTGCGTTTCCGACCCGCACGCCACGCCCTCCCATCGATCCTTCCTCGAGCCGTCTTAGTTTCCACCGCTTTCTAGCAACAAGTTCCCGTCGACGTCTGAAGAAAAGGAACCCACCTACTCCCTCAGACGATACATTTTGCTTCCTCAATAACGGAGGTGGGGGAGGTCTGGTATTCGTGCCATGAGGTCGAAAATTAGTGACCTCTAAAATCAATAATTGAGGGAGCAAGACAACCAGCATTCGAAATGTGGCAATTATCTGTTCATCGACTGGAACTGTATTGAAAAACAAAACTTTTAGCATTATATGAGGAAAGTGACCAACCTGACTTGAAATAGGTTGATGTGAAATCATTTATACCCACTAAAATGCTTAAAACCTCTCAGAGATCATCTTGAAATGTGGTTTTGCCACAGATTCACTCATTTTTATCCTTTGTACTCTAGGGTATTTGTGAATAATCTTTTACTCTTGTAAGGTCTGTCCTTCTGAGACTAAAGTAAGAAAAGATCAGAAGGAAAAATGTCTACCACAATGGGTTTGCAGTGGTAATATCGTACAGCACCATGAAACATGATTTTTACGGCCATGTTGACAGTTTGTTGTAAGTTTCAAAAAGCAACACGATTGAAAATTTCGTTCACTATTATGTTGGTGGAATTCCGCTGCAGCATGAAAAGTATTATGGCTCACTTGAGTAAACCGTACTGCCAACACACTAACACAATAATATCACCGAAAAAATGACATCAATTAGGTGACGTCACAGATCAAATTTTTAAATCATCTAAAAATGTATCCGTGACGTCATCAGAAAAAATGTCTGTGTGAACCAATTTTGAACGAAAACCAGTCCTATCAACGTCGAAGTACCGAGGCTCTCTTGATTGATTGGATCATAAAGAAATCCATCGAGTAAAATCGAATTATCACCCAATAGTGAATATTGGATATTTAAAGAAGAAAATCATTATCATCAAAATGGATTATCTACTAGAAAGCCAGCATAAATCCAGAGAACTCCATAAAAGAAACGGACTAAACGGTTCAATAAGCACTGCAACGCGAAATAAACGAAAAAATTTCCATTTTCAAGGATTCGAAATATTTCAGACTTGCCGCACGATTACACAGCTTTTCTATCAGGAACAGGAAGTAAAGAAGACAAAAAACATGGATTTTAATGAAATTTCAGAGTTTGCCTCAAAACTAATACACCAAGTTAGTCATTTTTCTCGTACAATATTGTATTATATTGTTCCTAAAGATGTTTACATATCGTATCTAAAAAAATTTTAAATTGATGTTTTGATGTGTTTTATTGGTGAAGTTGGTTCTTTGATACAACCACTAGGAGCATTGCGTTACTAGTTTTATAGTCAGATAACATGTTTATTCTTGTAAATTAAAAAGAATATTTTACGAATCTGCAAGTGCTTAATAAAAAAAACTTGGGTGTAGACGTCTGTGTGTACCATTAACGTACATAGATATAAAAACCAGGTAATTCTTCTTTTTGACAAAAATTGTGCTGAGACAGGAGAAAAAAATTATTAAACGAAAAAATAGCGACGTTTTTCAAAGGTAATCCGTCTCTTAGAAAACTAAGAATTTAATTATAAAAATGTGTTTGTCCATTTTTTTACATTTCAATTATTCAACGTTTTTAAAAACAAAATTCTTAAACTACTTACCTCAAGTTGATAACAGTGATCAACCTAATTAATTAGAACTTACTTGTGAATACAAAATAATCTTTATTATCAACGGTGTAGTGTTATAGTTTAGGATGAATTGTGCTTCATAGTACAAGCTGGAAAATTATGTCAGCGCAACACTCAACTACACAATTTTTTAAATAGTTACATAAATTGTCACAAAAATTTTAAATTTTCATAGCAATAAATTCAATCAAGTTGAGGAAAAACGAAAGAAAAAACTCGTACCTATAACCCGACTGCAAATTAGTATTTTTGATCTCCTGAAATGGAGGCAATTTCGGTTTATTATTTTCAATAATGAACCTTTGGAACCGACCAAGAAAAAAAAAATTTTAACACCCCCTCAAAATTTGATGGTTTACGTTTCAAGGAACGCAGAATCCAAAAATCGAATAAAATTTTGGCCGTCCGTCCGCCGTCCGCCGTACGCCGTACGCGGCACTTTTGCCACTTAGCATTGACCGATTTTGATGAAATTTGGTATGTAGGCTCCATTTGGGGTCTAGTTGTGCCCCGAAGCTTTTGGTTGATGTAGGTCACATCTAAGGGTTCCAAAATCAATTTTGAAAACGCCCTAACTCAAAAAATTTTGATATAAAGGTATTGTTTTTCCTTCAATTTAAGATTCTATAGAATTTTTTGGATTTTTTGAGACCACGCGGAGCTCTGTAGGACTAACCGTTCGCTTCCTACGAAAATTTAAGGGTTTATATTGAAATATATATATATAAATCAAAACACGGGTGTGAATCGCAAAAGAGGCCTAATCTCCGTTCAAATTAGAGCTGACCGAAATGCGATCGATTTTTTTTTCTTCTCTTCATATTGGATGATTGGTGATTTTGTAGACGAGTGATCTATATAGAAAAATAATAAACCATTGTGTAATAATTTGCAGCGTTTTTAAATGTGCGATGCTGGTTTTTAAGCGACGATATAAAACTTGAGTCGTTTGTCAACATAATTATCAAGTTCTGGATTGACGACTTTGTTTAATATTCAAAGATGTCCTCTTTCATCTTAAACGAGGCTTTCCTTAGAGATTGTATCTCAACATCTTTACACCATTGCATTGTGTCTACGATGATTTTCCTTGTTGTTTTGCTCAAAATCATATTTATATTCATACTAATTTGCCCCCAACCGTACCACGTCTTAACTAAACCTATGATATAAATACTCAATCAGCCATACTCTTCATTTCCTTATCGTTCAAAGCCTTGAATTTCATCGGTGATAAATACTAGAGCCCTTGAAAAGATGTCAAGATTGAGAAAACCTTTGTCCCTAAATCCTATTCATTGACGAACAAATAAACACGAGCGTAGCCCCGTACAATGTCGGTTGATATTGAATTACTCGGCTTAATTAAGAACAAAAGTTGAAGGTTGTCTTATATAATAATAGTAGAGATGACGTGAAACGGCTCGAGTGTCGCAACAGACAACGAAAAACAGAGGGGTATAATATCGTGTCACTAACGTCATCTCGACATTCCACGGAGAAACGAAATTCCACAGAAAAGGGATTCTCTCCGTTAATTACGGAACTAAGGACAGATTTATTGGGTCAACGACAACGCCGGAGGGACGAGGGCTGAAGGGGGTGAAAGAGAGGTTCGAAACGATAAGCGAAGATCGAATTCCCGGGGTAGAATGCTGGAAACATCGTAAGAACTTTTCACGGAAAGATAAATCTCTGATTATTGGAACGTTCGATTTGAGGGTGTAGTTGGCGGCGGCCCTGAGAGGAAATGTCGTTTAGAACGGAAAAGATATCGGTATTGAAGGAATAAAAGACCTGAGAAGTCCGAAGAGGTTGAGGAGAAGACAGTTTTTCATGAATGAAAGTAGTTGAAGGAGAAATGAGATAATAATTCCTTTCGCTCGACGGTGGGAAGACGTATTATGAAATGTAGAACCAACGATTGAGAGTTGAGAGGCTCAAAACAGATCAACGATGGGCAGGGTAGAACCATAGGGAGGGGTCTTTCAGCTTACACTGAATATTCTACAATTATTTCCAATGACATGGGGTTTCAACAACAATTGAAGACTTGCCGGGCAGCGTGATTGATGATGTCAGAACCCTCATTGTTCCGGAGAAGCTCCCATTTTGGTTTATTATTTTCAATAATAAGCCATTGGAATCGAGCGAGAAAAAAAAATTTTTCTATTAGCTCCAGGTTGAAAACGATGTAGAATACATTTCAGACCAGAGTCATTCTAGCTATCATCAGAATTTTGCAAACTAATCCATCATTTACGAATTCCAGTTAATTAATTTCCTTAATGAAAATTGTTTAGCTCCACTCAAAATTTGATGTTCGACTTCCCAAGATACCTACGTAAAATCCGAAAATCGAATGAGGTACGTCCGCCATTCAGGACAAGCCCCCTAGAACTTAGTACATAGAAATTATTGAATTACGGGTGGAGTCTCTTTTTTTTCAAGGGTTTATTTCCTCAAAGGTACATGTTTCGGCGAAATATCGTCGCCTTCATCAGCCTAAAATACAATATATAAGTTACATAATATGTAACTTATATTATTATGTAACTTAACTTATATTATTATGTAACTTAACTATATTATAGTTAAGATGAAATAAAATTAAACTAATATAATATAAATATAAATAAAATTATATACATGATATATAATAATAATAACATATATATAATCTAATTCTAAACTGCATAGCAGTTTTTGTCAATGTTTAATTATTTATTTATTTTAACTGACCTTTTAACATCTTTCTGGGGATATGACTTGTTGCATTTATGATTTCTCGTCCACTGTTATTCATGGAGGGCACCCCTCCAACATGTACCTTTGAGGAAATAAACCCTTGAAAAAAAAGAGACTCCACCCGTAATTCATCAATATGGTCACTCCATATACCCACCAATGTAGAAATTAATGAAATTTCTGGTTTTTGGACCCGATTTGGGGGGGTCTGGTTGTACCAAGAGACTTTTGATTACTATCAGTCACATTTGAGATGAAAAATAAGCGGTGAAATTTTCTCCCTGGATCGAGTAATGTTAGGTAATAAGAAACCAAATTTTCAGGTCTACACTAAACTGCTTAATGTATTAATGGACAGGAAATAGACAATTTTTTTAAAATTTTAGATAATCTTACCGTTGTTGAAGATAAATCTGTAGTTTTGTTGCATTCCAACCTGCAACAATAGAGAAACTAACTTTATTTCACTAATTAATACTTAATATAAAACAATATATAATGATAAAATAAATAAAAATTAAATAATAGAAACATTGTTCTCAATTCCACAATTTAAATTTCAATGTATTTTTAATGAAATTTCACGCGATATTTTACGCTCACAATTTATTTAAAGACAACATTTTAGGAAAGCTTGAACTTTTCGTGAGGAATTCTGAATAAGACTTGAAAACACGTTTTTGGTCAGGAACAGCTTTGAATAAATCCGCCTCAAAAAGTGAGGTAAATACAGCATATTGGACATAATTTAGCATGAGCTTCTAGTAGGTTAGCTTCTAACTTGAGGTTAGCTTTAAAATAATCCTAGGAAATTCAGGAAACCGGAAAAGTACTGTGCATTGGAACTACTCTCAAATCAGATTCAAATTGTTGGAATTGAAACCCCTTTGCCTCAGATAATGATTTGTGGTCTTTAGAACATTGTTTTATTTTGGGGATTAACGAGAAATTTTCTAAGTTAGCATTCAATTTAACCTACTTTCCTGGTAGCTATACATGGCCACCAACTCAATAAGTTGTTTCACCAATTTTTAGTCGCTATAAGAAATGTGCGCAATTCCATTATTTCTAATGACATTATTTTGATACCTTTAAACACCACAATCTGTAGAAAGAAAACTAAGAGTAAAATGCAAGATTTTATCAACAATATAGTATACTTTTTTCATTAAATTATTTCAATCAAGTTCATAATATTTTCAATTTTTATCAATGTGTTTTCAACTGTTTCAATCATAATCCATAGTTTAGAAAAAATCATGAAGAATTGTTCGGATAAAAGTGAATTGAAAGAATTAGGAAATGGGCAGACAAACGTATGAAAATTAATGAGAATGTATGAATTTTGTTTTCCTTTTTTAAACTTTCATAAAAAAGAAGGATTAAAAGCTATAGAAAACGAATTGTGTAATAAAATTTTATATGTAAGTTGTTGATCATGACTAATTTTGTACAAAGAAACATTTATATCATTATTATTTATTCTTTTTTTTCGTTTGATGTATAGATACTACCTATTGATGTTAACTTGGATGATAACGTTTGCACATACCCTTTTATCCAGGTAGGTACTCAGTCTTACATAATCCCAACTTTCAGAAAGTACAAACAGCTACCGCAAGCTGCGAACATAGCAGGCAATTCCCAGTTACCCATTGCCACGTCAGGGACAAAATGGCTTTTCAAAAATGGATTTTCAACGTGAATGGAGTTTTGAAAATCTGAATCATTTCATGAGGCATAATAATAATTATTATGCCTAATATTATATTATTATAATTATTATATTATATATAATAATATAATTATATTATTATTATTATTATTATTATTATTATTATTATTATTATTATTATTATTATTATTATTATTATTATTATTATTATTGGAGCTATTATGAGCTAAGTAACCGGGTTTTCACGCCTGCAGTCCCCACATCAATTTGAATAATTTTAAATTGAAAATTCTGTCCCAAGAGATAATATTATTTTTTCATATTGAATGAAATATTTCAAACTCATTTTTGGCATAAAAGTGACACTGTTGGTTTTCTTCATACATATCTTTGCGGTACCAAATTTAAGAATGCTGCACCTTTAAGGTAGTTCAATTTCGGCAAAAAAGACCCTGAGCCTTGATTGTCCGTTTCCTGGACACCGTCCAACACTAGCGCCCTCCCCAAATATAACTTTCACCAGAAGTAGCCTCGTAAACTCATTTTTCTCCGACTAGTTCGTGAAGGAATTCCACCTTCCACAAAAATACCGCCAAGTCTGCGCCAGCGATTCTGGTTTCCAATCACGAGATGGCAAACACTCGGCGATTCCCCGTGGGAAATTCCGAGTTCCGATGCTGGCATTGTTGGAGAGGGAGATATTAGGAAATCTATGTACGGTGGGATCACAAAAGCAAACTTGATCTGCTCTACCGGGATGTTGTTTATGGGGCAAATAACAAGATTTGTCATCTCATTTTTCCCTTGCCCACAGTGTCGGGAATTTTTTTTTTTCAAACTGGACAAATCGTGGCGTTTGTTATGAAATCGGGTTGAGAATGGAGAAAATGACGTACTCAAGCAGCGAAACCGCTACATTTTCACAATTCCACACAATTTTCACTGGATTCCAATGTTTCAGAGATATGGGTTCCGTGTCTGTCTGAGAAACCCTTTCGCGTACGCCAATCATGTAGGAAGAGTATTTTAACCAAGTCTGATCTTCTTGCGGTTCACTCCTCTTACGAAATCCGAATATTGAGGGAAGATGTTCTTATGTTTTGACTCGAGCAGTACCCGCCATTTCGTTTTCGAGATGGAGAGAGACATTTATACATCAATTTTTGACGAGGAGTTCCGCGGCCCATTTTAATGTTAGAATCAGTTTATTGTTTCATAGCACCAGGTTTTTAACTAAGTTCATTTTTTGTTAAGTTAACCCATTTCCGGCCACTGATGCGTTTTTGCATCGACTTTTTTTTTAATATTGAAAATAGTGTAAAATCGTCGCAGAAGAATTTTTCTCGTTCATGCTGTTCCTAAACTCGTAAAAAAGAAAAATTTCGACGTTCGGGAGCTCGAAGCGATTTTGGATTTTTTTTTTTAAAGGAGGCTTTTGCCGAAAGCATGATTATGGTGGCTCAAATTCGATCCTGGGTGATTGAGCGTTCTGGGCCACGAGTCGTAACGGATTCCGGTCCATAAAATAGATTTTTACATTTTACCAACAACAGTGAATTGGATAAATCACAGCGATTTGGGCATCTTAAATCGCATTAAAATGTAAAATTCATAATATTTGGAGATTTTCGCTTTCAATTGGTGAACAAATTATGCTTTATTTCGGCCGCCATCCTGTAAAATAGTTCATCCTCCTCCTCCCACAACTCTGTTCTGTATACCCTTGGCTTGAAATGGGTTAATGCTACCCTATTGTCACATCAGAAATGGAATTGTGGGCGCGGACGGTCACGAAAATCGTGAAAAAATGACTATCTTGAAGACGGTTTAGAATTGGAAAGAACAGAGAATAACGGACCGAACCTACGCCACAGACCAGACCTCCAGGACGGAAAAGAAACTTTCATCTCGTATCCATAGCGAACGATCCATAACCTCACAGCTGGTTGGAAGAATTTTAGCCATGAAAAAATTACAGTGGCTGCTGTTAGATAGGTACCGTAAAACAGGTCAACTAAGTGCCAGGTGGTGTAAACATGTGCCACTTGTGTCTTGTGACCACAAATAGATATTGTCAAATCAATAGATATTTGTTTATTGGCTCCATTTTGTACAATTTTTACAAGAAGAAAGATGCATAAAGGGATGCGATTCGCTCTGATTTGCTACCCAACGCTAGGCTTGGCCCGTGTTGCAGGGTAGGATCTTTGCCAAATTGCTCCCTCTGGGTAAGTAAATTGATAAATACTTTAATATTATGACGCACAAATCATATGACACTTATACGATATAAATTATAATATATTACTACATTATTATGATAAAATACTTGTTCTACCATTAATTGAATTTCCATGCTTGGACTGAAGAATGGACGCTATTTAATCATCTCTAATCCTATACATATATGCTGTTTTGTGACAGTTGTCTCTAACTGACTCCTGAGTGAGATGTTTGGCACACACTGAAAATATTAAGAACCGTGAACAGCTGTTGAATAAAACTAGGATCTTGACAATATAGTCGAAAATAAAGAAGTTTGCAAACTGTTGTGAATTGTAAGGAGTAAAAAACTGTATCTGTCTCACACCTGTATAATTGAACGGTTCTCATTTTCTCTCACCTTTTCTGAATAAATCAAAATAATACGATTCGCACTGGTGTGTTTTCATCGAGCGAACATGACGTGAAACGACGATAGCGGTTGATTTTATGACGTGAAGGGTCCTTGGTGCGACCTCCATTCCCCCGATAAAATAAGTCGATATCGGATTTATTCCCGGATGGTACAAGGTTCACAGAAGCTCCCTTGAAATTGGAAATTCATCGGCGGGGGTGGACGTCACGGGTGTTAATACGGCGAGGAAGGTCGTCCCTCATCCCGCATAGATAAGCCCTTCTGGTCGCCCATATTTGAAAATGATTTACCGGGCCGGAAGCCGTCCCTCGTATCTGTTGGGGAGGCCTTCCTATCCCCGTTCTCGGCTCGACCTCCGCCCGTAATTATTTACGCCGTTTTCCGACCTGAAATTGATCGCCAAAACGCGATAATGGGGAGAGATTTCAAAAGGCGGTTTGACGCGATTTTTAACGACTCGTCGATCTTTTTAGCGACCACTCGACCGTCAAAATGGCCGCCTCCGGCTAAATTGATAATATTATGAACTAGGCACCTCCAGTGAACTGCATAAATCATTTTGAAACTTTTGATAATTGGACGATATAATATAAATGAACAAACAATAAATTGATTTACCTACGAACTATTTTCTCGACCGAAGGGAAATTGTTTTTAAGGCCTGTTTCACAATTTCTGATCGATTCCATTGTACTATCCGTTTGGGGCTAAAGTACAGCCTTACAGAGTGATTTCAGATAAGTGACAGCGCTTTCGTCACATCAAAGTTTTCCCATCTTTTCTCAGCTTCTACAAAACCTTTTTCCGATTGGAAAACTAGGATGTATTGAGAATGAGTAAACGATGGTCCGGATCACGAAGTGTTTGTAGGTATATCACAATATTTGCCATCATGAATGTAATCAGGACTATTTAGTGTATATGAAATATTTGGCTAGCTCGCGCGATAATTAGTAACAAGTGATGAATAAATGAGTAGAAAATTGGAAACGTGTAATTACTAACGGAAAGGGTGAACAAATATTGACGTGCGACGTGGATCCCCCCCCCCCCCCCATTTCCATTTTGGGGTCTTCATAATCCTGGATGCTAGGTTCAATCAATTATGGTTAACTAGTTTCAATAACGAACCATTAAAATATAAAAAATCGCAACAAAATCAGTCCATTTTTTCGATTTTTGAATGCGATTTTTTCGATTTTTGAGTGCGCCTGATTTTGTTTGAATGTTTAGTCGAAAGTATACCTCATCCTGAGAATTTTGACACCATCCATTAAACTAGTCTAGTTTAGATTAAAAATAACAATAAACAGTTTTTCCGACCCATGCGCACACCCCATTCTATGAAACTTGTGACACAACCCATCACATTTTTAGTGGGGTTTTTATTTCTCGCCCTCATAGGAAATTTATTAAAAATAACATATCAAAATTAAAATACGATAAGAAGGAGTTCAAAAAACTGTAAGTTTGTTGGAAATTAGTTGTAAAACCGATTCCTTTATGGTAGGACACATCAAGTTTCACTCTGTATAGTCAGAGGTGAGAATGGAGCTCGAATCCCACAGACCGAGAAAATTATACCCAATCAGATGGATGCAATCGTCAGTGAAAGGATCAATCCCTGTAGTTCAGATAAGTGGAAGTGCCTGGGAGGATGAACTACTCTCAATGAAGGCAGACAAGTGAAAATGTGTGTAAAAATTCGAAAATAAATGAGGTGATAAGGAAAAAGAAACCTCGAATGACCTACAGAGATGGTAAAATCGCACTGTATGGGATGCTTCAGGTAGAAAAGGAGTCTTGAGAAGCTATGAGTATGAGAAACTGCTGTTCCATACCTATTTCATCTAACTAAATCTCTCCTAATTTACTCTCCTGACTGTCATGATAACTTCTAATTGTGGTGCGATTTCTTGGGACGACGCTGGTACACAAATTGAATGATGTAATAAATGCTAAGTTGGGCCTAGCTTCTTGTGAAAATAGTGATTTATTGTAGGATTTTGATTAATTTAATCAGCATGATAAAAAATGGAGAGGCCCCGAAGGGAAATTAAAATACCAACCCCGCGTTGGGTAGATAATTTTAGATTATTTTAGTAATAGAAGATAAGAGAAACAAGTTTTGCTACACTTTCGATAGTTCTGCAAAGAAAGTGAAAAAATCCTTAAATGTGATTTTAAGTACAAGTTGATTTCTGTTGAAATTAACTTAAATGTTAAAATTCCACAACTTAGCCCTATCTCATGCGTTTCTACTTGGCAAGAGATAAATTTCTCGCTAGAAGATAAAATCGTTCTTTGTAAAATTATACAAAAGTTTTGAACTTTATTCAATTATAATAATTTCGTAAAAGGAAGGCTTGATTTTATCAAACAAATTCACTGAAATAAGGATAGTTTGGAATATAACCGCTGAGAGCAGTGGTCAATAGTGGCGGGTTTGAGGGAGGCTGGGAGATTCGATAATCCTAAACATATTGATAGTCTGTGACGTCACGTTAAAACCACATATTGACTCGTAGATTACCGTACAAAGTCGTACTACAAACCAAAGTCAGCAAAATCCTTCAGTCACCCATTATGCACCCTCCCTCGTCGTTTGGTTCCCACAAAAGCCGCCTTATCGAGTCCCGCAGGCTCATTACACCGATATCTTTTCCCCCATTTAGCCGGCCGATTTATTCTCGTTCTCTCTCGGTCTTATTTTCTCTCGTCGTACCTTTTTCTTCCCCCCGTATAAGCCAACGAATCCTGAGGTGACCTCGGGTCGAAAGGGTTAATGGAGTAAAAGCGCTGCATACTGCGCCATCCCCTCGGATCGGAGGCGTTCGAAAAAGACCTTTCGGTCAATCGTTGGCCTGGAAAGAGGTAAAGAAGGGTTGCCAAGTTGGGTGGGCATTTTACCTTCCTCACTTATTACCACGATCATGCATAATGCTTCCTCAACGCCGAACGTAAAAAAATCAACAAAAATTATGACTATAATTGGGGTTGATAAATATGATTCAAGATTGCATAATTTTCAATAATTATTTGCGTTATTATTTTTCTGATTTGCTTCATCCAAAAAGCCATTATTTTCTCAAATTATGAGTACATGTATATCAATTAGTGGTTAAAAATATCCAAAAATTGACTTTTTACCTAGCTCTTTTGTGAAATACCCTTTTTAATGTAGGAAGGTATTTGGTGGCTTCATAAAATAGGTACTGCTAGCTTCATTAGCTCGTTTTATCATAACCCCTACTTGTATTGTACGTTAGTATCAATCTGTGGAGCGTTCAATGTGCACGTGAATTAACTTAAAATTTGAAGCAAGTTTGATTTCATCAGTAGAAATTTCAAATTAGGTCCCTTGAACGAGTTAACTTTTGTCGATACTACGAGGAGCTCGTTAGTTACCATTTGCAGTTCAGGTTAAAACTATCTGTGAAGTGTTCTATTTGTGTCTATATAGGTCGTTCCTATCTTGACATTATACGCTCTATTCTCTAACTCCAAGAATTTTGTATTCCGTATTATTCGAACTTGGTCAGACACTTTTCCAATAACTTGCAGCCTTAATCTTGAAGATACTCGTATTCCACGAATTGATGAATGATGATACATAAATAAATTGAGGTTCAGCTAAAGATAAGAATAACGATTTCCAATCCTTCGACTCATCATATCAGTTATCCAAGTCTCCAAGTACCTAATCAAATGTTGAACAGGCATAATTGGTTGACATCCAAGTCACACACTCCTGTGCAACTCCTGTGAACCACTAGCGTAAGACAAACACAAATCTTGACAAAAATAAAGTTGCGAGTTCATAATAAGTTTCCAACAAATCTTCAGACGGTATTTTCTGGTTGTCGGGAACAGAACTCTTCTTTTCTAACCCGCTATTTTCACTTTTCCCCTCCCGCGAAAAGTTTTTCTTTTCGAGTGGTGTAACAAACACCCAGCGAACGGCTCTCGTGCGCTTCCGTCTCTTTTACTTTCAACAAGATCCGAACCATCAGTTTCAAGAGAGGCGTTGGAGTTTGCGTAGGACTCGAGATGTTCTTCTCTAGATAGTGCCAAGTTTCCATTGAGCCACTTCCGCCGTTGATGGAAGTTATACTTTATCGCTCGACTTGAGGTGAGAAAGGTAATAAGTGCAGAATTATGTTACAAAAAACCCAAAAGATTTTTTTTTTTAATACTCTTTTTAATACATCAAAAGTATCAAAACACGCGTTTTAAATCCTCAAATATACAGTTAAAAGGAAGAATTATACTTGAAAAACCCATTGATGAGTAGATTGCAGGGAGATAGTTTTGAAAGTTTGTCACCACTAGATCGGGCGAGTGCATACGAGTTCGAAATAATAGTAGTAAGTATTATGAATCAAAACATCTATTATGCGTTTAAATGGAAAAATGAGCTTTAATTTTGGAATTGTTAACATACAATTATGCCCAAATTCAGCTTATTGATAAATTTGGAATACAATAATTGTATTAGTAATTACAGTAATTACAATTATTGTAATATCGACTGTATTTTTTCCACTTTTGGTTTATTATTTTCTATGATGAACCTTTGGAATTGAACAAGAAAAACTATTTTTTAACCCCCGCTCAAAATTTGTTGGTTTACGTTTCTAGGTACGTAGAATTCAAAAATCGAATAAAACATATTGTTTAGTAATGCATGCATTCCAGGGGACGTCCCATTGGAAAAGCATTAGTTCAGTTTAACCAGTTGGTAAGCGTTAAACTGTTTCACTCGATGTAATTTGGTTTATTACTTTAGGCAAGAAATACTGACCCCCCCCCCCACCATTATCCACCTTGACATTTCTAGCGGCAAAAAAAAAATACGAAAATTTGAATACGGATGTGAACCTCGACGGACCGCCTACTGAAACTAATAGATGGAAGTTCAATGTTACGACGTATTTCCGCTTTGGTGCCAGACTGGCACCATTGTTGGCCTCGAATCTGAAGAGCATTTTAAAATCCATGATCTACGATACCCAACATGCGAATTCGAGTTCATCCCCCCCCCCCCACGACGCCAACAATGGTGCCAGTCTGGCACCAAAGCGGAAATACGTCGTAACATTGAACTTCCATCTATTAGTTTCAGTAGGCGGTCCGTCGAGGTTCACATCCGTATTCAAAGTGAAACACACACAAAAAAAACAAAAAAAAAAAAAAAAAACACGAAATATGCGGTTTATGGTGTCCTGGCACCATGGTGGCTCCACTATTAGTTCCATGGTCGTACAGAGAATAATTCATGAAAATCCGGAGGTATAATGAGAATTTTTCCTTAATTTCAAAGCTTGGGGACAGTTAGTAAGCAGTAAAGGAACCGAAATATTGAAAAAATCGGATATTTTGTGAATATTATCCCCCCACTCGCCCCCTTCCCTTGCGAATTTTGGTACTTTGGTGAAATTATGTACAACTCGGAAGTTATTTGAGTCAAACAAAAAAAGAAACACACAAATCGGTTGGAAATTGAGGCCAGGGCAGAGTTTACAAGATTACGCCCGCAAACGCACGTTTTTTAAGCATTAACCCCCCCTTTCCCCCCTTAAAAAGCAAAATTCTAAATTCCGGCGCCGTAGTGCACAACTAGATAGTTTTCCGCGTCGATGAAAAAAGAAACACAAAAATCGGTTGAGAACTAAGGGCTGTGCAGAGTACACAAGATTATGCCCAAAAACGCACGTTTTTTGAGCATTAACCTCCCCTTTCCCTCCCTTAAAAGGCAAAATTCGAAATTCCGGCGACGTAGTGCACAACTAGATAGTTTTTCCGCGTCGAACAAAAAAAGAACCAGGAAAATCGGTTGAGAACTAAGGCCTGTGCAGAGTACACAAGATTTTGTTACACACACAACACACACAGACATACACCTATAGTTTTTTTCGCGGATTTGGATTCAGAATGGTCGAAAACGGATTACTGTGTGGTTATTTTTTTTTCTGTTGAGTGTTGTCCAACTTCACCTCAGATCGATCGCATAAGGACGCCCAAGTCTTACTGTGGGACGTCCTAAAAATGGCCGTCCGGCCGCCGTCCGCGGCACTTTCCCAACTTAGCATAGACCGATTTTGATGAAATTTGGTATGTAGGCTCCAATTGGGGTCTAGTTGTGCCCCGAAGATTTCGGTTGATTAGGTCACTTCTAAGGGTTGAAAATAAGGTTTGAAATTTTGAAAACGCCCTAACTCAAAAAATTTTGATATAAAGGTATTGTTTTCCATCAATTTAAGATAGTATAGAAACGTTAGAATTTTTTGAGACCACGAGGGGCCCTGTAGGACAAACCGTTCGCTCCCTACGAGAATTTAAGGGTTGGACTTACTATAAATCAGAAACACGAGTGTGAATCGCAAAAGAGTCCGAATCTCCGTTCAAATTTTAGCTGACCAAAATCCGATCAATGTTTTTCTTCGAGTTGGTTGGTGGTAACAATGGCAAAGCCGTGTTCTTTGCAGACGAGTGATCTATATAGAAAAATAATAAACCTTAGTGATAATAAACCTTAGTAATAATTTGCAGCGTTTTATTATTTTATTTATACCAAGTCAATTGAACTTTAACACTCCCAGACGAACTCAAATGAGACACTCTATGTACGAAAGGAGCGGTTTTTTACGGACTTCAAAACCGCCGAAGGAGGAGTGTCTTCAGTTCGGTGGCTCATGGGACGACGTTTTGTGAGTGAGTTTTATCACATTGTATTTCTATTTTGGAACCAATTCTTATTGAAATGTGTTCTATTAGTATCCGGAGTGGTCCCGTTCCAAACGGATTTCATTTTGCTAAGTATGTTGAAAGTATCGAAATAAGTGAAAATAGTTTAGAAACGTGGTTGTTGATTTCAGGAAGATTGATCCGTATTCACGTATTTCCCCTTTCACTTTCGAGTGAGTCGTTGACAGACCTTTTTTTGTACCTATATTCAAAATATGGGCCAGATTGTAAGAGTTTTTTTTTCGGTAATTCGTCGGGTGAAATTTCGATTTCAAAATTCTCCCTCGACGGATGTTTGCCCGTTGAGAGGATCAAGAGTTCAACCCTCAAGGTCTAGCGAGTGACCCCTCGTGACCTCAGCTGCTTCCAACTCCCCTCGCTGCCTCTACGCCTGTTTAGCCTCTCCGCCAGATCAGGTTGCCATATCGACTGCCTCGATGCAAAACTCGAACAAATCAGAATGTAATGCTGCATAAGCCGACTCACCCGGTTTTACTCCACTATGTCCGACATGAAGGTTATTACAGATCGTCAAAGAGATGAGATGAAGCGTTCTAGGCCAAAGAAAAGGCGAAAAATGTGTTAAGGATTGGATTGGGAACCGAGAAACGGAATGAAAAAGCTGTTTGAGTTGATAAATGAGACTTAACGCCAGATCTGATTTATGATTGTGATTTTGATAAAGTACGATAACAGCCTTACCCTACCCCTAAAATCGAAAAATATTTTTTTTGTCTGATCTTAAGGGGGTCTCAGTCGGTCGCCGTTCATTCCTCGTTCCGGGTTAGTATTTTCCCAAATTGAATGGGCCCACACTTTAAAAGTTGTACCTAAATTTGATATGTTCAAGGATTTTCAAAATTCATTAGTGCATGAACGTAGGGAATTGAAAAACTAAAATATTGCCGCTGGGATCATCAAAATCGAACAACAATCGAATAATTGTCAGAGAATGTGTGAAAACCGGTTTTCATGGACTGAGTTTTTCCAGAAATCGTAGGTATGTACATAAATTCATAAATTACGATATGCTTAAAAGTGTCACTCCGGACGATAAATTGAGTAATCATTTTTCAAAAATTTCAGGTTTTGCAAAAATATTCATAATAGCAAACGTAAAGACGAGTTCGTTATACAGGAGTTTTGGACAAACCCTTGGATACCACCGGTTTTGAAAAAATATGAGTATCCACATACCACACTTGGGCTCCATGTTATTAGTAAATTTCGCAAAAAATTACGCGTTTAACGGGTTGCGCACGCATTTTTTCTTGAAATTTGGCGTATAATGAGTATTTGAAATAAAATACAAGGGTTCTTTTATTCAAATTTCTTCGAAAAGTCTCAAATTTGAAACTAAATGACCTCATCCGACAGACTGTGAGAGATCGGTAGACTTCTAAAAACAAGTGAATTGTAAAGTATAAAAAAACAGGTGGAAAGTTGGATGGGTTTTCAATTGGTTTTCTTGGGGGTTCGAATTACATCCAATTTCCGGTGAGATAATTCGGTTTGAAAGGGACCGCGCGCCCTGCGGAGAAAACCTGAGTTATGTCGGTTCGGGGCGGGTGAGGGGGTTCCGTAATTCGGGAAAACAGGTTGATTGGTGCTGACCGTAATGGAGTCCGTGTAATCAACTATCCCCCCACTCCTGGCATCATTTTCTGGAAAGGGAAAAACCCCTCGCTGTCCCATGAAAATACCCCCTCTGCCCCTTCCTCATCGCCGCTTCGCCAGGAGGTTTCCACCTTTCCGACAGGGGGGGTTCTGTCGACCTCTTCGCTCTCTCTGGATCAGTCGATGTCATGGAGAGAGGGAGTTGTCCCACCTCGGTAAAACAAATTGAACGAAACCAATTTGTACTCTGCCCAGGGAAGGGGAGAAGTCCCCCGGCCAATTTGGATCCTCACCGAACATAGTGCTTAATTCCCCTCTTTTCCCCCTCTCACCAATCGAATTTCCCCTCAGACACCATCAAATACTACCTCACCTCTTGTTGCAGAGTATCCCTCAGCCCAAAAGCCTCAGTTCACATAGCCTTCCCACAAAGCAACTTGTAGCAATAGGACTCAATTTTCAATTTTTATAGATTCGATTTTTTGTTGAAAATATGTTTGAAAAACATATTGCAAACAGATTCAAAGCGATCTTCAAAGCTATGGATAAGAAAATCGAAATATTACCCATAAGTGAGAGATTAGTCAGCCTTGTCGGTGTGGCACTTAGCACAAATCGTCAAAATGATACAATCAAACCCTTGGCTGAAAATTAATTTAAAAGAAATACTCTCTTCATTACCCGAACCCAAAAAGTTCCCACACGTATGTTTCTTTTCCAATTTTCATTATATCATACCATCATACTGTATGCCCACTCCAAAAGGTATGTTTTGAAGATTTTAGGAGTCCTATTTTCGTGTTCTACTCGTCTCCACGAACTCTTAGAGTACCCACTTGGGTATATCCATTATTGGATACAACGAACGTCATTATCAATATAAATATTTACAATATTTGTACAATCTCAAGATTTTGAAATTGTACTTATATCAGAAATTGCGTGCTGAATCCGAATGTACTTCAATATTACTATGCATTTGATGTTGATATCCACACAAAAAAACCTAAGAACACGTTTTTTGGTCAATTTTTTTGAAATCGGGATCCCTTAGGGTTCTCCAAAATTCTTGGCCTTCGAACTCTTATTTTCTTTTGGTATAATGAACATTTTGGCGAAAAGTTAAAATTTTTGCGAAACTATCAGGTACCTACTTATCCCATTAAAGTGATGGTGAAATGTTATTGTGGAATCATGTTTTGGAATTCATGGTTTTCCAAACAGTATTATTCTAGGAAATCTTGCACTGATTCAGAATGTATCCTATATTGTACCTAATACAGGTTCTCGACGAAATATTTTCCAAAAAATCACAAAAAATTGCCAGTTAATTATTTTAAAAGTCCGTGTTATGAGAGGAGGCTATACTGCCAACCCGACTTGGCAGACTCTTGGAATCATGTTTACGTTTAATTCGCCTCCGCCAACCTCGAATCCCTTTCTGAAAACACCTCCTGGACTTCGCCCCTCTCATATCATAAAGTAGGAATCCCAAGTGGAAATACTATTGAGGTTCCCTGACCGGACTCGGGGTGTTATTGGATTCCGCGGAAGAATTTATGGCGGCTGCTGATTCCGTCGGTTCCGTTTTCAGAATTTATTCTCGCGATTCCTTGGCAGCTCACCAGCCGAGCAATGCAGAACGGTCTCCTGGAGGAATCCTCGACCAACTAAAGCACGTCTGTGATGGATGCGAACATTTCAACGAGTTCCTAACTTGAAGTTTCTCGAAAAGCCTCATTAGCATTGAGATACATGAGCGAGTCAGGAATTGGTGAATTCCCATATTAGACGGTTTGTTGGTATGAAAACAAAGTTCGCTCCAATATTCGATAAACGGGAGAATTTTGAACTGTTTTTGATTCTCAATGTTTCCACTTTCGTGTTTATGTTTAACACTAATAGGACCATGGTATCACTAGTGTCACCGAAAACATCTCAGGAACTCCACAGATATTCCAGAAATGTCACCGAAGTAACCAAAATCAAACCCATGGTGTCTCTAGTGTCACCGATAACATCTTGGAAATTCCACAGCTGCCCCAATGTGTCACCAGATTAAATAGATTTAAATTTCAATTATAAAAATTAATGGACAGAGCTGAATTATTTGAAACATTTTTTAAGAGCTATTAAGAGTCAAAAAATTAATCTTTCGAAATTTTGAAATTTTTTAAAATTGATTTCCTTGGAAATTTTTGTCGTAATTTCCACAAAAAATGCTGCTGTCCATTAAATTTAAAATTGCAATTTGATTTTGGTTACTACGGTGACATTTTTGGAATATCTGTGGAGTTCCTGAGATGTTTTCGGCCACACTAGAGACACCATGGTCCAATTAGGGTTCAATGATGATGATGTCCTCCAGCTTGAACTGCCAACAGATACCTATCTAGCAGACGATAGGCCTAAGAGATCAGACCTATTGGGCCTGGAGTCAGCCCAAGTTTAGCTAGTTGAAGTTATGAAAAAGGTTACCATATGGATGTACGCAATCGTCTGGAGCAATCGGCACACAAAACTGAGATGGTTGTTTTCATTCGAAAGCGTATTCCTACCATCCTGTCCATGCGGGTGTTGGATGCAGTCATCGAGACAAAGCCAGCAGTAAAGATGTCTTGGTATCATGTTGGACATAAAGATTACTTTCTGGGAATATATCAGAAGGAATCTGATAAAGACGCAAGGATAACACGGTTGGCCCATGGCAAACACTGCTGGGATTCTGTGTGACCTTCAACTGTCACTAGTTCTCTCAATTTTGCTGTACGAAACTGGAAATGGGCAGATGCACTGAATGTGGTTTATTACCGTCAACTACTGCTGTGCTTTCCTTTGCAGGAGTGATATCAATCCAATTTTCAGCGTTCGAAGAGACAAGGAAGAGAGAAATAAAGAGAGAGAAGGCTAAAGTCAAGTCAAGCAGGAGTGTGAAAAAACGCTACAATGTTTGCAGGAAAAATGGTGCCAGAAACAAGAGGGAGATAAACCACACGGCTGGTACCAAAGCTCGTTCCTGGTACGAAAGAAAACACAGGGCAGTGAATTACTACCTCACACAGTTTCTTACATGGGCTGTTCTATGAGTATCTACACAGAATGGGGATATTTCTTTTTCCTTATGTCACGGCGCTTTCTGGCAAGGCAGCCATGCGCTCACGTGCAGCCCAATACAAAGAAGCCTGGCGATTCCACCTGTTGTCATGATTGAGTAATCTAATGTCCTCAAGGGAAGGACATGTGTCGAGAATGGGGATATTGAGCACCCCAGCTTGCTTTCACTGTTTTGTGTGATGACAATGATTTCAGTTTCTTGGATTCCCAACTGAATGCAGCTGCCTTATAACTGTAGTAATATGATTGGTAATCAGATTAATCACTCGCCAAATCCACGTCTGCCATAACAATGAGATTTACTGACATTTCAAGACTAAACGTTTCATGCCTTCCAAATACTGTAACGCCTAAATACTCATCTTCACCAGTTTTACAGGTTTACTGAACGGAATTTTGAGGTGGAAATTAATAGTCATGAGTATTTTTAGGGTGCTAAATACAAGTTTGAGGTTGAAATACGAAGTTCCAAATCAAACCAGGATTTCCCATTCATGGAATGCCCAATATTCGTCGGAGAAGTTGAAAACAGTCAGAGCAAGGCTTGACGAAGATAGGTGGAGGGTAGAAGGCAAATATAACCTTGGAGGGGATGAAAGGTCTTTGAAAGGGCATCGATGAAGGGATAGGGCAAAGCGATATTATTATACGAGTAAACACCCCAACCTAATGTGTCAGTAAACACAATCCAGATAGCGTGCGACCGGACACAGTTAAGTTTTCCGAGACAAAAAAACATTCAATGATGAGAAGGATGTCACGGGCGAGCGAGCTCCAGGTCAATGAGGTGATTGAGAGGTCTACCTACATCAGGGCGTGTGTGAGTTAGGGTGAGAAAAAATACGATTATTCGGCTCAAAAAGGGCCTCAGTAAAGAACAAATATCATTACAAAGAGCGTGTCACGTCGAGTACCTACCCTACGCCCTGTGAAGGATTTTTCTGGTTATTTTTTTACGTACGTGTAAAGTAATGAGGCTGTTACGTTACAATGCGTATACGAAAAAACCTTACATCCCACCCAAAACCTAGTGAGGTTGTTCCCGATTGTAGGAAAAGAAACGTGCGGCACAAAAAATCGGAACAATAAAAGTGGGAACTCCACAAAAAAAAATCGAGGGAAGGGCTTGTCATTGACTAACGAACCGGCCTGGCTGACCCTCATTTGTCAGTTTGCCTCCATGATTCCCGCTGCTGGAGTAGGGCGAGGATGCGGGATTTCCCGCGATCCGGTTGATTATATCCCCTATCCTGCGAGTACACATGCTCGACACGTTCGACGACATAATTAACCCTCTGGGTTTTTTTCCAGGGTCTACCGTGGAGCTGCAAAGAACGATCCTACAAATGGAAATATATGAGGGAATCCACATAAGGCTCAATGCTATTTCAAATTAAAAAACACGGCTCTTCTATCGACCCAACGAAATCCAATCCTGGTTGTGGGTGATATGTTTGTACGATCGAGTCTTATCGCTACTATTCACAGGCATAGAAAGTTAGAAGAGAGACAGTGGTGCTCCTGGTGAGGGTTCGACGAAGAATTGGAGACTGAAACTGACTTCTTTCTTACAACAACGACGGGCTAAAGAACACCAAGAATGAAATCCTTCAATTTAACTAAAGTCCATTAAGAAATGTTTTGAACCTTTAAATTTTGAAATACATTTGAGTAATCTACTTATTTAATTTACTTATTAAATTAAAGTAAAGTAAACTACCATTTCAGGTTGGATTTTCGTCCGACTGCCATTCCTGGCGTCGCGGACGTCATCAGCTGTCTTCCAAAGGGAAGATTTGTTCTGATGACTTCGCTCGTGGCTTTCCATTGCCTCAACACCCTGGGTTGGGACAAGGGGGGCTGAGTCCGGCTAGTACGAAAATACGCCACCGCCGCGAGACTTGAACTCACAGCTTTCCCGCAGTAGCTGGTAACAGCTGACCCCCAATATTTGAGTAATAATTCAATGAATTGAACGTCAAATGGGTTTATTATTCTGAAGAACAAGAGTAGAAATTAGAAAATTAGACTTATGAAGTTGGGAAAATAGAAAAAAAGATTAAATTTAATGAACACGGCTAGCGGGGGATAATTCATTTGACATATTTAATATTTTATTCTTTCAATATTAAATTTAATTAATTTATCATTGATAAGACTGTATAATAATTCAATTTTATATATCTATCCTATATATTTGATACCTCTCAATTTGATTTAAAGAAATTGAAATATTTACATCAGCTCACTTTGTGTCAATTTTTTGGTTACTGTGCTGTGGAGTTACATTGACGTGTTCAGAACTGCTATATCTACAAACATTTCTCTCGGTAGTTCAAAATCCCTCTGGGAATGCCCACGAACGAAACATTACGATGAATTCACAGCTGTTTCAATTACTCGGCTGCTGTAAACTCGTTGTCGACTTCGAAGGGGGACTCCGCTGGCGGGGGCTTATTTAGTCAATTCTGACTAATTGACAGTAATTGATCGGATAGCGGGGGCCCCCTGGTCGCGCCCTCTGCTGCCTCTCAAAACACTACTAGACTGCAGGCTCTGGTTGTTGAGGGAAAAAACACCTTCCATCATGAACTGAGCCATTTTCATTGGTTGATAATCGACTTCAGCTCCCGAACCAATCAAAATGTTAACTGAAGTTTATTGGAATCTGCAGGAGCTATTTTTTTTTTTTTTTTAATTTGCCTTAAAATGAATCCGACATCATCAACTTTCCAGTTTCCGACTTGATAGAAATTTTATTGACAATTTATTAGACTCTAACGTGAGTTTACTGTTGTGTCTCTTGTCTCGTAATATTATTTCTATCAATATTTTCCTATTTAAAAGGAAATAACATCCTTACAGGTCCAAAATAACAACTTTGGAAAAAACACTCACTCCACTTTATAATAATGTTTATTGGGTGTAGTTGCAACGAAATTCTATGAATATCATTTTCCTCTCGAAAATAGCCATAAAGGTGAGGAAAAATAGTGAGCACTGTCGCACCAGATACTTGACCGATAGTTCTTGTCATTTAGAAGCCATCTTGCAAGCATCGATCAAATTTGATTTTGACAAATAATTGAAACAAAATTAATTTAACAAAAATTAATGTTATGATCAAGGATCAAACCAATTGAATACATAATGTGTTTTTTAATCAAAGATACCTATGTTTCGTTAGTTATAGTTGATTGGTCATACTCAGTAATTCTAGAGGTACTCTCAGTGAAATTTCTGAATATAGGTCGCCCAGATGTAGGGCCTCAGATGACACTCATACTGAGTTTGTTACTCAGAATCAGAAATCAAAGACACTAATAAACGTTGATGGGAGTCGTAAAATACCTACTGCAGTCTTTTAAAAATAGTTTTCGACAGTAGTCGGTGCTTTTGTATCACTCCATGAGATAAATTATCCCACCTCCAAGGGATCTTATGAGGCTCGAGATAGGAATTTTCAACCAAAAAAACCTTCTCAAAAACCAATCTTAGCAAGTATCCAATACACCCCCATTTTGTTTTTACCAAAGTGATCTGTTGCTTATAAAATACAAACGCCACTCGAGTACAATCAAGTTCTCTATTAATTCAATCCTAATCGAATTACTACCTATCATTCAACAACAAACTTTAAGAGGAACTGATTTGGTCGTTCCTTGACCGTGTTGAAGAGTTTACATAGCGGATTTTGCCCTCTAGAATCGGTCTTGTTTGATGTTTCCCCCTTACTTTTTGCAAAACCTAGTATTTCCTTTTTTATCCCAGAATGCAGGAGGACAAAGGATTTTCGAGCACCAACAACGTTTTGCCACCTTGACAGTGCTCTTATTAACTTATTTATTTTACTAATCTTACAGTAGTCTGTTTATGAAGCTCGCATAAATAAACTCTAATGATAATTAAATGCTTGCATACGAGTCTGCAACACATTGGGACATTTTCATGTCAACCACTACACAACAAGTTTGTTGACAACACTACCTACGCATCAAAGTTTTCGTGACGATTTTTCAGTTCATGTGCCAAAGCAAAATGTAAGGTTGTTGATTGTTCTCTACGCAACACAGTGAGTCTATTTTATTTATTGGTCGCGTGAGCAAGATTTGCTTAGTTTTCGTGACGATTTTTCAGTTCATGTGCCAAAGCAAAGACATGAAAATGTCAAAAACGAAGTTAGTATTAATAGAGATTTGTTGGCCCATTCGGTTACAATTTCGATACCAAGTATTCTTACATACTTATTTTCAATGTTGAATCGAATGAACCACAGTGAGTCACGAAAACCCACAATCCTGTTGACCAATTTGCAAGGTGATGCTCGACATTTCGATAATAACTTTTCAAGACAAGTCTCAATTACGAGTATTTACAGAAACTGAATTGTTAGGTGTGAATTTGTAATCACATAAAACGGCGTTTTCAAACCATATCTATCAGATGTAATAATTAAAACTCACACTTATCCGAAAAGGGTAACTTGAGAGTGGCGTAAGCTCATGAAAAGTGAGTAATGAAATTAGAGGGGGGATCTAATTAAGAGGCCGCTTGACCCAGTTGGAAATGTTTGTTTAGGAAAACGTGAGAGTTAAAGACCGGGAATATCAACGTAACTAGATTATATTACGTTGGAATAAATTACTCTCTGAATGGTCGTTTCGCGGCTTTCATAGAACCCAACTATTCGCCAGTGTGAGAGCGAATATGCGAAGTTAAAATGGGAATTGTGCGTTAAAAAGGAGCAGCCCTTTCGTATGCACTGGGTTGTAAAACACTTAGGGCAGAGTGAATTGACTGGGTCATTGTGAAGGGCGTGTATTTAAATCCTTCTTAGACGAGAAAACGACAGAAACTCAATATCGTCGGCTTACAAGTAAAATTCATTAGGTTAACGTTTGGTTTATTTGATTATTTTTTAAATATTTTAACCCAATCGTTTGGTGAAGTTGGTTTGGTGATCTGAGGGATGATTCCTCTAAAATTGGAGAATAGTTTTTCACTAAGTCTCTAACTTCAAAAATGTAGCCAGAGAAATTCATTAGTCGTTATTGTGATAATTTCCGTGAACTTATCCACTTATCCAGCATAAACTTGATAATAGGCTCTGTGACGGGAAATTTACTGTCACAGGAATGAATCATTTCCTGATCACTACTGAATAATATTCGGTAGTGTATAATACTACATAATATGTAGTAGTAGTGATCAGGAAATGATTCGCGAAACATTATTACATAATACTACATAATATTATTATGTAGTAGGTATGGATTTTCGCGATTCACCTAAACCTACATCCATTTTCCAGTTCCCAATTTTACTAGTTTTTCCAAGGCCTCAAATGTCCCTATATTCAAAACCACTAAATTCCCAACTCCCAAGTTTTCTACTCTTGTTTTTCTATAAATACAACAATCATAAAGCCAACGAGTTCCCAAGTCCCAAAACTTCCAAAGTCTACCTTGTACTCACAAGGCACCGTTTTCTTTAAATAAATGAATAAAAACCGTTTTCTTTAAATGAGTTATTTTTCTAAAGCCCACGAAACCAATAATTTTCAAGTTTTAAGTCCTCAAGTTATCCTTATTTGTGTTTCTATAGGTAACGTAGATACCAAGGTCTTGGAAATACTTGGGAAAATTGACGAATATTAAGTACGTGGGTTAACAAAAATAGAGAAGGAAGGACCTGTCAAGATATGAAATGTCGAGGGTCCGAGGGTGAACAGATAGTAAGTCACAGGGAAGCGACCTACCCAATATTCATTGTTTTTCCGTGGTAGCTTTTCACAAACTGATTCTATGAGAGGAAGCTAAACTGTCCACGCAACATAGAAGATGACGTTTCTAACGAAATCTGAGGTCTATTCGAATATGAAAATCGCACCATAGTTGCAAACTTACAGAAACCAGACGAGATTACGGTAGAGTTCACGTTTAGTCAACAACCCTCCAAGCGCCAACTCGAGATTACACCCGAAAACCACCAAACTCACTCAGGGCCTTACAAGTGAACGAAAAACAAGGGTGGTCGGAAGTACGAGTATGTGCATAGGCTTTCTCTCCTCCCTTTCCCAGACTATCTATCAACCGCTACAAGATAATGATGGCAGTGATTAAGTTGACTTACCCCTTTTATTGTGACGTCACGGCGGAGGGCGAAGACAGGTTAATGAACAGATCAACCTGTTTACACTCCTTCCTCGACGAGGTGATTGATCGCTTCTCATATCTCCCAGCCTCAACGACTCCTTCGAGGGAGGGCTCCTGCGAAAATTTAAATAGTCAATTATTAGGCCTGCCGACCCTCATCCTTCCGCTCTTCACAAACAAATAATATATAAATGCAAATTTTCTTCATCCTCCCTTGTCAGGGGTTACACACTTTTAAGCAAATTTTTGGGAAAAAAATTGCCAAGTTGGGTGGAATCACAAAGAACTGGATAATTGCGTTCATCATAGTACTAATAAGTACCTACCTAAATTCTTTAAGAAAACATAATAAAACATATTATGTCGATTTTCAGAATATATGAAATATACAAAAACAGCTTCAGATACGTTTTTCAGATTAGAGTTGATGAAACCTTCTAGTGGCATTCAAAGAGTACTGCTGAATAACGTAGAGCTTAAGGGCTCGTTTGATTACACACCATGCGAACGTTTAATTTCTTAAAATTCTGTGGAAACAATTATAAATAAATTGATAAGAGAGGGAAACAAATTCATTCACAAACCCTGGTGATTACCGACTATTCAGACTAGAATTATTTAAAATCCTATTTACATGCATTCATATTTTTTCTAGATTTCTTTCACCAATGAACACCCACTGAAGTACGAAAGAGTACGAACTGAGAAAAATTTCTGGGAGGTGATGGAAATGAAATTTGCTATTTGAGGCAGTAGGCCCCACCGGAAGACGGTACGACGTCAGATCATCCGATTTCCCAGTAGTAGCTTTCTGCAACTTTCCAAGTACCTATTTGTTGAGCGACCTTCGGGACTCACGTAGCAGCGGGTACTGGCTGGGATGTTTGCATAAAAACCTCTCCAAGGACCTCCTTAAGAAAAGAGCTTCCATGTTTCGAGGCGACAAAATAGGATTATATTGAAAGCTCTTTTGTCATTTTGGACTCCCCCAGGCGCTCACGACGGCCTTGGGTACCCAGAAGACCTAAATCCCTCACACAATGCGAGGAAATAGGTAGGGCAAAGTAGACGATATTTTCGAGAAAAGTATAGGGAATAGAAAAAAACCTGTTCTGCCGAATTTCAAGTTGGCAGAGTTTCCTATGAAGGTTGATAGCCATCACTCACTGCCTGAGATTGTCATTGGAAAAGAGTTTCAGGCCCTAATGGCTTATACACTCCCTCGTCTCCCTTTATTTGAAACTTAGATAGCCCAGGCTTCATCATTTTTATTATCTAATATCATTCCGATTTGCGTAACTAACCCGGTCGTTGATTAGTTTAATTATCTATGAGGTTTTGTAACCATGGACATTAGGAAGAATTTGAGGAATTAATTTCATGAAAATCCTAAAAATTTGATGATTTTTAACAGCTTTTTATAGATAAAGTAGTCCATAACGCAGTATTTGGAAACAAATTTGTTTCAGCCGATTTCAATACTTTCCTTCATATCCTATAGGTAAGGAGTAGGGAAGTAGGAATCGCGTAATCTTTCACCAGGTAGGTAACCTAAGAGCTGGAGCACAATAGGGAGAAGTTTATACGTCATGACAATATTGCGTTCAGGAAATTTTCAGGATGCCGTCATTCTAAAAGCGATCAGAATCAAAGCATTATTTCGGTTTTGATCACAGTCCAACGGCCCACAATATCGATTAAGTCAATCGATATGAAATTTTGATTTTGGATGCCTACCTAAGTACTTGTGTTTCTGACCACAGGAGCAACCATGTACATGTATACCTTTCAATTTTGGAAATTGATGAGCATGAATTTAAAGTTATAGGCTGACTCGACCGAATTCAACACACTCATGTATTTTTCATCAACTTCACGTTTCATATTCGTAGTTGTTTCTTTTTGGTGCTTATCGCACGACCCCATCGACGGTCGTCGTCCCCGTCGAATCTTTGAAGTGATTTGTTTTGGTTTCGTTTCAAACCTTCACGCTGCATCAAATTTCCATGTTTGAACCTCCCAAGTGAAACCGAACATATTGACTGGACTTGACCCGTCCGTTTTTCCTTGATCTTCTATCTTTGAAACGCTTTCCGACCTCCTTCCCGTTCATCTATTTCGAGGTTGCGAGTTCGACGACTCGAATGATGTTCTCCGGGAGTCGAATAGGATTCACGTTATTCCGTCTAGACCGTAAACGTAGACGTATTTTTAAACCACAACGTTGTATACTAAACAATGTCCGACCAGGAATATACATTATTCATCTGGTCGATGAAATCATCATTCATCTGCTCAGATAGATCGTATATGGTGAGGTCGAAAACGAAGAAATTTTGAGCTTGGAGTGCAACAAATATCGAGTAGAGGAGGATAACCTTAATAAGGGCAGCAAAATCGTGGTAACTAGAACCAGGTCTGCAGGTCTGCTGTGCAATTACCGAATGGCTTGCAGGGAAAACGACCCATGCTACAACGGTGCAATCACAGAAGATTTTGATACAACGTTCCATTATTTTAGTTGATAAGGTAGTAAAACTTGCTGTGCAGTCATTGCCACTAGGTTCTTTCTAGCTAGTTTGGATTATTCCTGGTTTTTTTTTTTTTTTTTTTGCTCGAGCACGTTTGCTCTGAAGTTGGATCCAGCAGGAGAAGAAACATCGTTGATTATCATTGATAATACAACAGCCATCTCAACTCGTGTACACAGTTTTGATTGTGGAAAATCAGAAATAACAAAACTCCGGGATTGCTCAACGTCTGACCCACTAAGTACTACCTTGAATATAAATTGTGGATGGTCTGCGAGGGTTTTGAAGACCCTGATCGAAGGCTTATAGAGGCTTGGAGACGAATTCTAAGGGAAACTAGGACATCGCTGGGATGGTGGAGAGGAGGGGTGAGTTTGGCGCTGTTTGAATAGTTCCCCCTTATACAACCGGTTTGAGAGGGCTGAGAAGGGTGGCGGGGGCCCTTTGTACTTCACCCTTACAAGTTTGTGACGTCATCAAACTAATACGACATTCAACCAAAATG
Organism: Apolygus lucorum; assembly: GCA_009739505.2. Taxonomy (NCBI): domain Eukaryota; kingdom Metazoa; phylum Arthropoda; class Insecta; order Hemiptera; family Miridae; genus Apolygus; species Apolygus lucorum. Next base: position 23,455,890 of record CM019168.2, on the reverse strand, counting down.
TTACTGAGAGCTCCGGGGTATTATAACCAGTAGAATTATGTAACAATCACCATGACTTAACAAACATCAGATTTTGTGTTGATTGGTATGAATGAAGAATCTCTTATGTTGGCACCAGAATCATTATGATTTCCTTCCTTCCTACACTCTTCGTTACTATTTTACGACATAACATAAACAAGTTTTTTCCTTAATCATGTTTCCTTAATCATCTAAGTTAGATGTTAGAAATTTGATTAGACGTTGTAAATTTAATCGTTATTGGCTGAAACTGACGATCAGAACATAATTATTCTGACATATTCGAATTGAGAGGGTTAAACTGCACCCTAACTCAATGATAATGAAGTCTCTGGAGGACACATCGTGAGGGCAAGCTTACAAAATCGTAAGAAGACAGGAATTACTAAAACCCACCACTAAAAACAGAATCATACAGACAGTATATATACTGTGGTATATATACCACAGCTATTATTTGCAATTTTGGTTCCATAGAGAGGAGAAAAACCAAGGTTCCTAATGCTGTAATGCGGCAGGTGTTGAATGGATGGATTCAGCAGACCCAGAAATGAGGACAATAAAGCTATCATAACAGGCTGGTTCTTGCCAAAGTTGCCTAGAGCGGTTCAAAATTCATATTAATTGAATGATAATTAAATTCCGCAAGGAACTATAACAGGGCAAACTTAGCAAGAAATAACACATCGAGAATAATGAATGGCTAGGGTTGCTATATTAATGTTCAACTTTGGTTCCGAAGAGTGGAGAAAAACCAAGGTTTCTATTGCTGTAATCCGGCAGGTATTGAATGGATGGATTCAGCAGACCCAGAAATGAGGACAATGAAGCTATCATAACAGGCTGGTTCTTACCAAAGTTGCCTAGAGTGGTTCAAATTGATATTAATTGAATGATAATGAAATTCCTCAAGGCAAACTTAGCAAGAAATGATACATCGTGAAGAATGAATGGCTAGGATTGCACAGCTATTATTAATTTTCAATTTGGTTCGAAGAGTGGAGAAAAACCAAGGTTTCTATTGCTGTGATGTGAGGAGTGTTTTTCTGTTTTCTTCGACATTCAAGCTGAACTTGCGGTCCAAAATCTCGCTGACTAATTATTCAGCATAGACAGCTTCACTCGAATCGATTTGTTCTTTTGAATGCTTCATATATCCAGGAGGACGTGACTGCGTCTGAATGTTATCAGGCTGAATCCTGAGCGGCTCAAATGTACATTAATTAAATTTTACTATTACGGAGGGTAAATGATTCATTATCTAGGATCTTGGGCAGCTAGTTGATTCCGGAATTACACCCAACGTTATTTCGACAAAGTATCAGATACCCCAGTGTAAGCAAGATTTTTATTTTTCTCCGAGATTACTTCGGTAGAAATATGGGGGTTGTTAAATAAGAAATGAAAAAAAGAAGAGAAAATTGCGTTAAAAGAAAGGGAAGAAAAAGAAAAAGCTGAAAACGTATAAGGGGAAGGTTTTCTCTGGGGGCTTAAGGAGAAAAATGGCTTTATACCCCCCACGCCCTGATTCTGAGTTCCCATCATATAATTAGACCCTCCTCTCCTCTTCTCCGTACTAACGGCCATCATTCCGGCATTTCATTCCAAAAGCTTATTATCGGGACCGGAGATGATTGCCGAGTGAGGTGTGGCCTTGAATGGCAAATGATTGCTAGAGCTTTTCTCCTCTTAAACACGGATTTTACCTCGCGACTTGAGCTCCGGGGTTTTTGCTTTTAGCTTCATCATTGCTTTCATAATTCCATTCAATTCGTCGTGTTTAAACGAGAATACGAACTGAGGTTGTACGAGCTGAGAATGCGATAGCGGCATATCATTTCACGTGCAGGGAGATAAACGCGAGTTAACATGCATGAAATCCGAATATTTATGTAAGGCGAGGGGAAATGTGGAATTTGCATACATGGGACTGAATATAACTTTTGTAGCCAGTGTTCTAAATGGATCGTCTGAACACGGTGGGGAAGATGGAATTATTATCATACCGATCAACAGTCCACAATAACAGAGGTTCAAAACGACATGATTGATTATTTTCCATAATATAAGTACTTAGTTGAAAGTGATTCCAAAATCTCTTCGAAATTTTATGCATGTTCCCATAGCGTGGATCACACCGATTTTGACCAGTCAGTCATCCTCAAACTAAACCTCAAATTGGAGCATAATATGACCTTCACCGTTGACAAATTTATGTTTAGGGAGATGATATTTGGACTTAATTCCCTATCTATACTTCGGCCTTTGTTCCATGGAATTGGAATTAAAGGCGACCGCCAAGGGGCTAACCTGCACATACCCAAGGAACTTGGCCACAATCAGACTGATCCTGGTAGACACTGAACAAAGATTGTTGTCTGTGTTGTACTCTGTGGTTTCTAGCACAATGGAGATGGAATTCATAAAACGTCTAGAAGCTATCCTCCACAAACCCAATTAATTGACAACAATCTAACTGATTCCGACAGACACTTAACAAATATGGTTGTCTCTATTAATCTGTGCTTCCCAGCATAGGTCCAAGGATACCATCTAGATGATAACCTACACAAACTCAAATTGACCTTGATCAATATTGAAGAAGATGGTAAGAGGAAGTGCCGTTCTGGTTGTGGTCCATCAAAAATGTGTTACCAGATAGGAATTGGCTTTTGGTCTATTAAAACAAGGTTAGAGTAATATTGGAACCCCAGAATCCACGTTGTGTTTATTCGCTAAGGTTGTAAGGTACCTTCAGTTCGCTTTTTTCGCCGTTTCGAAAAAGGGGTCGAACTAGGTTAGAAACAAGGGGGATTTCGCGGCTCGAGGGGTGGAATGAAAGGTCAGACTGAGGGTGTTTCAGTAACCCCCTCCGACGAAACACATTGTGTCTGGCGCCCTGAGTACACAATCTGCCCTTCTTTCTGTTTCCCTTCTAGGGCGGAATAAGGGCCTGTGCCGTATTGCCTTTCAAATATTAGGTCCCTCCTCTCCCCGCCGATCCAACCAGCTCAAGCCGGCCCCAGTCCAAATACCGAGGGCTCAAAGCATTCCAGAGCGACGTGTACGTCTGTATGTTGGTGAGGCTCACTTTTGTATTTGAGTTGTAGCCTCCGTCTTCTTTTCATCTCGGTGTTTCCCTCGGATTGGGGGGAAGGAAAATATTTACTGAGCGCCCCAGATTTCGGCGTGAAACTACACGAAAAACATCACGAATTCGCAACAAGGTGGACGCCAGAGGTCGTTTCAGAAGAAATCGCGTCCCAACAGCTCAACTCATTCTCTTGCATGTGTTAGTGAGGCAGCTCACAATCACGCCAACTCAAAGATCAGATTGTAGCATCACAATATTACTCTGGACAATATTTCTTGTTTTTTATATTTGAAAGGAAAATTGAGTGGACTGAAATAGTAATCATTGACACGTATTGTAATGTAGTCACAACACCAGATTAGAAAGGTTTTACACGTACACTCCGGAGAGAAATAAATTTCATAATCAAGGAGAATCTAATGGTTGATGAGACGAACTTGCGAATCTTCGAATTTGAATCAGAAGTTGACTTAATTTTTCTTGTATGCATCACCAATAACAGAATCAACATGTTCAGAGACCCCAAGCAATCATAAAAGCCCTTCCACATCCCATCACTAACTCCAAATTGATGTAGGAAACTTGAAGGCCAACAAAAATACATTTTTGGAAAACAATAAAATTTCCATTCAATTACAAATATTAATCAGCCCGTGAAGGAAAACGCCGACATCTGGGCGAAAGATGGTTGGTCCAATGAAAACATTTGTTGGACCCTCACTCTCACTTGCAAAGAAAAGGTAAACAACTGGGAATTCCAAGGCTATAATTTAATGGATGTAATATATCATCGATATATTCTATATTCTATATCGATAATATTCTATATTATAGAACAATTCATCAGAGCCTGAAACTCTTTCCCAAAGGCAACCCGAGAAATGAGGTCGATGGCCAAGAACCGACGATGAGCGATAATCCTGATAACGTACAAGTACATCGTTCCATCCGTCGTATGTGTGATCGAGACGTCAAAATCAGTAGGAAGCTAATAGGAAACCTGATCAATCAAGTCTGCGATCAATCACGATTCAATAAATTATGAATGGACGCAGGTAGTTGAATAGCTTGTTTGTATTCAATCAAAGGCCAAGTGGAGATGGAGGATGGTGACCCTACAACAATAACTGTGTTCTTCAGGGTCTACCATTACAGTGTGATGGTAAACTCTATATGCTCCTTGGGTGAATTGCGTTATGAAGAATCCTCAAGAGTGCTTAACTTGACTAAAAACAAATCTGGAGAGATTTTTCACCCTAATTTTCTCATTAATAAAAATACTAAAAACAAGTAAATTCTCGTTTGTTTTAAACCTTAAAGGTGGTCTTGAGATTCCAGAAGTGATGACGAGTCTCATTTCAAGTTTATCCTTTGACCAAACTTCCCATATTCAGATTTTTATTTTTATTAATAACTAGTTATATTCTATATAGACGACTGGAAAAATTATGAGTAAATGGACAAAACGTTTTTTGGCAGTAGTGGGAGAGTGCTGTCATTATGCGAGTTCAACGTAGAGACCTTCAATGCTGATGAGCTGATGAGGAGGAACGGCCTTAATTGCATTAATAGGTTCAAATCTCTCTGAACAACTCTAAAATAGAAGAGAGGAGACTATAGTAATTTTTCGTCTTGCTAAATTGCTGAAGTCGGTTGAAAGGCTTTTCAGTTACTAGTTGACTTTGACACAATTCAAACCATGTGTTTCTGATGCCAATCTCAGAAGAAAGCTTAGAGAGAAACTCATCTTTGGTGTCAACCATCTTGAATGGCAGCGAGAAAAACTTGGATCTGCTGACAGTACGCTGAATCTTCTAGACCATCGGACCATAGACTTATGGACCAATCATGGTCCAACAACGACGATCGAACGATGCCTAGTAGGCAACTAGACACAGTAAACCATTGCACGTCCCAGTACTGACAATGTGAGAAGGAACAACGATGGATTGCATACATTTAAATCTGATATATCGATCTCAATTGATCATGACATCAAGCCGTGACTCCGTATTTGTATCATAATTTTGATTCTAGGTATTCCTTTACAAATCCGAATCGTTCCAATGGGGGGTGGATTTTAATCGCAAGTAACTACATTCTGAGAATTTTAGCACCAACCGCGACCTTCTAGCGTAAGTAGATCTGTTTCTATGATTTTTCAAAGTTTCGACCGTTTATGACGTCACGCGCCCCTCTCGCCTGGGTGGAACCCCCCAGCTCACTGTGACGTCATAAACGGTCGAAAATTCATAGGAAAAGATTTACACACGCTAGAAGGTCGCGGTTGGTACCAAAATTCTCAGAATGAGGTCTAGTTTGGATTAAAAATAACAATAAACAGATTTTCCGACCCAGGCGCACACCCTATTAAAAAACAGTCATCCAATTCAGGGTCAAATTCGCACTTGTTACATCATAATGATGCATAACGATGATGTTGAATCACTTCTGACGTCTCTGGAACACGAATATTATACAGCATTCTAAACTACAGTCAGCAGAGATAGATTGACTCAAAAGCAAATCGCAGTCAGTAGAATGCAGGAAAGCAACCTCAGTACGACCTCCTTGGAAATACATAGGTTAGGTGACTTGTGTCGTGTACTGCCTATAGTACCTGTATCCCAGGGAGTTTAGTCTGACATCAGGCCGTCGAACAAGCAATCCTGGGTTATTATCAAGAGGAATATTATCGAAGGGAGCGAGCGGTCCGCGCGTAGGTAAACATTTGTATTCAATGACCCTGTTCAAACAATTTGACCTCTCTCGGGTCAGTGACGTCACGACCGCGTCACCTCACATAACAATCGAGTTCACATCCTCAACTCTTGGAAGGTACACCTGTTTGAGAAATAACCACGTTTTGTTCGCTCCTTGTATTCTATTTCCAAGTCGAAATTTAATGAATTCCTTAGATTGTGTTTCATGAAACGCCCAAAAAAGCAACAAGATGCAACATGGATGGGACTTTTCTGGAGCAGGTTGTCCAGCGATTCCCCGAAAAAAAATTCCTTGAGTTTCCAGGTTTTCCAGGGTCAATTTTCGACTTTTTCCAGGGTACAAAATGGATTAAAGTAGGTATTAATAAATGTAGTAGCAATTTCTCAAAATTCGGGATGTTAAGGATATTTTGGGATAATAAAGCACTCAAAATGGAAAAAAAACTAGAATTAACGTTAATTTCATCGAAACCTGGCTGAAGGTTTGTCATCGAAACTTGTTGGTTTACTCGAGAGAAACGACCACTTCAAAGGCTTGTTTTCACCTTCGATTCTTTGAAAAAGTCGAGAATGAAAGCTAAAACCATCGAAAGTTGTTGGTTCCCTAGAGAGAAACGACCACTTCAAAGGCTTGTTTTATTCGACACGAATAAAACTCATTCCCATCTTCAATAATGAGGAAACGTAGTTGGCTATTGTAGCACCTCATTTGGTGTGACGTGACGAATTTGTGTTGGTGTTGCTATGAAGAAATATCGCTCAGTAACAAAATCAATAAGAGATGTTGCTTTGTTGCTACCTATTTTATTTATCACAGTGAACATGTCAACATCCACCCTCGCTAAATTCGACCGGAGAGTTCGAGATGTTTGAATAATGCGAAGAGGGGTCAATGAATAAAAGCCCTCGATGCAAAATCCAGTTATTCCACTCGAGTCTGTTTTATTATTCCACCAATCTGTTGTACTAATGGATTCGCCTGAGCATCGTTTGGAGTGCAAACTAACGAAAGCTCTTGCCTAGAAAGTGAATACTCCGAAAAAGAAGGAATTCAATTTGAAAACATCAAGTGAGAGCCTTCACATTACACGGACTTGAGCCCCATCCAGTTCCAAAAATGACTATTTTCGTTTTTCAAATGGCTATACTTTATTTTTCACCTTATAAATGATGAAATCCGACAAGCGATGTTTTGATACTCTAACTATTGGTATCAAAAACAAATGGTAACATGATGGCATACTACCTGTAACCTACCTCATAACAACCTAATTGTTTGCTCATTTTTGTATAATTTGTCTGAGCTTCAAGAGGTGGTTGAGTGTAACTGTTCCACAGCAAATGGTGATTCCAAGAAGGTGTAACCTATCCTGGAATCCCTTGGATTATGATCCATGTAACGGTTCCAGTTGGAACGGCCCTTGTCGGACTGGAGGAATTTTATGAAATTCAATTTTTTGTTGAAATCTTTTCTGGTTATTTCTGATGTTGGATTCAAAAGCTAACCTCGAAAATGTGATAAAAATGCATCAAATTGTTCCACAATCCGCCCCAAATCCTTGAAGCTACTTCGCTAATTAATTATCTCGATGAAAGCAGTTGGCGACATGACAACCAGTCGTTATGAGTGAGCCGATTTCAGCGGGCAAGAGGCCACATTTGAGAGTGGATTGGTGTGGAGAGGGGAAGTAGTGGGGAAGGGTCTTATCTCGACCACATCCATCCGCTAGATAAGAACGTGGGACACCCGCCCTCGAGCTGTTGAAACTCGAGTGGCAAACCGTCTATGGTTGAAAATACGACGTGTGAAGAGCCAGTTGGTCACAACTTGGTCACTCCATGAAAAATCAGCACAATTTTGGACTAAGCTCGAAACTTCGACGAATCGTTTTCTTCAAGGTCAGCCCTAAGAAAGTAGGAAGATGATTTTAGTTTTCAATCGAATTTTTGGTTGTCCTGCACAATTTTCAGCAGTAAGTTGAAAACACGATTCATCCTTCATTGTCAAGACTTTCAGATTCATTTCTCAGGTTACTTATTATGATTTAAGGATTTCTATTTCAAAATCAAGGTTTTTCAAAACCTAGATCTATCGGTATTGAGTGATCACGTCGGGGTCACCAGTTTGTAGTGGGTAGTGAGGCAGTTATAATATAGAAGGTGTTGATTGTTATTAGTATTCCTATTAATTTCTGTTCTCTTTGCTATGAATTATTCTTCTCGGGTTACAATAAATTAAATAATGTTCAAATGTAGACTCATGAACGGAAGAATAGCAAGAGAATATATTTTGAACAAACAAATCAACAGGTGAATCAAAAGAATGGAAATTCTCTCTCAATCTCCCAATACTTCAGACTTCAAGAAAAGCACACACTGAAAGACTATTTTCACACTGAAATTATGAGAATAAATTTGACTGAATTTAGGATTAAGTGTGATATGAAGTATGTGCTGGAAAGTTTTGTTCTCGCTTTGATCTGCAATCCAAAATTCGAACAAATGAAGTCAAATGTTAGATTTGTTAGCACTTGAGTAACAACTCGCTCTGGCTCAACATTCAATTATCAACATCTGTAAGCAGAAGGATTGCTCTTCACTCCATCCCTTCACCGTGTTTGGCTCAGTGACTTCGAAAAAGTCGATAAGTACGGTAGTTTTGCCACCACTGTACCGAAATTAAACGCACAAGTTTTTGGAATACCTCAATTTTGAATTTGAAAACCTCGAGTTGGCGAAAAAATAGCATTTAATTTGAATAGGAAAACCGTAAATTGGACCAGGAAAATGTTATATTGGATTAGAAAAACCATACGTTAGATAAGGAAAATCTTGTATTCTATTGGAGAAGCCTTAATTAAATTGGATTAGATAAACCACGAATTTGATTTCAAAACAACCTTGAACTAGATTAGAAACCTAAAAATCTAATCGAATGAAAAAAATTAAATTTGAAAACAATCAAATTACCGAGGTAAATAAATAATATAAATAATAAAAGTTGTTCAGGAAAACCTTGATTGGATAGAAAAACCACTTCAAATTGGAATTGGGACATTTTATGTCGTTACTTTTCCCCCTACCTTCGCTACCTACCTATGGTTCTGGCAGTATATAATTTAGAAAATGAAGAATATGAAGTTCCGTAGCAACGACTTGTTTGTGAGTGGAAATCATTTGAAAAACTAATACTAACTAAGTTTGACCGATTTTGTGACTTTTTGATTTCGTGACTTTTTTTATTCAAGTGCCAATGTAAAGACATTAGACACTTATGTCAAAAAATAGTATGAATTTTACTCGGAAACGTTATAAACATTACAGGTATGAGAGTTTACCAAGAAATTCACTGGTTCTTTTCCACTAAAATGTTATTTGCAGACAATGATTGCTATCCCTCCTTCCAAACGGAAGTCTGTTGAGTACAAAGCAAAGCCTTGTGGTCTCCCCTCCAATGCAAGCACTGAAGGATGCACTTCTCCAGGGAGGGATTGTTCGCACCATCAGCGTCCTTGCGTTAGCAAGTAGGTACCTGCTTAAAGGTAGCATTTACCTACGTACCTGTTAGTAACTGTTTTTCGCTATGACACGCGTCCTTTAGCGACGATTCTCTGACTGGCTACCGCGGGGAAGCCGTGAGTTCGAATCTCGCTGTGGGAGCGTGTTTTCGTGCGCCCCGTGCTCAGCTCCCCCCCCCCCCCCTCACATCTCAACACAGGGTGGTGAGGAATTGGGAACCCATGAGCGAAATCATCAGAACTTATTCTTATCTTCGCTTTGGAAGACGCTGATGACGTCTGCTGCGACTCCAGGAATGGCAGTCGGATGAAAATCCAACATGAAATGGTTGTTTAATTTTATTATGCTTGCGTGTTGGTGAGTGAAGGAGACAACCTTCTCGCTGCGGCTGCTGAGTTTTCTCTAGTGCCTACTCAGTGGAGAGATGGTCCCCAGCCCTAGACTTTATGCACTGTCATCCCGGCGTCTTTCGACCTACTGCTAGGCAGAGTGCATGGAGATTGGCTCGCTTGTAGTCTCGAGCGTAGGTTAAGACAGACCGTTAATCAACAGGACATTTACCTAATGAAACTAGTAGAGGGGTGGAGAGCTTCAAGGTAGATTGGCTGCAGAGGTCGACACTGGTGAGACCAAACCGGGGTCTCTACAGTTACTCTAGCTTGAAGTGAAGGAGGCGAGGTTGATGTAAAGAATAAGTCGTCGAGTGGAGTAGACTGCATGATGGAGCATACCTGAATGAGTCTTTTATACTCTATGTATTTCGTAGAGGGGACGGAGTGGAGGAAGGGTGACGTCATTCTGACGTGTTTCCCTTCATACCTCACCTGTCCCAAGAGGGGTGACTCACTCAGGTAACTCCGTACATCTTTGTTTTATTGGAGAACTAATTGATGTACAATGTGGGTCATAACAAATTTACTTTACTTTTTTTGTTAGTACCTGTTTATTTGTAGACAACGGGAAATAACCTGAGCAAAGCACGGTCAGAACAGCTCGCAACAAAACAAAATTCCTCAAAGAAAAAATTGACGAAGTTGTCTCGCCATTTCTCCTTCCTAATAGAACATCGAGAACGGTAGAAGCTTTCTCCTCGTACTACACGCCTAATCTTTTTCGCTCGTTTTCTCCTTCAAGGGAGAAAACCTCCAGTTTGAAGAGGACAGAGCGTTATCCCGGCCCTTTTCTCTCGACAACTTCCCTCCACGTCTGTCTGTCAAAGGGGACTTCTTTTTATATATTTTATCCCCGAAAGCCTTTTTGTCACCTTTCGTCATGTTCCCGAAGATTTGGTGGCGAGGGAGGGAGAGGAGGTAAAAAAGGTACACTTTAACCTCTTCTATCCCGCGCCGGATAAACTCTCCTCCTATTTTTCTCTTCGCGTATTTCTCTTTTTCCCTACAGGAAAGCAATCGATGTCACGTTTAATAAAACGGGGGCTTTGACGTTTCCCAGATGGGGAAAAGCCGAGAGGGCTTAGCCTCCATCTTTTTTTTCACTTCGGGCCATCATCTCAATGACACATATTTCAGCACTTTTTACCTGCGGGTTCGTATCGTGGAAAACTTGTATCACATGTCGAATTGTCAGCTTTCAAAGATCTCTGATACCTGCTACAGGTTTAGAAAAAAAACGCTGACAATTATTACACAGAGGTTTATTATTTTTCTGTATAGATCACTCGCCTGCAAAGAATATAGCTTTGCCATTACCACTACTTACCAACCATATTTTCACTTCACAATAAAGAGTTGTGGGTTCCTTCATTAGGAAATTTGATCACTGGTTGCTAAAGACGCAAAACTGAGGACAACTCGAAGAAACGAACGATTGCATTTCGGTTAGCTAAAATTTGAAAAGAGGTTAGGCCTAATTTGCGATTCACACTCGCGTTTCTGATTTATCATAAGTCCAACACTCAAGTTTTCATTGGGAGCGAACGATGTGTCCTACAGATCTCTGGATGGTCTCTTCGAACTATTTCAAATATATGGAAAATCAATAAGTACCTTTGATTTGAACGTTTTTGAGTTAACTTAAAAGAGATTTTCGGTTTCTGTGGTTAATTTTTTGGTTTATTATTTTTTTGATCGATTCCAAAGGTCCATTATAGAAAATAATAAACCAAAAATAACCACGAGAACGCTTAATTGAATGAAATTTGGAAGTATTTAAGGGGATTAATTCGAAAATTATGACTTATTCTTTCTCACTATCGAAAACATGGAAGCTTCGTATGTACTTTGTTATTCGTGCAGCTGGGCAACAATGAGGGTCCTCCAAAATCAACATTTCCATTCGCATTATGCTTTTCTTAGCTTTTTTAGTTCCGTGCATGTGGTCATTCCTTGCACACGCAATTATGGCCGATTTTTGAACCTTTGAAAGTTGATGCGATGTGGCATCGAGACGGTTCCCTATGAATTTCGTCATTATCGGACAACCATCAGCCATAATTTACTTAAAAACAAAATTTAGTTTTGCCCTAATTTGGAGGGTAGTTGAAAGGCGCGAACGTGCTGCTATTCGTCGACTCAAAGAACCAGCAACATAATCGAGCAATACATTTTAACCAAATAATTATATAAGTAAAGTAAACAATCATCAGCTGTCTTCCAAAGGGAAGATCAGAATTGATTCTGATGATTTCGCTCATGGCTACTTATTGCCTCAACCGCTTAAGTGGAGTGGGGTTCACCAACGGCCCAGCCCGGAAAATTATCAAGACCTGCGATACTGCCTCAGCGCGCCCAATACTGCCATTCCCGGGTCAACTGGCCTCAACTTCGTTGATCTCACGGGAACCGGTTCATTAAATTAATAATTCTAATTAAATTCTATAATAATTCTGAATATTCTTAATAATAAAACATAAAACAAAATAATTTAAAAAACTTAAAAACTAACGTAACTTAAAACCTTAAAACTTAAAAACCTTTCACTTACTCTTCATATTATGTACATGTTGTCATACGTGAGACTGCCCTCCAACATGGCTGACATTTGTTCGGTTGTTATGTAACTTCAAATTCTTTGGGTTTTTTTTTATTAATCTTGTACAATAAAGCATGTTTAACTTTCCATCGATAGTAAATTTAGGCATTATTTGAAAAATTCACGTTCACGTTTGGTTGCTCGAAGAAGAATTATGAATACTGACCATTTTCCTCGAAATCTCTAACCACGTTTTGGTTTATTATTTTCAATAATGAACCTTTGGGATCGACCAGGAAAAAAAGTTTTTCAACCCCTTCAAGGTACGTAGAATCCAAAAATCGATTAACAACCCGAATTGAGTACCTCCTCTTTCGCGCGCCTTCGGCGCGTTGAAGTCGGTCAAAAATTTGGCCGTCCTATTACCTATCGTCCTATTATACGAAATTGAGAGATCTTTTCTGGGTGTTTTGAAATCATTTGAAAAAAGGGTTTGTCTTCATACAGACGGATACAAGTTCCAGTGAAAGCTCTGAAACAAAAATTGAGTATAAAGAGTAAGATTTTAAGCCATTCACACCACGAATACGTAGCTTTCAAGGATTCAAAAAATATATGGTTTTGGGCTGAGGAGTTAGTTGGATTTGATGCCACCTGTTCTGTGTGTAATCCAATGTTGACAGGAATGTCAGTGTTTATCCTGCATTATATGTATTTATATTTATAATAAATTTGGAGTTGGAAGATACCGAGAGCTCCGAAAGGGTCAGACAAAGCTTTCCTACCTTCGGTAGGGAGGATACATTTAGCTGGTGTTGAGCTGCGGCATTATTTGCATTTGATGCCGCCAGACTGTTCCGCGAGTAATCCAACGTTGACAGGAATTTCTGTGTTTATCCTGCAGTTAGAGTTGGAATCCTCCAGAAGGGTCTGGTCAGTCACCCCGCTAGCTGAGCCGACTCTGCAGAGCCATCTGAACTGGTGAGCTGGGGGAGTCTGCTCGACGTCTATATTTAGAGGGTGCGACCCCCCATATCTTGGTCCCTCGGTAAAAACGAATGACGTCATTTCTGGAAATGGCGTGACGTCATAATTAAGGCGGTGTTTTTTATTGGAAGGTTTGCGTTTGGTTTCCTCAATTTTTGGAACTTGGTGCTTGGAACTTCCGTCGACTATTATTGAGAGAACAAGATAAGGTTGATCGATTAAAACTGAATTGAAGATTTGAGTCCAAAAATGATAAAGAGAACACATTGAAATATTTACAAAATGTTAACCGCACCGGCAGCATTAGTTCATGTATCATCCGCTCGGGCGCCAACAGTTCCCATTAGGAGAACCATTTTTTTTTTTTTTCCATAAGAAATTACATTCAATAGCTAGATGTTCACTCAAACTCTTCCGATGTTTTGTAAGTAATAAAAATAGTATAATATGTTATAAAACAAAATTAAAATAAGTAACATAATATAAAACTAATATAATAAAAAACAAAATTGACACTTCATCATTGTATGCACAAAATAAGCATAAACATCATTAAGTTGCCCATTAGTTGCTGATAAAGTACACAGGAGAGAAGTTTCTGTCGTGTTGCTGATTACAAATTAACGAAACCATCAACATGATCATGAATTTCATGTTTTTAGTCCAATGATTTAATTCCTTGTCAGTCCTTGTGAAGAAGTTTATTGTCCACCCAACTTGGCAGACTTTTTCTTTAATTTAATGGAGTGTTGATAACAGGTGCTCACTGGTGATGACTGGTACAGCGATGCTTAGCACCAAAAGCACTTGATTTTGCTTCAATTGGTTTACCCGAGAGAAGTTTCTGTCGTGTTCCTGTTTATAAATGTAAGAAACCATCAACATGATCATGAATTTCATGTTTATACTTCTATGATCAACACAATCATTTTCAAAGCAATAATTCCTTGTTAGTCCTTGTGAATAAGTTTATTGCCCACCCAACTTGGCAGACTTTTTATTTAATTCAATGAAGTGCTGATAACAGGTACAGACTGGCGATCACTGGTACAGCGATGCTAAGAACAGAAAGCACTTGATTATGCTTCAATTCAATCTAGTGTTGATAACAGGTGCACACTGGCGATCACTGGCACAGTCATGCTTAGCACCAAAAGCACTTGATTTTGCTTCAATTTGTTCATCCGAGAGAAGTTTCTGTCGTGTTGCTGTTTATAAATGTAAGAAACCATCATCATGAATTTCATGTTTATAACTCTATGATGAACACAATCATTTTCAAAGCAATCATTTTCCTTGTTAGTCTTTGTGAAGTAGTTTATTGCCCACCCAACTTGGCAGACTTTTTCCTTAATTCAAAGGAGTGTTGAAAACAGGTATAGACTGGCGATCTCTGGTACAGTCATGCTTAGCACCAGAAGCACTTGATTTTGCTTCAATTTGTTCATCCGAGAGAAGTTTCTGTCGTGTTGCTGTTTAAAAATGTAAGAAACCATCAACATGATCATGGTGATCACTGGTACACTGATTCTTAGCACCAAATTAGCTTAGGGTGCCCAAATTGGCAGAATTGTTTCAAAATTCAATTGAGAGTGCTGGTAACAGGTGCACAGTGATGCAAGATGTTTAGTTATGAAATACTGAAATGTCAAAATTGAAGTATACAGGGCGGTGACAAAAACGGGAAGTTGCTTCGTTTAGAGTGAAAGAGGATGTAGCAATTACCTACCTTATTGTTGATTGAGGCGAGGTGGCGGGAGGACCGGTCTGAGGGGAGGGGTGAATTGAAGGGAGAATTCAGGAGTGTGGAGTGAATTGAAGAGCTACCGCCCGGCGGCGGAGAGACTGAGAACTAAAGGATTCAACTGGGGGGGACGAGCACTGACTTCCATCGTGCGTGTGAACTCGGGAGGGCTTCCAGGACTGCGAAGGGCATCCGAGGAGCGCAGGCGCGAAGGGGCCCCCCCTCGTTCCAAGATGGAGCCTGAAGAAGGGGGGCCCCCCTCCTGTATTGACAGTGTCTACGGGTCGTGTCCGACTGATCCCGTGACGTCACCGGCAGAATCCACAACTTCATCCTCTCTCCCTTTCAGCAAATTATCAACAAAGTATGCCAAGTGGGTGAGGCACATAGCTTCCTCTTATCCACCACCCGATTGTGTATAGCATTTCCAAGACAAATCCAAACTTTTATAAATCAAATTCAACCTTTTCCAAGTCAAATCCAACCTTTTCCAACTCAAATTCAACCTTTTCCAAGTCAAATCATACTTTTTCCATGTCAAATTCAACCTTTTCCAAGTCAAATTCAACCTTTTCCAACTCAAATTCAACCTGCTCCAAGTCAAATTCAACCTTTTCTAACTCAAATTCATCCATTTCCAAGTCAAATTAAACCTTTTCTAACTCAAATCCAACCATTTCCAAGACAAATCCAGAGTTTTCTAAAACAAATTCAACCTTTTCTAAGTCAAATTCAACTTTTTCTAACTCAAATCCAAACTTTTCCAAGTCAAATCCAACTTTTTCCATGTCAAATTCAACCTTTTCCAAGTCAAATTCAACCTTTTCCAAGTCAAATTCAACCTTTTCTAACTCAAATTCATCCATTTCCAAGTCAAATTAAACCTTTTCTAACTCAAATCCAACCATTTCCAAGACAAATCCAGAGTTTTCTAAAACAAATTCAACCTTTTCCAAGTCAAATCCAACCTTTTCCATGTCAAATTCAACCTTTTCTAAGTCAAATTCAACCTTTTCCAAGTCAAATTCAACCTTTTCTAACTCAAATTCATCCATTTCCAAGTCAAATTCAACCTTTTCTAACTCAGATCCAACCATTTCCAAGACAAATCCAGAGTTTTCTAAAACAAATTCAACTTTTTCTAAGCCAAATTCAACCTTTTCCAAGTCAAATCCAACCTTTTCCAACTCAAATCCAAACTTTTCCAACTCAAATTCAACCTTTTCCAAGTCAAATCCAACCTTTTCCATGTCAAATTCAACCTTTTCCAAGTCAAATTCAACCTTTTCCAAGTCAAATTCAACCTTTTCTAACTCAAATTCATCCTTTTCCAAGTCAAATTCAACCTTTTCTAACTCAGATCCAACCATTTCCAAGACAAATCCAGAGTTTTCTAAAACAAATTCAACTTTTTCTAAGTCAAATTCAACCTTTTCTAACTCAAATCCAAACTTTTCCAACTCAAATTCAACCTTTCCCAAGTCAAATCCAACCTTTTCCAACTCAAATTCAACCTGCTCCAAGTCAAATTCAACCTTTTCTAACTCAAATTCATCCTTTTCCAAGTCCAATTCAACCTTTTACAACTCAAATTCAACCTGCTCCAAGTCAAATTCAACCTTTTCTAACTCAAATTCATCCTTTTCCAAGTCAAATTCAACCTTTTCTAACTCAAATCCAACCTTTTCCAAGACAAATCCAAAGTTTTCTAAAACAAATTCAACATTTTCTGAGTCAAATTCAACCTTTTCTAACTCAAATCCAAACTTTTCCAACTCAAATTCAACTTTTTCCAAGTCAAATTCAACTTTTCCAACTCAAATTCAACTTTTTCACCATTATTAAGGAAATGACGAACAATACGCTCAAGCCCCTAAATGTAGTACCAAATGGAAAAGGTTGAATTTGACTTGGAAATGATGTAGATGATTCAATGCAGCTAATCTCAAATCATCTATCTCTAAGTCCCTTGCAGTACCCTCATAGGGGACTATCTACACGTCAATCTGAACAATCTGTGAAAATTTCATCAAATTCGGATGAAAATTGTAGAAGTTAAGGCGGTGACAAGGAATTGCGTTTGCGCATGCGCGGTGGCTACTAACAATCCCTGAAAATTTCATCGAAATCGAACAATAACTTCGTACAGTTTTGCCCCTTACAAGGATTTCATGACAGACAGACAGACACGAAACCAAAATTGTTCAGGAAGGCCTAAAACGTAAAATGCAAGCGAAAATTTCGATTTTGGGCTACTTTTTTTCAACTTTGAAAAGTGCAAACAATATGTTGTTAGACTCAAAAGGCAAATAGAGCAAGATTTGAACAGTTAACGTCTTATAAATTGGTTTACCGGGAGACACTTCAAGAAACTGCGTTACGCTCCGCTCACGGAGAGGTGCAGCTCGGCGCTCCCTAAAGGCGGGCGGCCCCTCCCCTTCCCCGGCGCTCACAAAAGCGGGAGCGCCCCGCCCCCCTTCCCTGGCACTCACTCCCCCCCCACCCATGGGAAATACCTACTACCTACGGGAAATACCTACTCTGTGCAACTTGACAAAGAATTTTATTTTATCCTTCTTCCTACTATACGAATGAATATTAACATTAAAATTATTTTACCACTCAAAGTCGTTGTCACGTAAAACTTTCGCCCGTATACCGACTTTACAGGCAACAACACAGGGTTTTTTTTTTCAACTTTGAAAAGTGCAAACAATATGTTGTTAGACTCAAAAGGCAAATAGAGCAAGATTTGAACAGTTCGAAAATTTTGTCAAATTCTTGTTGCCTGACTTCAAAAATCGAACCACTACTACCTACACCAACTCAGTTCGGATTCCGGAGAGCACACTCCTGTCCCCAGCAACTCCATAGGGTAATCAACTGTATCTTGGAAGTGTATGAGGAGCGAAGGGTGTGTCTTGGAACGTTTTTGGACACCGAAAAGGCTTTTGATAAAGTCTGGCATCCAGGATTACTATCAAAGCTCAAACCTCATCTCCCTGACACGTACTTCCGTATCTTGATGTCATACCTGACGGGACGAACCTTTTCAGTGAGCTGCAGAGGGGCTGTTTCCAGCTCGGCTGGTATTGAGCCGTCTGTTCCTCAGGGCAGTATCTGGGGTCCGTTTTTATACCTAATTTTCACCAGCGACTTCCCTACAGACGAAGATCTCACCCTAGCTCATTATGCTGATGACGTAGCTGCATTATGCAAGGCCGAGGACCTCCAGCAAGCTGAAGCCACCATACAATGCTTCATTCAGCAAGTAGAAAGTTGGTGCCGTAAATGGAGAGTCACAATGAACTATAACAAATCTGTCGTAGTTAATTTCACCCTCAGACTCAGACAGCCCAACCCTAACATTCTCTTGAACGGCCAACTAATACCGGTCGAAGATTCGGTGCGCTATTTGGGGCTTATCTTAAGGTGCGTTTACACCAAACGCGCACCTTGCGCCGCGCTGTGCAATGCGCGCGTGCAATGCACGCGAGCAATGCACGCGAGCAATGCGCGCGAGCAATGCACGCCGCGAATTGGAAGAGCCGTTTACACCGGCCGCGCACGGCCAAACATTTGTTTCCTAGCATTTCATCAATCCAGTTAACAATGGCTCCCTCTTCTGAACGACGATAATATGGAAGTCATTTTTGCTTTTACACATTCCATTTCCATTTCCATTTCGCGGGCAATTGACTCCCAACAGTCATTTTTTTTAATTTTATTAAAATAAAATTTATTGTTTTGTTGCCACAATTTTGGTTTCTCTTCGTAAAGAGAAACCAGCCGAAGAACTTGATCGTTCGACCACTCCATTGAAAATTACTGGACGAAGAGCTGGGCTGGTACCTACCTACTCAAAGTTTGAAAGGAGACTGGAAGAGTGCGCGTGGGAAATGCATGCCGGAAATGCACGCGGCGAATCCACAGCCGGCGGATCCACTTTGCGCCGCGCCGCGCACTCCTCGCGTGCATTGTTCGGCACGGCGCAGCGCGTTGTAAGTGTTTACACCGGACGCGCATCTGCACGCGAACCATGCGCGCGTGCAATGCGCGTTTGGTGTAAACGCACCTTTAGACAAAAAACTTCTGTGGAGAGACCATGTCAACCAACTTCTCGGCAAAATAAGAACCAGAATACGGCAACTCAAAAGCCTCATGCATGTAAACTCTCCACTTAGCTTAGCCACAAAGCGCCTCATGTATTTGTCATTGATACGTCCCATCTGGATGTACTCGTGCGGAATATGGGGTTCCGCTGCAAATACGCACATTAAACGTCTACAAACACTGCAGAACAGGGTCTTACGTATGATACACGCCGATATGGATATCCCAGAAGTACGTGCCATTCTTCGTGAGGCGTACACAAACCTGCATTCTTCGATGAGAAACCACTCCAACACGCTGCTAGTTGATCTCTCCAATTGCACCCCACTTCCGCGAAACCAACGACGTTTAAAACGAAAGAGACCGCAAGACTTCCTTTCCGAGAGCTGAATTTGTACAACCTCTTATTGTCGAACTTGTTATTTAATTTAAACTTGTTAAAAACTCCCTGTTATTTAATTTGAATTTTTGCATGTAGGACAATCAATGGATAGGAACCTTCATTCATTTTGCATGTTAATTAGGTCTACTACAGGCCTACTATATTACTATTTATCAAAATTGTAATGTTATAATAATAACAATAAAATTTACATCATTTATAAAAATAAAAAAAAATAAAAACTACTACCTACCTATTTATAAGGCACAAAGTCTACATAAAAATTGGTGTTGCACATAGCTTTCTCGTAACTCGATTGTACGGATGATCCGATGAACAGAGAATCATCAAAACTTCAATCTCGACATGCCCTTCAAATAGGACGGAAATTATAGACGTCATGGTTATTACTAGGATATAACTTTTGCTCAGGCGCAGAGACTACCGCTTTTGTAGTTAGGTAAACAAATAATATACTATTCGAGTGGTAAACGATTTCAGTGGGTTGGATAATACAAAAGTTATATTATCCCTAGCAGCGTATCTTTAATGCATTAAAAATAGGAGTCGCTAATTTCGTAACACAATTTTGTGAACTTTCCATTACATAATTATCACTCATCGTCACAGTAATTGGCAATGAAACAATCGAAAACGGTTTTTATTATTTTATATTGTGCAGATAGCATATTGTGTAATTTCGAATAATTACGTTGAAATTGCGAAAAAAATTAATATAAATTGATTGGACGGTTCTAACGAAAGATTACATTTCGAATTCCGTACTTGCCAGTTTGCAGAAACCGCAACATTCCCCAGCGATCTGCGGTTGAATAGAACCTCCACCTCGAGTAGCAGGTTCCAACTGTTCGACACGCCCCCTTTCCACGTGTACGTCGCGTTTTTTTTTTTCTCGCGGTTGCCACGTGGAAACCGGCTAATGGAATCCGGTTAACCGACTGATTATGAAAACCCTTTAAACGTCGACGGGAGAGGAAAATTTTTTACCGGGAGTGGAAAACACCGAGAGGGAAAAGCGACCGCTCGTGATATTGATTCGGGGAGCGGAGGCTCGAAATGGGCTCGAACTGGGGGAAGGTTTCACCGTAGACGAGTGGTGGGGGTAAAGATGAGGGAAATTCCGAAGCGAGGGAATTCGTCTCGTCAGCCATCTAGCGGCCGAATACAAAACCATCACTTCCAAATTGAAAAATACTTATCAAACTTCAAGAAAAGTAGTGTGACAAATCCAAAAAAACTCGGCTTTAGAATTTTGGTTTTAAATTTTCGATAAACCTGTGTAATCGAGCAAGAAAAATTCCCCTTCAAATTTGATGGTTTAGAATCGAAAAATCGAAAGAAAAAATTTCCATAGGTATGTGCTCCATTTGGGGTCTCGATGAGCACCAGTGTTTCGTTATTGTCAGTTACTTCTAAAGGGTGAACACTGAAGTAAAAATTGTCAGAAAGCCCTAGCTCAATTCAAAAATTCATTATCAACATTTTTTATTACATTAATAGCAATAATAAATCATAATTTTAGAGGAAGACTTTTGCGGAACTGGGTCGCTAGTTCTGAGAAGCTCGTCTTAACCCTCACGAGTTTTTTGCAGAGAAAATTACTTACCCGAGCCTTCCACCTCATAACAGGTTTTTGTAATCATAATGAGAACACGGTTAGCGTCTCCTGCAGGCTCTCCATTGAAAAAATAAATTCAGATTAGCGACTGAGAGACTGACGCGAGGGGAGGTCTTTTACGGTTAGCAAACAACCAGCCGTTTAATTAGGTGTCAGGATTTATGGTTGAGGCCGTCGTGGAGGGAAAAAAATTCGTTCAGTTTTTCAAGAAGAGATTTTTAACTCGTTCCCATCCCATTGGTGGAGGAGCAGTTCCATCAGCAACAAAGAAGACATTACCTGGCGATACTTGATACAAACGATGCAGAGATCAATAGATCTGTGACCTGTTGCTCCTCCAACCATCAGTAAATCGCACCCGTCCTAGAGTAAAGGCACAACTCAAAAAATGGGGTTTTTGAGTTATGACTGGGAAAGCATTGCTGAAGGTGTCTACTACATTCGTAGATGACAGGCATTTTGCGGTCTTATTCAGGGACCGCTTGAGAGCAGTAGTTTCTTTGTTCGACGGAGGGGGGGTAGACGTTTGGTTCGTGGAACATAGAGCCAACTAAAAAACTCGCCTGAAAGTATCGTGAAATTTGAGTTGCAACTTTTTCTTCGAACAGATCAGGTGAGATTTTTTTCTTTTTTTTTAGCAAAATTCTTGGTGGAGCTCTTCTGGAAGGCTCTTGGGGTGGCTGACTGTCAATAAGGTTTGGAAGCCTGTGCCATTTGAACACGCTAGTTTTGACCTAGTCACTTATGAGAACATAGACGTGGTGAAGCTAAAAATTCGTGAGCCAACCCTGACAGCTTCTTTGGGGTACCAATCCTGACAGCTACTTTGAATGAGATTCAGGGCGCCAATCCACATACACTAATACAAAAATCGTCCAGCAACATTTAATGTTGCTCACAACTCACCAACAGATTAAAACAAATTCAGAGAACGCATCAAACCTGTTCTTGACGGAACAGCTCAACTTCCGAAAGGGGCAACAAAAATGGCAGTTCTGAACTACTTTTTCCACCACCATAGACGATGCTACATGCATAATTCATCTTCTTCGAGGTATTTTATGCAAAGAAGAATAAACTTTTATCCCAATTCGGCAAAATGTATGAGAAATAACCGCGGATTTTCCATTTTAGCAACAGATTTTGTGGAGCATGTTCTGGATTTTTCAATTTATCATAAAACTCACGTTTTGCGACAATATTTAGTGCATTTTGAAGAATGTTACAGGGGTTTTTAGCGCACAGAAATGGACAAAGTTGTCAGAAATCTAGAATGAAATGCTACGTTTTGCTGGATTGTCAAACATACAATTTTGTCGTCTTCTAGAGGAACTTAAAGTCTGCGGTGTTCATGAACTTCATTCGGCCATTCGATCCACAGGTCACTGGTCAGAACCGACGTACAGCCTTTCTTTTTCGCGCTACATAGTGAATTACAGGGTAATTAGGGAGGGCAGCTATAAGCACGTCATAGATGGGCGAATTCTTATTCATAAATACGATTATGAATACAAATCATATCTGCGACTTTATGATTATGAATACGAATACAGGTATGTACATGAATATGAATACGAATACGAATACAATAGTATTCACACTTTGAGTACGATTTTCCCCCGTACTCGTATTTTGAATACGATTTTATGATTTTTTCTATAATTTCCCAAAAATTGATTTTTTTTGTACAATTTTCCCTGAAAATCATACTTATTTTATGATTTTCTCCCGAACTCTGGACATATTTATAACCTAACATTTTCAAAATAATCAATCGAAATTCGAAACGCTCACAAATTCTTGTAGGATTTTTCACGCAAAATCGAATGAGACCAACCCCAGGTCGCTACGACCAACTGTATAGAAACTACGACGAAATTTCTGCAGAAAATCGTACTTTTTAAAACGCTTAGCACTGGAAATCATTAAAAAATTATGATTTTTACCAGACATTTCGTCGAACTTTCTATTCAGTTGGTTGTAGCCACCTGAGGTTGGTCTCATTCGATTCTGCGTAACAAATCCTATAAGAATTGGTGAGCGTTTCGAATTTTTATTAGTTATTTTGGCAATTTTAGGGAATAAATACGATAAAATAATTGTTTATAATTTTCAGTGCAAATTGTAAAAAAAATACGAAAATCATTTTTAAAAAAGTATGATTTTCAGGGAAAATTGTTAAAAAAAAATACAGTTGGTCGTAGCGACCTGGGGTTGGTCTCATTCGATTTTGCGTGAAAAATCCTACAAGAATTTGTGAGCGTTTCGAATTTCGATTGATTATTATTTTGACAATGTTAGGTTATAAATATGTCCAGAGTTCGGGAGAAAATCATAAAATAAGTATGATTTTCAGGGAAAATTGTACAAAAAAAATCAATTTTTGGGGAAATTATAGAAAAAATCATAAAATCGTATTCAAAATACGAATACGGGGGAAAATCGTATTCAAAGTGTGAATACTATTGTATTCGTATTCGTTTTCATATTCATGTACATACCTGTATTCGTATTCATAATCATAAAGTCGCAGATATGATTTGTATTCATAATCGTATTTATGAATAAGAATTCGCCCATCTCTGCATCATGTCTCCCAAGATTTAATTGCAATAATCTGAGCTATCTCCAAGGCAACGAGGATTTTTGAGAGGCTCATTGTTTCAGTCAATAGTTGCTCAAGAAAGACGATACTGCGCAACTCTCTTTCTTCTACCCAGCTTGTCACAGTAGTAGCCAAACACAGGCGATCCTGAATTCACGATCGTTAGTAACAATTGGAGATATCAATGAAATTACATCTCGACTCCACCACACTTTTTGACTATGAGAAAAATCTCTGTCAAGAAGACATTGAGGCAACTCAAAAATTCAGCTACACCCTTCGCAGCCACTTTCTCCAGGCTTGGAAGAAGGATGTTAACTAGGAACCTACCTAAATAATTTTTGGTCTGAGTGGAGGAGAGAATCTCCTGAATTTAAGGGGACATGCAAAAAATCAATAATGGTGATGTTTGTAGGTTCCAAGTTTTTACACGTAGGTACATTTTCCTCAGTCACTATAGGAGATGTTGATTTTTTTTACGTACCTATCTATCTTGCTAAGCTCTAAAAACGTGCGGAATTGGAATTTTGAAATTTTGTTAACCTAATTGTTGGTTTCAGTAACAAAATTTTGTCAACATTTTCCCCACTTCCGCGTGAAACCTTGCGTTTGTCGAACAAAATTTTAGATGATCGTTTCGCAGATTTGAAAAACTTCCCGATACGACCTTATTTTTTAATTTTTCAAATTCATCCGAATGGTTTAGAAGATACGTGTACCTTAGAGTGTGTGACAGAGCAGCAGTTGCTCTGACACCTGATGGTGATTTGATGGAACAGTTTCTTTGTTCCCCCAAATCACAACTCAGGGATTGCTCCCCAGTCTCATTCCAGACATCGATCTGTAAGTACGATACTTTCATACAAGATCACTTCCCTTACCCTCGTGGTTCAAATCCGAAGATCTAATAGGTAAACTTTATTGATACTTCTTCCCTCCTATATATAGATACAAGCCTCATTGATTATAGGATAATATATCTATTTATCTTTCCTAATTCAATTTGTTTCTTTCATCCATCATCCCTAGTCCTAGGTTGATCTCTACCAAGGAATAGGCATTCAAACGAAACGTATAGTTCTCTAGAGGTAGAGTACAGCAACGATTAAATTATTCAGATTCTCCAGATCCCTTACAACAATACTGTTTCATGTGCGAAAACACAATTTTACAGGAGAGCGAGTTTTCGACAACCTACTCTCGTCTGCGCTCTGCCGCTGTGTGAGCTCGTTTCATCGAATAACGAATTTATTTAGTTTCAACTATCTACGTCATGGTTATGTAGGACTGAAAAAAAATATTGAGTTCACCATCAAGAACAACTAAGAAGAACAACAGCTATCAGCTATTAGGTTTATCAAAATAATCATTCGCGTGTTTATTGTTACTAACTTTGGAGGTCTGTAAGTCTGACTTACAGTTACCGAAAAATTCTGAAATGAATGTTTACAGGTGAAATCACCAATTACTGACGCTTTAAGGAAAATTTCGTGTTTTTTCAACAATCTATCCCGTTTTTATTCATCGTTCTTCAAAATTAGAAATTTTTCCATTAGGCCAATATCTGTTTTCTCAATTTTGCTCATTAAAACTATCAAAACTATAGATCAATTCATTTTTCTGCTTAAAATTTCGATGCACCTTTTTTCTACTATTACCCACATTTATGAACCAATTACTGACAGAGTGAGAAACCAATTACTGACACCCTGTATCAAGTTCAAATTAATTTTATTTCCAACTTTAAAATAGAAAAAGTATTTTACTTAGTTCCTATATTTCGAAATCACAAAGCACGTAACAGTTTATGTAACAGCACAAGGTAGAAACTCATCAATATCATCAAATTTTACACATTTTAAACGCTCAAAAATATCTTGCTATGTTTGAGTCTAACATCTCTCTTATTTTAAAACGAAAGAATTAATAGAAACTCCATCATCACAACTTATCGTCCATATTACAGCACCTGATCAATCAATTTCTAATGGGTAGGCGAAAATAAATTTGTTGCTTGATACTGCGAGATAATATCACTTTGTTTGATTGTTGATATCACCTGTTCTTCGATTGAAAGAACAGTTTTCATGCAATTTCTGGCCCTCATGCATTTAGCTTGTAGTGTATTCCCATAGACATTTTTCTTATCATTTTCTTATCATCAATACTGACTAGATCTAGGCGGGAATCGGTAGAAAATTACTGTGGCTTTCATTTGGCGCCAATTTTGAATTCCTAGGTGACTTGAAACGCTAATTTTTCAAGGTAGAATGAGCATGTGTTAGTAATTGGGGTGGTGTTAGCAATTGGTGCCTTTACATTTCTACTTAATAATTTGTAGTTTGAAATGAAATTATTTTTAAAAAAATACGAAAATTTTTTTTTGTGGAGTGGTTCCTTCAAGAGAGAGAAAGAGACACCAGCGACAATTAAAACAGCCCAAAGTATCCATGAAGAGATCTGTCAACGTTGGAGACATTGCGCTAATTGAATCTGACACTCATAGAAGGAACTCGAAATTGGCAATGATAATCCAGCTAAACTGACCAAGGATGAACGGACCATTCTCAACCATCCTCGACTATTTTTATAGATGCGGAAGCCGGACTAAGTTCAGATTCCAAACTTAGAAAATTATCAGCTTTTGTTCAACCATATTATATTTATTAATATAATGTGATTTTTAATTAATTAAAAAAATCATTGTTTGTACAAGATTCACGGAAGTATAATTCTTACAGACAGAATATATTAGTTCACGATAGTACCTATATTTGAGGTAGACGATGGATGATATAATGGGTTGGAAGTTCGGTGGATAACTGGAAGCCAGATCGGAACAGACAATGAGGAGCTCTTGGGAGTGAAGTGCGGGGGGACAGATAGAAGCTGCTCCCCAGAATTGAAAGCTAACAATCCCGTCGAAGCCTCGTTAGGAGATGTTTGTCCTTCGACTGTACCACTGTAAACTTGTTATTACTAGAACCGTAATGTGTAATCAAGCATTCCGATCCCCCAACACCCCATAATCCTCTAGTTCCTGCAGTCGACCCTCGATAAATTGAAGTTCTACGGACTTCATAAGTACGATTCCAAAAGTTGTTATTTATTAAGAAGCCATGGAAATGACAGATTTATAATCATCTAGATATTTCCGAAATAAATTGAAAATGCACCACTTATGGTATGCACCACTTAATGGCACTCGATTAATCTACGATTACGAGAGTTTGAGAAATGCTTACCATTTAGAGGAAAATAGAGCATCCATGGAGTAATCCGGCCAGTGACCCCTTGACTTCCTCCCTGAAACAATAAAATGTATACAATTAATAGCTATAAACCTTCTTGATCATTCTTGAATGTAAATATTTTCATTTTATGAGTTCAAAACAGATTGACGATAGTCGATAGTACCTTTGAAAAGATACAAAACACCGAACCTACTTAGGAGATGAAACAAATTTACCTACTTGAAGAGTTTCAACAAGCACATAAAACATACTTTTACAGTTCATTCATATTTATAAAATATTATTGTTAGAACGTCCTGGGCGCCAAAATACTTCCTCGTCGTTTATATGAATAGCATTTGAAGAACAAATCACTGTAGACCGTGGAACAGTCAAATCTCGTGGCAAAGTGACTGTTAGAAACACAAAATAATGTCCTCCCACTACCTAATTTCCAAAATTTCTATTTAAAAAAAAAGTCCTCAGATTTGGTGGAATTAACTTGACAAACTAACTTTCCAGTGCAAATTGCTAGGGCAATACACAGTTTTCTCATTGAAATTGTTCTTCTATTTCATTGATGACATGGACGATGTGTGCGCCTGTGAGTCATTTGAAAGCTTCAAGTCATTTGAAAGCTGAAAGTCATTTTTTGATTTCATTGAGCGGAACTACCAATATGAAAGTCCCCTGGCTCTCTGAGGAAAATTGGAGTGTCTCCAAGAAATCGTGATATTTATATTTATATTTTATTTTTATTTTATTTATTTTTTTTACTTTATTGATATTTTTTTAAGGGAATGACTACCGCTTTGTACCATATCCTTCTTAATAATTAATAAAATGTAATCGATCTCAAGTCCACTGAAGGTAGGGAGTTCAGCCTATTGAGGGACGTTGGGGGGCTAGCCTAATGAGAAATGTTGGTGTTAAGCCTATTCAGAGATATTGGGGTCTAGCCTACTAAAGGAAGTTGGGGTCTAGCCATCCTGATGTTTTCGTCTCGGTCCAACATTTATGAGAAACGGCACTCAAACCCGCCCATCCTGACGCTCTTCTGAAACTCTTAGAACCTATCCAAAATGACATAATGTCAATAATGGATTCTTAGCTCACCGTGTGAAGTCGAGGTACCTCGCTTTGAAACATGTCCGCCAATAATTGTACTGAATAGTAGTTAGTTGTGGTCTTGTACACAGAAAGATGAAGGGGGAAATCCTGTCTACCAAAGGAATTTGGAGGTCAAGCTCCCCCATAATGACAAATCGTGACAGTTTCGGGTCAATTTTTGGGAATTATTCTCAAGCATTTTATTCTCAGCAGTGATTCATTCAACTTCCTGCCTTCGTATCCCTCAATATATAACTTAAAAAAACTAATGTTTATGTGTATTTATATAGATTTGAATGAATGAACTAATTTCAAGCGGGTTGGGATGTACAAGAATTATGAATTTAATAGCGCTAAGGCACGATGCGTTATGCAAAAAGAGGGAAAACGATATATGAATAAAACAGAAAGGTCGGATAAATTTAAATTGCATATCTCACCGAAGTGTCAAAACACTTTTTGTTTCACGTCGTCGGCCTGGGGACGACCAAATGAGGTTTTTTTTACCCTCACGGGCAAAGTTGAGGTCTGAAAACACCCACTCGATTTTCCCCCACTCCCCTTGAATTTCCCCCTTTAATCTGACCCTTCTCCCCTTCATTTCCCTCGTACCTTCACCGCGCCCCGCAGTTTGAATATGGAAGCGGCCGCATCACCCCATTAGTGCCAACTTCAATTACGAGGTGGCGCCGCAGGTACCCTAAATTATTGGTGGTATGGTAAGCCTAATTGCATTTATAATGTACCCTGATCCGTAAGCCGGGTCACGCGTGTCCCTTTTCCCAGTTGAATCAGCTCTGAGATGACGATGCCGTTTCGCCGGATATACGAGAATTTCTTCGCCCAAAACTCTCCCAAATTAAATCGGTTGAAAAAGAGAAGGACATTAAGAAAATCGACGAAATCAAGTTTTTATGAACCTTCAATCATAATTGAACGCCAAAGAAGAATTTATCACCTAATCTGCAACGTAAGAAGAAAGTTGCATCGTATACAGAGATACTGCCAATGGGGAATTTGACTCAATGTCAGATTCTGGAATTTCAAGTCAAATCCAATAATAGGGCCCTAGAATAACTTTTAACACCAGGAATACCAAAGGGAAATGAATTACCGTAGAAAATAATGATTCAAATATCAATAATAACTAATATAGAAACTAAATAAGAGAAGGTGAAGGCTAATAATGCTTGATAAACTAATAGGTAGAACAGAGATACTGGAACCTAGGTGTGCTAAGTGTGTGAAAGCACAACATGACCGAATCATTGTAAGAGACTAGTCACCGAAATGCGTTAACTACAAAGGGGACCGTCCCGCAAATTACTGGGGTTGCCAGGAGGCCAAAGAGTACTACACAATGGGGGGGTGCGCCTTGAGTTTTTTTTTTTTTTTTTTTTTTTTTTTAACGAAAGTAGACTACATCCTGAGAATTTTGGCACCAACCACGACCGTCTAGCGTGAGTAGATCTGTTTCTATGATTTTTCAAAGTTTCGACCGTTTATGACGTCAGCCCACTGTGACGTCTTAAACGGTCGAAACTTTAAAAATTCATAGGAAAAGATTTACACACGCTAGAAGGTCACGGTTGGTACCAAAATTCTCAGAATGAGGTCTACCTTAGATTAAAAATAACAATAAACAGTTTTTTCAACCCAGGCGCACACCCTATTCTAATAGAGAACTAAGAGAACTACAAAATTCTAAGAGGAAAGGCTAAACTTAGCGAAGACAAAATTCAAAGATGGGAGAGAAGGGTGCTTTTTTCCCTAAGAGTGAGTATAAAATGATAATCCAGTGAGAGTAGGGAGTACTTACACAGGTAGCAAAAGAGGTTTTAAACACTAAGCTCTCTAATGATGAAATACTCGCCCAGGTACTAGCTAGTTTGAATGAACAGATTAAAATTAAAAAATTATTATTATTATTTTTATTCTAGCACAAATGAAATTTTATTCGACCAGTTGAATAAAATTAAATCTCAACTACTACTGGGAGCTACTCACTACAAATAGCCACTTGGAATACCAATGGGATACTTATAAACATCCCTGAACGAGAAATTTTTCTTCGCACAGAAAAAATAGATTTTCAAAACCCTATGGAAAGTCTTCGTTTTTGACAGAGACATTCAAACCCGTTGTAAAGATGAGTGGAAAGAAATAGCTTTCTCACGTACAGTAATAATATCTCACTTCTCCCAATACAACCTTAACTCCTTGGACAGTTGATTCACAAACATTTAACCAAAATTAAAAAGTGTCACCTGTTTCCGAAACATCAGTTTTGCCTTTAGACAGGAAAACCCCAAAATTTATCAAGTTCATCGGTTATATACCGGAACGTTGCGTCCACAGATAATTATACATGAGATGATTAAGAACAAGTTGAGCTGGGACGCAATGGCAGTATTTGTCACAGCAGTCCTCAAAGCAAAAAAGCTGGATGAAATATGGGAGGAGGAAGATGAGGAATAGAATTGAAGGAGACATCAGATTGGAGAGCGGAAGTAGGAGCAGCCTTTTGGCTCAAAAAAAGGGCTCACCCTGAAGTAATACTGTACAAGTGGTTCCGGGGTGAGTCCTAAGCAGAGGGAGTGGGGTTTTAGTTGGTACGCCCAATGCTGGGGAGTCCAACACTGTTGGGGTGAACTTCCCCTTCGCTCTTAGTTTCCCCACTCCCGTAACAAACAAAAAAATCGGTTATATACCTACCCAGTCTAATTCAGCGGCGACTAATAGGGCGGGACCTTTGATACCAAAAATAAGGTAGGAAGGTTATACAAATTTTGAAATTGAAAGCAATTCAATAATACACTGGGTGACTGGTTATAGGATGTCAAAACGCTAGGAGAACCTCAGATGCAACGAAAAAGTTCCTCTTGACTCATGTCCAATCCTCAAATGAAAGGAAGAAAATTACAATATTATTTATGTTTTTGGGGGGAAGAACGTGAATTCAATTATTGACCTTACTTTTGGTTCTACCGCTAATTAAAAAAAAAAAACATTAAAACTTCATTAAATTTTTATAAGGAAACATAACTTTCCAAGAGTCCCATACAATTCTTGTAAGCTTAGAAACGATTCTAAACTAGACAATTTCTCAATTTTAGAAAATTTATCTTGGACCAAACAAATACATTGTTCCAGCCCTGGAGCCCCATGATTTGGATGGAAAAATTCACTTTTTTGACGATTTTTTTAAAAAGAATTTTCTGAAAGATTCACGGTACGCAAAGGATTTACTGCGTGGAGGTTTGTAGCCCTATGTGCAAAAACTGTTTCTCCTCTTCGATAATATGAGCTCTGAGCTTCAATGTATTCACCATCACGGAGGCAGCACAATAGCAAACATGGTTGTTGATTCGCGTTGCACTCTGAATTCCGAGCACACGAGTAATTTCAACAGGCCCCACTCACAATAAATAACGGACTCGCATCCCTCGAATACTGTTGAAAACGGCCGTTTAGGATCCAGAAAGGGAACCAAACGTCGAGGCAGTTTCATTAAAACAGCAGGTAGCCATTAATTATCACTTCATAGCTTCAAACTACCTCGGCTGAAACGGCGAGGGAAACGACGAACTAACCCAATTACCCGTTTCCAAATCAATTTGACCTCGAACCACCCCTTTCAATGGTGTCTCTCGACGTAGTTTTGTTCTCTAATTTTCAATGGTGCCCCCTACTGAGGGGAAATCTAGAATTATCTTGCGATCCAACTTCAGTTCTGAAGTTTCCTCCCCAGAGGGTACGTCGAGGGTGCGGGTACTGCCTGATGAGTTGGCAGGAAAACTGGTCGAATTGATAGCAGGGATTGTATCCACAAAAATATCGGGGGGGGGGGGGGGGATTGTGAATTTAAAAAACGTAGAATTTAAGCCCGAGCAAAATTAATCGAAAAAGTCCATTCATACGGCATGAGTTAGCAGCCATATGGGAGAGTAGTCTGCCTTGCAGGTATGGCACATGTCACGAATCGTTGGAATTTATACATTCAAATCCTTAGTTGAGAATTTAAAAAACCTCGAAAAATACCTTCCACGTCATCCAGAACTCATAGAGTATCTACGCGTAATTTTTTTCGATCATACCACCATTCTGTATGCACTTCTTCTGAACTGGAGGTATAAGGCAATGAATAGATTGAGACCACGTACCTATTACACTACGTTATATCATCAACGGTCTAGACTAGGAAGGCCGAGGTATGATTTATACAAGGTCTTTCATTCCTATTATGAAAAGATATCATTCATACTGAACACCTATCCTCGACTTCATGGTTACAATAGAATTACTATTGCTTTAATGTATTATTATAATTATACATTATTATAATTGCGTGTTAACAAATCATGCACTCGCAACTGTAATGTTTCTCAGCAACATTATTTACCACCTGTTCGTTTGATGTCGCACTTGGAGATATATCAATTTGCAGTGTTTTAATGTTTTGATACTACGTAGGAAAGTAAGACTGACAAATAGAGGCGAGCTTTTTCTACAGGTCGGATTAAAATCTCCCCGTCAGTCCGGTTTACTTTTTCAGTATTTTCCCACCCATCAACCAACTGACCATCAGGGTCGAATGGTGGTCTTCCTGCGAAGGATTTCACGCTTGCCCGTCTCCGGCATCTATGGAGAGAAAACCTCTGATCCTCGACTCTAAAAGGGGGTTTTTCATCCGATGATTTTTCGCACGGGAAGGTTTTTCTCCTGGTAACATTCCCGTCAACCGGGATTATCGATTCATCGACCGTTCGTTGGGGCCGGTAACACTCGGA
Source organism: Apolygus lucorum (assembly GCA_009739505.2). Lineage (NCBI taxonomy): Eukaryota > Metazoa > Arthropoda > Insecta > Hemiptera > Miridae > Apolygus > Apolygus lucorum. The sequence goes on along the minus strand of CM019168.2, from coordinate 23,422,999 downwards.
AGAGCCGATGACTGTCGAGATCCTCAATTCTTGACGCCTTCAAATTTGGTGAAAAAAAGAACCACCAGAGGATCCAGATCTCCCTTTTATAAGCTTCAAACTTGCTCCTTTTCACCAATCCAATGACCTCAAACCGAAACATCCCAGAAAGTACCCACTCAATCAAGGACGAATCCAGGACACAAACGCAGTCCTGGGCAAAAATTAAATCAAACCTGTGGTGCATCATGAGTAATCAAAAACGCCATGATTGGCGACCAAAAGTTCCTTGTGGAACAGTTTAATTTTAAAATGTTTAGATTTATAAAGATCGTGAAAATTTGAAAATGTATATGTACCTAGATCATTTGATTTTCAGTTTAATAATTCTCAGCAGTAGTACCTATGTTTCACGGAAAAAAAACCTGCAAATTATTCTACAAAGGTTTGTGATTTTTCTGTATAGATCACTCGTCAGCAAAGAACACAGCTTTGCCATTTCACTACCGAACTCCAATCGGTACTAATTACCTATACTCATGCCTACTTCACAATCAAGTTTATTTAGAAGAAATAAACACTTCACACTCAACTCGAAGAAATAGGAAATTTGAATACTGGTGGCTAAGGACGCAAAACTGATACAACTTGAAGAAGCGAACAACGATCGCATTTTGGTCAGATCAAATTTCAACGGAGATTAGACCTCTTTTGCGATTCACACTCGTGTTTCTGATTTAACGTATCTTCTCGTCGGGAGCGAACGGTTTGTCCTACAGAGCTCCGGGTGGTCTCAAAAAGTTCTAAAAATGCAATACTACTTCAAATTGGTGAAAAAATGATGTTTTTATATCGAGAGTTTTCGAGCTAGGGCACTTTTGAGAATTTCAACCCTCATTTTTCACCCCTTAGAAGTGACAGACATCAACCAAAAGCATCGCGGTACAACTAGACCCCAAATGGAGCCCTCATACCGAATTGCATCAAAATCGGTCCATGGTAACTAAGAAAAGTGCCGCGTAAGGCGGACGGATGCAAAATTTGTATTCGACTTTCGGGTTCTACGAAACCATGAAACGTAAACCAACGAATTTTGAGGGGGAGGGGGTTACATTTTTTTGTTGATCAATTCTAAAGGTTCATTAGGTATTGAAAATTATCAACAAAAAAAAAAAAAAAACCCAAACCTCCGGCAGACGGTTGAATACTGGATAATGTTTCTCTTTTTTTGAGTAATCAGATTTACTTTATAATTCATTATGTAATAATTATTTAATAATAAACGTGTTGCTTCTTCTACTGACAATTATGGTAAAATCGGATTTTTTTTAATCAATCTTGTCCCAACATTGTCAACATTATCTATAGTATTCACTTGTAAGAATCAGTCATTCAATAAGTAAGGAAAATAGTGGAAAGAACAGCACGGAAACAAGATATTATACATTCCTTTTGTGAATTTGCCAGGATTTGCATTTAAACTCTTTCTGGCGTTCAGTTTGCGCTGGTGGGAGGTTGTCAGCTGGAGTAGTCGTGTTGGAAGGAGGGAGGGATTGACGAAGGGCATTATTGGCAGATTGGGAAAGTGGCTGGGTGACGGAGACTGGGTGGAGGAAGTAAGGAAGAATGGCGGTGGAGGAAATAAAGAAAGGGCGAAGAGGAAAAGGGATGGTTCGCGCAGATTGATTTCTCCGCGTCGCTTCGGGATTTCCATTCGATCTCGAAGAAACCTACTTGGCAAGGGAAGACACAGGCAGGAGGGAAACATCCGAACCGACGGGAAACTGCTGACAGAACAAAACCACTTCCTGCTCCCTTTCTGGTTCTCTTTTGATGAAATTCCGAAAGTAAAAGGAGAAAATTCCATCGCTCACAAGTTCTCTGTGAATAAATTACAAGCGGTAACAACCTGGAAGTACCTGTTGCCGATGTAATTCAAAGGCGAATATTCCCAAAGAAGCCTTTATTTAGTCACAGGTACGCTAAGTGACCACAACCAGCAAGATTTAAAGTTCAGCTTCTTCACAGAAAATAACCTGGACATCCATAATTTTTCTGATGGTACAGAAGATGTTGAATTGTCCAGAGTCAATAAATGTCTCATCATACAATAAGAACTGCAATCAATTCGAATAAAAAATATTGGTTAACCCTTAATATCCAGAGATATTTTTGTGGAAGTCCGATTTTTACCTGTAACAGTACATCAACTTTTAAGCCAAAACTGATAGCCGTTGGCTATCTCGATATTACAACTAAAAACGAAAACAACAACGAAAAAACAATATAATTCTCGAAACAGACTGTAATATGGCCTTCGAGGTACCTTCTACCCTTAATCCTCACCTTGTAGACTATTAGTTTGGTTTAATCAGAGAAGGCTGCACAGATTCCTCTATGAAGTGAACCACCTTATTCTTTGGTTCTGTGCTTTATGAGAAATAACAGACCCCAACTTCATAATAAGGATTTTTCCAAGTTCCCATCTTCTACTCCAACAAAATTGGGTTTGTAGACAGATTCTACTGGCGCAGTCAGCGCTAGTGTGACCTTCGGAAAGATCATTCATGATCTAACCGACTGTAATAGGGCCTTTGAGCTACCTTCTGCTCAAATATTCTATAGATTTGTCAAAATACATCTAAATTTAACTGAAAAAATCCGAAAAAACAAACATTTTGAACGAGTAGGAAATTAAAGGTTAGTCAAAATAATGTAATATAATTGTGAGTTCAAAATTTTAGGCAATTCAATTATCTCGTGTTTGTAGAGTTTGTTTGTGACCCGAATTGGAACAATCAACGAATTTTCGAAAAAAAAGTGAAGCTATTGCAATGGTCGCAAAATTTTAACCGAAGAAAATTTTGATAATTTTTGACACTGAATTGTTTAGAGAAAAGTGAAAATTGTACCTATCAATTTACAAGTGGGTTACTCAGTGAGAGAGATGTAGACTAGCAGAGTATTTTTGAGATTTTTGAATTAAAAACGCTGCAACATTATTATTATTATTAACATTATTATTACACAATGGTTTATTATTTTTCTATGTAGATCACTAGTCTGCTAATAACACGGCTTTGCCATTGTTACTACCAACCAACTTTTTTTCTCTTTTTTCTCCCCCCTACGCCATTTGGCAATTGGCTATTCCGCCATGCCAACCAACTTGAAGAAAAACATCGATCGCATTTCGGTCAGCTAACATTTGAACGGAGATTCGGCCTCTTTTGCGATTCACACTCGTGTTTCTGATTTATCGTACGTCCAACCCTTAAATTCTCGTAGGGAACGAACGGTTTGTCCTACAGGGCTCCGCGTGGTAACACAAAATTCTAAAAATTCTATAAAATCTTAAATTGAAGGAAAAACAATACCTTCATATCAAAATGTTTTGAGTTAGGGCGTTTTCAAAATTTCAAAATTCATTTTTGAACCCTTAGAAATGACCAACATCAACCAAAATCTTTTGATTTTTTTTTCATGGTCGATTCCAAAGGTTCATTATTGAAAACAATAAACCAAAAATGGCAGAAAATTCGGATAGTTCGGGAAATTAGCACATTCAGTTATTCTCCATTCTCCACGTTATCTAGCAATTGAGCCAAAATGTGGAGGATTCGTCACCCTGGGGTTGAGTATTGAGCTTTTCGGGTCACAGAGATGCGGATCGAAGCTGTTGGTCGAACGAGGAGTAAATAGACGAGCGGAGTAATGAATTAGGGCAAACCCCTCTGATTCACGGGGCGTTCGGAGTAATGGGCTCTCCACACTTAGCCTTAGCCCGTGGAGGGGGCGGACAGAAGGCCAGCTGACGTGTGAGTCACTTGGTTCGCTATTACCGGGCTAAGAAGGGACGGACCTCCGACATCACGGACCTAAACTAAATCCTCCGACAATCACATCTTTCCTAGCCGATTCTATTCACATTGCTTCCTCACTACCAATGGAAGTAGACGGAAATCGTCGCTGTCAGAGCAGCATTGCACAACTGTGTGTAAATGTTCTGACAACTTGGCACAAGTACCCAGTATAATGATGGATTCAATGATCTTAGGTAACTTGAAGATTGGAGATTGAGCTTATGAAGATTGGAAAGACGAATGAAAATAGTGGGAAAAATGATCAAGTAATTCACCATGAGCATTTCAAATGAGTCTTTGGTCTCTCCTGGAAAGTAGCTCAAATGCAGTTGTACCATGATTCTCTGACATCGACGAAATTTGGTTTCATGTGTGTCTGTCAAGAAATCCTTGCTAGAGGCAAAACTATAAGAAGTTACTGTCCGATTTTGATTTTAAAAAATTCGGAGAGTAGGCAGCTTAGACCTTTAAAGAGGCAGGAAGAGCTCCGGCCTATCTTTTGGAAAATACTCAGAGATTTCGAGAAAGATTTTCAAACTCAGGCTGTTTTTATCAAGTTCCTGTGTCCTAAACACACTGATTTAACTTGTTTCCGAGTCTGCCATGGTAGTAGATGCAATATTTTCACTTTTCAGGGTTAAAAATCAAAATTTCCACCCGCTTTTTACGTTTTAGTCCTTCTTGAACATTTTTGGTTTCGTGTGTGTCTGTTTGTCAAGAAATCATTATTAGGGGCAAAACTAGACGTGTTTATTGTCCGATTTTGATAAAATTTTCAGGGAGTAGACAGCTTAGAAAAAAAACACGCTGATTTAAATTTGAGGCTTAGCACTATTTCAATCTAGAAATACTATTCTTCAATCGATATTAGTCTTCAAGATGGCATCATCGGTGATTTTTCAGACAAGTAACGTGGACTTCCACACAAAATAACATGGATTAATAAGTTTTAATTAATTCCGTGATACAAATCACGTTAATGGCAATCAAATCATTGGATTCAAAATTTCTTTTGAAATGTGTTTGAAGGATTTTGATGATTTTGAAGGATTTCTACTGATCCTCATGAAATTTGTATGCAATCTATCAATTAATCACCTTAAATTTGAGCAAATCCGTGTTTATCACATGGTGAAGTAAGAGAATCTTTTGGGACAATCACGTGCCATGACCACTTACCAAACCTACTAAATATCCAAGTAATAGCAGACAGTTTTTTTCTTTTTCCAAAATGAAATTACTTTTATGGTTAGGTATTAGTTTTGCCTCGGTCAAGGAATGTGATTATTTCTTTCGCTGAGGCTCTTACGTGTCTGAGTGTGGTACAACTGAGACAATCATTGAGTATTGTCGATCTGGTGCTCTAACACTACCAAGCCCCTACCGTCGGTAGTCGTACAACCGAAAATCGGACAGTAACTTCGTAAAGTTTTGCCTCTAGTAAGGATTTCTTGACAGACAAACACGAAGCCAAATTTCGTCGATGTCAGAGCATCATGGCACAACTGCATTTGAGCTACCTAAAAAGAGAGAGACTAAAAACTCATTTGAAATGCTCATGGTGAATTACTTGATCATTTTAACACAGAATGTGTTTTTGCGATGACCTACCGAAAAAAAATCGTCACGAAAAAGCGACAGAAAAAACCGTTACGCGCCTTTTATAATGATTTTCACGTGCAACCAAGCCGTTGGTAAGGAAATAGAACTCCCGCAGTGTTCATTGCACAGAAATTGTTCACCATTCGTTGGAAAGCTCTCAATTTATATAGTATTTTTCTTGTACTTAGTTACATATTTATTTATATAACATTTATAGGGTTCTAGACCAAATTAAATGGCTAACAATTATTTATTTTATTATTGCCAAAGACTCCACATTTATTATTGTTGTTTTTTATTTAACGGATGACTAGCATCGCAAAAACACATTCTGTGTTCCTATGATTTCATACAGAGTATGGAAAAAGAAATAAACCGGGGGGTGCAGGGGGGCGGAGCCCCCTGCCGAGGCGCAAAGCGCCGAGTTTTTCATTATTTTCATTCGTCGTTCCAATCTCCATAAGCTCAATCTCCAATCTTCAAGCTACCTAAGATCATTGAAACCATCATTATATTGGGTACTTATGCCAAGTTGTCTGAACATTCTCAAACAGTTGTGCAATGTTGCCAAAAATGTTCAAGAAGGTCTAAAACGTAATAAGCGAATGGAAATTTTGATTTTCAACCCTGAAAAGTGAAAATAATGCTTCTACTACCAAGGCAGACACGGAAACAAGTTAAATCAGTGTGTTTAGGACATGAACTGAATTTGAAGCCTGAGTTTGAAAATCTTCCTCAAAATCAGTTTCTTGGGTTTCTGACTATTTTTCAAAAGATTGAAGAAGGCCGGAGCTCTTCCTGCCTCTTTAAAAGTCTAAGTTGCCTACTCCCTGAAATTTTTATCAAAATCGGTCAATAAATTCTTATAGTTTTGCCCATTAGAAGCATTTCTTGACAGACAAACAGGAAACCAAAATTGTTCAGGAAGGTCTAAAACGTAAAGGGGGAGTGGAAATTTGATTTAACCCAGTAAAGTGAAAACAGTGCTTCTGCTGCCATGGTAGACACGGAAGAAATAATCTCTTCTTCATCCTTACCAAATTGAACTACCTACTCAGCTTATTTGAGCAATTTTCAGCAATATTAAGCAAATTTTTAACTAATAAACCTGGTGAGCTCCAATAAACAGCACTTCAAGCACAACTTTGCACAAACTGGCTCGCGAAAACCAGGTTTTTTCAAATTATTTCAGCGTGGACCCACAATTTCCAGTTTTGGACTCACAGAATCGACTGAAACTGGAGGATAGACATCCTGGGTGCTGTAGGACCAACCGTTCGCTCAACCCTTCATTTATTGAGTTCTGTTATCATTGAGGAGGAGGGTGCAGGCGTGTGGACACGTTGACGAACATCTTCCCTTCGACCCGGCACGGGGAAGGGAAACAGGAAATGAAATTTCCGACTTCCCAGCGAAGAGGGCAGAGGCGTCAACCTTGAATCCCAAACAGACACCATTACCTCCCCTCCGTCTCTCCAATACCCCCACTCCTCCGCCCTTTCCCCCTCCCCTCGCCGTCGCAATTACCAAAACTCCCTCCCTCTTCGCCAACACCAAAAACCCTCCTCCGCAACGTCGGAGATCCACTTTCGCGAACATTTCCTCAATCGAGGCTTCCTCGCACATGTACCGTATAACAAACGACCCGTTTTAATATTCCGAACAGACGTTTGTGAAACCAAACAACGTTTCCAAATTGTCGATCTCCTCCAACCATACTGGCAAATATACACGTGGCCCCCAACAAAGTTTTGATTTCGATATTTGGTCTGATGAAGTTTGTTTTGAAAACTTTCTCAAACATAATTTGCAACCAATCCTACCTTTGACAGCAGTTCATGAAACCATTTACTCAGAAGGTTATGTCGCTTTATAAGCTACCCACTCAATATCCACGACTAATGAATGTTTTTAATGTTATTAACAAATAATAGATAATTCTGTCAGGCGAGGCATTAATGAAATTCTGGGAAACAATAACCAGAAAGGCAGATAAACATTTAAGAGCTATCCCATCCCCGTATATATATGACGGAGATGAGAAACTCTTATTCCATTCTCTGGTATTCCCTATTCTTCCTGTTGGTAGTCAGAATCATGAATCACTTGTATAAAGAAATAACTGTGTTTCATAATAACTTGGCTCAAAACGGATTATAAAACGATCATAATATAGCTCTAGATAGTACAAGACCGCCGAAACTCCCCTTTCGGTCAGTTGATTAGCTCGCTCAGTCAGTATTTCACGAAATTGAAGGCGCAAAAACTTGAAAATTTGTACCTAACTTTAAATTCTAAAGGATTTGAGAAATTCATTAGAGCACGGCCCTGGAGAACTGAAAAACTTATATATTGCCGCTGGAATCATCAAAATTGAACTATAATTGCCAGAGAAAAACGGCGAACGACTGAGACCCACTCAAGCCCAACTAGCGACTGAAAAAGTAACTGAGGAGATCTTTCCCCTCTTCTTTCAGGGTGCAACGCTTGGAGATCCAATCTGGAGAGCCCTGTACCAACTATCAGTTGCTGGTATCTGGGTATTACTGTGGGGGCGGCCACATTAAGGTACATTTTCCATAGTAAAATTACTAATTTTTTCAATCAATTTCTTAATTTTTTCAACTAAGTTCAAAAACTTCATTTAATGGGGTATCGTTAAGAAATTATAGGTGAATTCGTTTTATCCGTGTGACGTCACACAGAATGGATGTTGGAAGAAGAAGAAGAATAAGAGTAATCTCCCTGAAAGGCGGCCATGTCGACTCCGTTGTAAACAAAGATTGTATAGAATATTGCTTAGGTTTTTCATTATGCCAATCTGTGCGGTTATTAGTTGCTCTTCTCGTCCCGGAAGCGGTATTCAATTTTTTGGTTTGCCAAAAGTGATTAGAAACAGTGTGCAAAGACAAGAAACTTTCCGAAAAAAGAAGAATATCAGCCTTTTGACGTCGCTGCTTCCCAGCCTTCTGACAACCATGATTTTCGATGAACTGACACTTTTATAACCAGCTTCAAATTATCTTATTATTATTATTTGTACACGTTTTCTTCTTCATCATTTAGGTATTTGTTTGTTTCCCCGGGAAATATCATGTTGTTCACCTCTCGAAACCAACTGCTCATCACGAAAATTCTGTAATCTTCACATCAAGTTCATGGTGTAGGTACTGCCTATCGTTAATTCTGTGCGAATTGTATATTGTTTCAATGTACAATGAAATTTCTGAATAAATTGCGTGTTTTTCATTGAATGTTGTACATTATTCCATTATATCAACACACCTAACTACAGATCTACAATAAACAGACGATGGGAGTCAGCTCACGTAAGTAAGTACCATTTAGGGTTTCAAGGAAAGAAGTTACAATAGTTATGAAGTTTACCTTTGAAAAATACCTTCTTTTCTAATAATGGTAGGTATTTGGTTCATTATGGATATCTGCATTTAGTTGTTGCGTCTATAAGTTCGAGTATCAATCATAGTAGGATTGATCTGTACTACTTCCCTGTTTGTGAAAGTCTGTATATGCGTGATAGTTAGAAACAAAACACTTGCTCTAAACTATCTAGAGATATGTTGTTGGATAACTAATGAACCAGTAGGTAGGTAGCTACTGAATAATCGGTAGTTATTACTTATATGAGACCCAAAAAAATGCATTGAGAACTCTGGAAAATCTAGGTTTGTGGTGTTCACTAGGTACTTTCTAAAGGCGAATACGCTCAACCATCAGTAGGTAGGAACGTTTTATATTGCAATCTAAGGTCAGATTGGGATGTAAATAGGCACTTGTCTCTGGTTCTCTATGTGAGTAGGTATCTATTATCGATCAACCCACCTAACTACAGATCTACAATAAACAGAATATCAGTTCACATAAGTAGGTACAACTTAAGGTTTCAAGAAAAGAAGTTCGTAGGTACAACATTTATAAAATTTACCTTTGAAAAATACCGTCTTTAGCAGTTAGTTGTCTGTAAGTTCGTATATCACTATATCTATCGTAGTAGGTTTGATCTGTACTTCCTTCTTTGTGAAAGTCTGTACGTCCGTGATAGGTAGAAACAAAACACCTCCTCTAAACTATCCAGAGATATGTTGTTGGACAAACAATGAACAAGGAGACAGAGAGCCACTGCAAAATCGGTAGTTGTTATGTTTGAGACCCAAAAAAATGCAGTAAGAACGCTGGAAAATCTAGGTTTCTGGTGTTCACTAGGTACTTTCTAAAGGTGAATACGATCAAAATCATCAAAAGGTAGGAAGGTTTCTTATCACAATGTAGGGTCAGAAAAGGATGTAAATAGGCACTTGTCTCCAGTTCTCCATGTAAATAGGTATCCAAGTAGTGCTACGTTTGTTCAATGTGGCGAATAAATATTCAAATTTTCATTCTGAAAAACTTATTTCGAGAGTTTTTAATTGACACTAATGTTTGTGTCAGCCTGGTTTGCTTGTCAGCATGACAGTTGACACCTGTCATGTCCCTGTTCTTTGTGTCAAGACCCCTCAGAGTCTGTATCAGCTATTTGCAATCTGATCGCTACTTACGATTACATGATTGCTATAAAAGAATAGAAAGAAGAAAATAATGAATATATCACTATCATTCTGTTTGCATACCAAGAAATAGGACCTGTGTGGTATGTAAATATAATGACCTTGCTGACAGCGAGTCAAAATGGCGCCCTTTCACGACCAGCTGATCGGGTAAGCTGAGAAGGTTAGGTTTGATAACCTAAGGTAGGTTAAATTGAGTCTCACGGATATTACCTATAGGAACACAATTGGAACATAATAGGTGAGAAGGAACATAATCGGTTGTAATTAGTAGCCAGATGTTTTGCTGAAACTGCTGCCTGATCGCCTTCATTAAATAATATCCTTCACACTTTCTTTAAAGATTTTCTTCATAAATCAATTTCAATTTTCCCATCTGTATTTAATTTTTCCACCGCAAACATGCGCAACCCCTGTATTGTGCCAAAATTGATATGAAGGTAGACCCCAAGTGTGATAAATGTTTTTCATTAATTTTCGACGTTGTATCACGTGGTGGTATCCATTTTTGGCTTTTACTGGAATTATTCAAAACGGCGGCCGAAAAGTAAGTGGTTTTAACTAGAATATCGCTCTTTTTCCATCCTTATGAGTTACGACGCAATTTTAATTAGTTAAGTAGTGATGTTGGGGAGATCCTTGGGAAAAAATCATGTAGAATTTTCAAAAAAAACTTTTTTTACCACTATCTGGACGATTTTAGCAGGGGGGGAACAACTCGTGCGACACCCTGTATATTTTAATTGTTACTTTTTATATACCTTATATTTCAAAATTTCAATAAGTACTATTTTACTTATTGTAATATTTACCAAATTAAATAAGTAATATTTACCAAAATATTAAACATTTTAATATTCAAACCAAAATTCATCAAAATTATATCATAATATATCAAAATTTTAATATTCATACCGATATAGGTACAACTACGTGTACAACTAGCATTTCATGATTTTTTACATGCCTACTTTTTATTATCCTTCCCACCTACAATATCAATTATATACAACGAAACGAAATTAAATAAAGTGTATGAAATTGGTTTAGAAAATTATGAAATTGATTGAAAAGTTTATGAAATTGGTTGACAAACTTGTGAGATTGGAAAAAATTTAATCCTACTGGTAAATGTTCTTGTTTTTTAATAAATAGAAAAGTAAAATTGAAGAAAGACCAAATATTGCAAACGCGAGGGTATCTATGTAGTATGTTGTATAATTTATTCCCACATTTGCAACCCCAAAAACCTTGTACTACTGACGTAGTGCGCTATAAACCTCAAGATGTTTGCATTTTTTTCAACAATAACTTTCAAACCACGATCATTTCAAATATTAATGCCCGATAACTTTTAAAGTGGGTTAAATTTCCTATAGCACGAAACGAACTTGAGCCTCTGTTGGTTGAATAATTCCATTCAGAAATAGGTAATTTTTTCAACGAAAAACGTTGATACCCACGTTTGCAATGTTCGATGTATTGAGTATAATACGTTGTGCAATGTGCAAAGTTGCACATATCTACTTCGAAATTATTTTTAAATTCCCAACCACTTGAATAGGTACCTACTACGGTTTAAACTCTTTCTACTCGTGATTTGAGAGTGATTTGTTGAACCGTTTTAGGATTAAAGTGTGGACCTTATTGGTCGATTGAGTACCTACGGTCGAATAACGCTCACTGATGAAGTCCCTCGTGATGTGTTTTTCTTCCACCGTTTTTCCGAGTTGAGTTTAAATCGGCCTTTGCCGCTGGAGTTCCTTTTGTGGACTCTACCTGCCTAGTTAGTGCGTCAATTTATCAGTCTGAAACAACTCATCAACGCGATTTCAACGCTTCAACGGATGCCAAACTAATTAGTCGATCTTTGTATGAATATGAAATTATATTCTTGCGTTAATTTGAGTTCAACGTGATGTCACGATAAAATAAAAGTTTCTGTTCCTGAACTTCATTTTCCTTATCAAGATACGTCGACTGCTCAGTAATTCATGGGAATGTCGAAGCAGTTGTTGCATTGTTTTTTGAATTATTTTCAATTAATTGAGTCCAAACTATCAACGTCATTAGTTAAGTCTTGCAAAAAAATCGTCTAAACGACCAATACAACTTTTAATTTCTGAAATTGAACCTCTTTTAGAAATCTCACTGATTCCGAATATATGATGCACATCATGACTATGTCGGTAATTTACAAAAACGAAAAAAACATTATTTGACGTTATTATTTGAAATTTTGACCCCTTAGGTTGTCTAAAACACTGAGTCTAACAAACTTGTCTTTTCGTTTGTTATTTTGAATATTTTGGCACAAAATTGAAGTTTTTTCAAGATTATTGCTCCAGTTATCTTCCAAAGTGATGTATACATAAAATTTATGTATTTATGTATTTATGGATTGCAAAGTTTTTCGAGGTATCACATTTAATATGATAACTACCTCGAAAAACTTTGCAATCGTTTTAGAATGTTCCAAAATGGATTTAAGTTTTTAAAAAAATTTATTAAACAATGTTTAGTCTATTACAATAGCTTCATTTTGGTTTATTATTTCTAATAACAAGCCTATGTGATCGTATCGAAAAAAATTTTTATAACCCCCCCTCAAACTTTGTCACTTTACGTTTCAAGGTGCGTAGAATCCAAATTTGCAATGTCCGTCCGCCGTCCGCGGCACTTTTCTTAGCAACACTGGACCGATTTGGTTCAAATTTGGTACATGGGCTCCATTTGGGGTCTAGTTGTGCCGCGAAGCTTTTGGTTGATGTAGGTCACTTCTAAGGGGTGAAAATTAAGGGTTGAAATTTTCAAGAGTGCCATGTCATCGTTTTTTCACCAATTTTAAATAGTATTGAATTTTTAAAAATTTTTGAGACCACCCGGAGCTCTGTAGGACAAACCGTTCGGTCCCTACGAGTACTTGAAGGTTTTCCTTCGATAAAACAGAATCATGAGTGTGAATCGCAAAAGAGGTCTAATCTCCATTCAAATTTTATCGGACTAAAATGCGATCGCTGTTCATTTCTTCGATTTGTATACAGTTTTGCCTTCTGCGTAACCAGTAATCAAATTTCAATATGAAGCTTTCTATTTTTCCAATCGAGTGTGAAGCGTTTAGTTCTTTCTAATAAACTTGATTGTGAAGGTGTGAAGCCAGTATGGTGTGGTAGATAGTACCTAGCTGGTAGGTAAAAAAAGTTGGTAGGTAAAAAAAAGTTGGTGGGTAAAAAGCGCTGCAAATCATTGCTCAAACGTTTCTTCATTCTTCAGATCACTGATCAGCTGAGTGAGCTCCGAAGCCATTTTCAATCCTATTGAATGAAAGTGCTCTTCCAGGCGTCTCCAGCATTCGAGGAGATCTTCTTCACTCCTCAGATCACTGATCAGCTGATTGAGCTCCGAAGCCATTTTCAATCCTATTGAATGGAAGTGCTCTTCCAGGCGTCTTCAGCATTCGAGGAGATCTTCTTCACTCTTCAGATCACTGATCAGCTGAGTGAGCTCCGAAGTCATTTTCAATCCTATTGAACGCAGGAAGCTGAAATTTGAGAGGGAAGGTCAAGGGAGAATACAGATGGTGGTAGGTGCTATCGATGAAGAACCAGTGATCTATACAGAAGGGTGATCTATACAGAAAATAATAAACCTTTGAGCAATGATTTGCAGCGTTTTTCCGAAATTTACTACAAATCGCCCAAATTTTATATTTATGTATGACTAGAACAATTTTACTTGAAATTTTGAGGGACTCCGCGGATTCTCATTCAGTGCGACATCACCATTCATCCTGCTTTTGAGGATAAATTTTTCAAAAAATTGTACATTTTGATGATTTAAAAATGTTAGCATTATGTCTAATATCGTGGATTTGAGATGTCCAACAGGTTATCTGTGAAATCTTGCCAAAACTGCCTTCTAATGAGGTGAAATACGTTGTACAGAAAATAACCCAGAATAGACTGAATGAATGAGGCACTAGATTTCACCAACTAGCAACATTTTCAGCTTTTTACAGTTTTTGGGTTAAGGTTTTTTTTTGGCTGATGCATCAACGAGTCGTTATACCCTTTTTTCCACCTCGAGAATAAACCAGGGACAGCCTCCCACCTCGGTCAGAGACAGAGAAACGATGGGAAGCCTCGCATTTCCGCTTCCAGCGAGTTTCAAACGCAACAACCGAATAACGTCGAGGGTTTTTTAGCGAAAGCGGCTGACATGGTAGAGCTCGATTGAAAAATATCTCGACCTCCATATCTTTTTTCCTCTCTTATTCGAGGGAGGTTTTCTAGGTTTTTTTTTCGGTTGGCGGATGCTTTTAGAGCTGTTAGTTGGGAATCCGCGTCGGAAAAGGCTCAAATGGACAACAAAAGGGGTGCACACAATCCAATTCGTTGTGCAGTCGTTGTTTCGGCATTAACGACTTAAATGGATGTTTCGCACTCAACTGTTAGGTAGGTGAACTTTACGGATTAAAATTATACAGGACGGATTTTCAATCTAATATTCATTACTTTGCCGTTCATCCTTCTCAAAGCCGAGAGTAAAGCATGATTGGTTGGAACTTTGATGTCGCCTGTTAGGAAGAATCCAAACTCAAAACAAGTCTGTTTTTTAGGAGCGCCTTTATAATTTTTCATAATGATTTTTGATGAATTACGCCTTAAAAAGGCTACTTGAGACATCATGAAACTATCTGCTGAGTTCACTAGCTCCCCATTTCATTCCTTTCATAACCCCTTTTCCACTAATTTTCAGACACAAATATACTCCTGCTCAAAATTAGTGCACCACCATCTATTTCTTCGTTTGCCCCCTTATTTTTTCCTTTATCAAGTTTTTATCTATTTGCTCACATTGTTAGCAAACTCAGAAAAAAAAATGTAACCAAAAAAGGCACAAATTCGAGAAAAAATATGTTTTTAATGAATTATAGAAAAATGTACCTACTTCTTGTGGTAAAATTATAAAAATTGAAAAAAAGGTTTGAATTATGCCAGTTTAGCTTTTCAATACTTGGTATTACCTCTTCTAGCTAGGATGAGGGCTTGCAGCTATCGACCGATGCCTCTAATCAAGTTTTGGATACCTTCCTGGGGATATTGTCCCATTCCTCTTTCGCTGCTGTTTCCAGCTGCTGAAGATTGTCTGATGGTGGATCTCTGGCTCGAATTCTTCTTTTCAGCATGTCCTAAACATGCTCTATCGGATTCATGTTTAGGCTCCTTGGTGGCCAGTCCAGGATACAAAATTTATAAGGGAAGAAGGAAAGAGATAAACGAAAAAATGGATGGTGGTGCGCTAATTTTGAGCAGGAGTGTAGATGGTTTCACGTTATTTATTCAATTATTTTACTCTTATTATTCACTGAAAAGATTCAGTGTAAACATTACAGACCTTCTGGAAGCCGAGAAAGCTCCGAAAATAATAATTAAGTCACGAAAGGACCGTGAAAAACCAAATAATTAGAGAATGACCCGATAGTAATCATGGAATGTTTAGCCCTATTTTTATACAGAAATGCTGCTCTCACTTTTGTTGGCGGGAGAGCCTAAATCAACTCTGACGTCACCTGGCACAAAAGAAAAAACTCTCTCCAAACTCACCATAGAGCGCGTTGAAACATTAGAAGAAGGATACTAAATAATGTGATAGTTAAAAGAACAAATTAAAATATACTTTTCAGATTCTCCTTATATTCGAATTTATCCTTTAATTTCATAGTAATTTCATACTTTTGTTGTTTTCTTTCCTCTCCTCAGTATTGTTGAGTTGACGCCCAACTCTATGTAACCCCCACCCTACAGTGTCATAACCTAGTGACTTCTATATGACCTAATGACCTAAAAACTATCTACCAATAGATACTATCATGTATTTTGCTCTATCCTGCTCTATCATATATATTCATCAAAATATTGAGGATTGCTGGTATGACTTCAACGTAGGGTTTTCTCTGGGAGACAAATCAGAAACGAAACTTAGTTAACGACATGTGAAGGATGAGCTGATTTGAAGAACGCAAAGATCAATTCTAAAAAAATTAACCAATTTCTTTTTAAAAATAATACGATAATAGAAAACGTTATTTTTTCAGATTTTTGTTCAATTAAAAAAATTCAGAAAATGCAAAACCACAATTTCTTATTTTGAGATTTGGAGGAGGAATCGCTTTTCTCAAAAGCCAAAACAATGCGAATCGACAAAAAACCATCTCATTTCGCTTGTTGTTTCAGTTGAGGCATTTGTAACCTCAGAGTTACAACGTAACATTCACGTTTCTCAGCGAATCGAACGTACTCGAATAATACGTGAAGATAAAATTGAAGAGACTGGTCGAGTTTTAAGAAAACATTTTCATACGCTGAATCTCACATGCATCTCTGCACGTATTTCACTGTTATTTCAGCAACAGAAAAGCGCAAGAGGACTTTATCTGCCAATTAGCGAAATAATTAAATTAAAATAAACGTGAAACAACGGCGGCTTTATAATTCTGAGGCCAACCATATTTTTTAGGGGGAAATGAACTTCGGAGCGTTTATTTAGGCTCGTTATTTCGTATTCTCGTTATTCTCGATTTTTTTCCCACTCCGCGACTACCTACATTAATGAAAAAATCCGTCTACGACTTTACGATCCCTTTATTATGATAATAAATTGAAATACCTCAGAATTATTGTTACTATGGAGCTTCAATTGATGAAACTCGGGAGTTTCTCATAATTCTAGACAGTGGAGTAAAAAACGTAAAAAATTATTACACAACGGTTTTTTTTTCTTTACACATTTCCCGAGAAAATTTTTCAATCGATTTTCGTATTCTGCAAACCTTGAAATGTAAACCATCAAATTTTGAGGGGGTGTTAACAATTTATTAATTATTATTTTTATAATAATTATTAATTATAATAATTTACTAATTATTATTTTTCCTGCTCGATTCCAAAGGCTCATTTTGGAGATAATAAACCATAACTAGTTAGGTAAAGTAACTGTACTATACGTACTTCATTTGACCTAATTACTATTAGGTCAAATGAACCTGAGCCTTCTTATAAAGATTTTGGGGCATATTTTTGCTGTGTTAATCAGATCTCAAAACAATAACACATTATATTGACAGGCACTGAAGCCTAATAAAACTAAAATTTAGTAGTCAATCATTAGGGAAAATGATAAGTTGAAGAAATATCTGGGGATTAAAATTCACAATAAGGATACAAACTAGGTACTTATTGCCTGACTATCACTTTCTATTACTCAAGTACTCGTGCTAATCTGAAATATACAGATCTGTATCTAGATCATCATTTGCCTAATCATTATGCTCTTATGATACAATTAATGACTTTAACATTAAATCAAATAATCAATTTCTGAAGTAATTATCTATATTATTCAATAAGAAAACTATTTATCACACCGTTCTCTGAACTTGGGATTCATTGTCAGCAATACATCTTCATCTACAATATCCTGGAGGTCCAATGAAACAAACGGTAAAGATGAAACTAAGCTGGTGAGCCTGGTACCGTTAAGGTGGGTGAGTCGGCTTCAACATCAGTTCCACTTTAACCTCAACCCCCTTTGAGCAGCCATTCTCATCCTATTAGTTCTGATTACGGGTGTATCGGGGTTCAGTCGGTAATACGATGAAGGGATAGTAGGGCTGTGCGGTCTGATGGTACGGTATGGCGTGCGGTGGTGTACGGTGACGGTGGGGAGAGGCCTAACCATGCTATTACCGCTTGGTTACACATGCCGTTTGTGATTTACTTATTCCATTAACTTAACCCGGTTTTCCAGGTCGTCCCTTCTTGGACCGGTGCGCGGATGTGGAAGACGGGAGGATTTCGGCCTTGTGAACCTCTTGGCCAGCTGCCACGTGATAGGGATTCAAAGGATTTGGATTAATACGGCGATCCCCTCCGATATTCGTATCACAGGTCATCGGCGGGAGCAGACTGATCGGCAGGCTTTGCTCCCGTTCCAGAAACCACCTGTAGTTCTTCCATTATAAAGCTATTAGATAGGTATTGAGTACCAGCAGCAGCTATTGATGGTTATTGGAGGGAGTCGACGGGTAATCAAATCTCATCTTGATATTAAATATAAAACTATTTTGCATTTTATGTATATCTTAATATCGATGGTTATTCAAAGATAGGTACCTACACCCATGGTTGACTTTTGAGTGAATATCGATGAAGTTGGATATTTAGAGAATACTCATGGTAAATCCAGCATTTATCCAGTACTTTACTACGAGGTTGACTCCAGTAGTTATCCAGCGAATGTCCACAAGGGAATCCATGGTTGATTCCAGCACTTAACTCCTTGGTTGACCCCAGTGCTGAACCAATTAACTGACTCCAGTAATTTCGACTGAATACCATCATTCCATGGTTGAATAGAGTCAATTCCATGCTTGACTACTACTTTACTCAATGGTTGACTCAATACACCATCGCTGATCGAGTGAATACCCTTGAGTGGCTCCATGATCGACTCCAGTAGTTATCCAGAGAATAATCCTTAGGTGAATCCATTTTTGATTCCAGCACTCGACACCTGATTGATCCCAGTGCTAAACCCATGACTGACTCCACTCTTATCTTGAGGATACCCACGATTGACTCCAGTACTTTACTACATGGTTGACTAGTAGTTATCCAGTGGATACCCATGAGTGACTCCATTACTCAACCAGTAAATACCCATGGGTGTCTTTTGTAGGTAATCCAATAACGTCAAAGCAAACATATTGAAAGGTTCTATCATATAAAAAATGAGTCTGGTAATGACATGAGCCAAAACCTGGCACTTTAGGGAGAAACTCCCCGGCAGATTCTCTATGATTGTAGTATAATATAAGTAGTATCTGACAGACGATAGCAAATAGTCAAGGAAACATTTTATAGCAAACTTCAATGGGAAGGTACAAATCCCAAACTAAAAAAATCGAAGGTTCACTTTTATTCCAAAATTTCCTGTCAGAAAGTTTGTGAATTATACCTAATTTTAAATGCAGCAGATTAATCCGGGTTGGTATAATAATTTGAAAGAATGTGTTGAGGTATATGATGATATGTATATTCTTCAAAAAATCAAAATTCCGAAGAAGCCTCCAATTTCAGTGTCACATTTTATGAAGGTCTCGTGACAACGTGGATCTATTTTTGACCCAAATAGCGTGAATACCTAATACCAGTTGACGCTTTTTCCCCGTCAGTTTTTATATTTCCTTGCTTTGATTTTCTGGGTCTCTTTAGAAGGAATTGTTTCAGAAGGGTTTTGGTAAGCAGCAATGTGAAGACTAGTTGAGTTGTAGTATGTACCTATTTGTAAGAATTTATGGCCAAAATATCAAACTGCTCGAAAACAAAGTGATTTTTCGGAGACTTGGACAATTTTGATCGGATGGATCAGAAAAGTGTTTACGCTCCGTTGTCATTTCGCCGACGGTATTGCGGTGTACGCGAATAACGCACATAAATTCAAGCAGAAGATTCATAGACATCAAGAGCTGCTCTGTACATAAGCTAATAGGCTCTGGCGAAAGCCTCTAACAACGCTTCCACGACAAATTTATGATAAGCGATGCAAACCGTCCGGGAAACTGCCTCCTCCAAATGGGTCGGGTCAGAGGTAATGGCAGACGGCTGAACCCGCTAGAGCTCGAAAGGGGGGGTTAACGGAAACAATATGGTAATTCGGAAATTAGCAGGACGGATGGTAACCCTGGAATGAGAGGGTTTCAGGTTGAGGCTTCCAACTTCAGGTTTACCAACGTTATTCCGGGTGACAGCTTCTACCGAGGGTCCTTTCCCTTTCTTTATAGGCTGATTAACATTTTCATCCGCTGTTGGGAATCGAAGGATTTTATAATTTCCTTTCTGTTTGAACACGATAGATTAGTGAATCCTTTTCAAATATAATCGAAGTAGGAGAAAAACAATGTATTTTACAGGAGACTAAAAAGAAGGAACTTGCTGAGATTATCATCGTTCAACCAGCCAGCAAACGCACATCTAAACTGTTTCAAAATTCAGATGTTGATGATTTTTATTCAATTTTTGCGCCCAATTCAATTATAAGATTATTACGGAGAAATCTCGAATCGAGACTTGAAACAAGTATCAATAGGCATAACGAAGTAGTCTTACCAATATAACTAATTATTTTCGTGTTTTGACTTGTTTGGTAATATTCGATAAGCTTAGCTATTAGAAGTTTTTGACGAGTCCGTGCATTCTCACGAAAAAACAGAAAAAAATCTTTGTAATTAGTGGGTCCATTTTGTGATACTTTTATATACTTAAACCCTTTAGAAAAATTTTCATATATACGAAAATGAAATATTGAGGACAAAGCTAGTTCTAGACCTTACCTAGTTTTAATGAAATGGAGACAGTAGAAACATTAAGTTGAAAACAATTGTAGGCTTCCTTACCTTCAGTAGTAAGGGAAGTAAACAATAAGCTCCAATAAATAAGGGTATATAAATATTTTCACGAAGCAGTATGAATCGAATAGTGAAAGAATTAAACTAATTTTCCTGTCCTTTTGAAAAAGAGTAATTTTTGATAAGGCCAGGAACCGGATTAATTTTTACATGAATTGGAATTGGTAATGGTAATCAAATTACAGCAATCAGTTCATTTGCTCTCCTGAAAAGGCGATTCTTGGATTAGCGATGCTAGCTCTTAAAAGCGACATAACTGTTCTGGGTTCTCTAAATAAGGTTATCGATAATAAAAACCACCTTGTTGCAAGTAAGAGGAAATGTTCGTGTCAAAAAGGCAAATCAAATTATAGATATTATATTTTTCAAAACACGAACTTAAGAGGTAGGTAACAGCGACACCTTCCTATGTTATCAAGGTATGAAATACTGTCTGAGAAGGGAATGGTAGAAAGTGGATGAGCCAGGAAATTGTATTTACCCCCTCCAATTTGCCCCTTGAGCTTTCTAGATGCTCGGCTCGTCCTTTGTTCACATATTGCTTTTCCTTCACTGAGATTTGATTTTTCCATCTGCAGCGAGTCCCTCCAACGAAGCTGATTATCCTGACTTCATTTTGCTCGTGGGTAAGTAAGTAAAAGTAAGTAACAGTTGATAATTTTGAGCTCTTAAATACGTAGAATCTCAATGCTTTCAGTGCTTAAAAATCAAACACTCACTCATTTTGAGATACAAATTTGGACATTTTCACTACCTATCAAATTTTTCGTACAACAGTAATGAAAGTATAATCTACTACGGGAATTGTGGATACGTTCATAAGAAGAACTGTGAACACCTAAACCTTTTTTGAAGGCTTTGACGTAAAATGCGGTCATGAGGCTACATGGTATTTTACATATTCGGAATCTGCTCTAAATTTGCTATCAGAAAATCTCCCTTAAGAAAAATAATTATTGTAGTCAAAAATTGGTGAAATTCGGTATAACATTTCTTTGAAAACTCGCTCATTTACTTACCGCGCACGTAGGGACTTTTATTCACGTAATTTCATGTCAAATCAAATATCCATTTCATTACATATTATTATGCAGAAGAGATTGCTCAGTCAATATAGTTCAAAGTTCATTTGAGAACTCACGATTTACAATTTAGTAAGTAAATAATTCCGACACTAGTCTTAAGCCATAGAGATCAGTATTTCTCTAGGTGATCAGATTCTCTATTGTAAGATATGAGCTTGTTTGTGCTAGCGCACATTAGATACCTATAGCAGTTTAGTGAACGAAGTGGCAAAGTGAGGTTCTGTGAAGTCAGGCGAAAAAATCTTCTGAAAACACGTAGGATTATTTCGGATTGAGCTCCAAGTTCGATTCATAAGACGAGTTCTTTTCGTTATGTTTAGTGTGGGCTTACAATAACAAATTCCTCTGAAACCCATAAAACAAGCGTTTTTTGTTCCTAATATTTAAAAATGTATTTTTCTCATTTTTTGTAAAAACACATTTGAAAAATATAATTTTCAAAAATTCCCTGAAACTAGTAATTAATAAGGGGATACTGACGATATAGCAAAGAAGGACCTGACAAATTGCTCACGAGTCGCCCTTCCAACTCTACTACTAACTCTTTCTACGAGAAGAGGATAATCTTCGAATCGATACACCAGAGAATCGGGACAAGGAACCGCTCAACCGCCTAATTTTAATAGCGTACGATTAATTTACCGAGAGAAAAGAATCGGCTAAAGAGAGCCAAAAAAAGGGGCGAAAAAACGGAAAATGGGTTTCCGGAAGTTTTTCCGGATGTTGATTTAAAAAGCATCAACTTTTCCGGGGTTTTCCTCCTTCATTGCCCTTCGCTTTCCCCCCTCATTCGTCCTCTTACCAGCACCACCACCTTTGGAAAGAAAACAAACTGCTACAAAAGGCTCATCTGTCGACCTGAAGTTGGTTTTCATTCAACTTTTTCACAATCTCGTTCTCTCCCTCCTCCGATCCTCTTTCGAAAACCCCTTTCGGTACCCTCGAGAAAGGGTAACTTCTCAACAATATTATACTTTTCTCTCGTTTTGGATTAACTTTTCAAGTGCTCCTCCGCGACCTTTTTTTACCCAGAGACTGGACTCTGGGTTTATTTTTCCTGGGGAAGGTTTATTGTTACGGTAGAGCGAATGAATATTTTACGACAGGGCTCCTCAAATATCACTCAACTCACTTCCACGTTCGTTCCGGAATAATTCATGGTCAAAATTTGACTGTTATACGATGAAATAAGTACACCTTTGAAGTATTCCAGAGGGTCAGAATTTCGTATTTTTCATGACAAATACGTCTAAAAACCATTCTATTACAAATAGTCTGTTCAGAATTTAAATGTAGGTTGGATATAAAACGGAATATAATTATGTGATCTAGTACAACAAATTGATCAAAGTAAATGGATGCTTGGCACATGAGCTGGCGAATATCATAGCATGTAGGTATGCAAGTAAATACTAGTGAGACCTGTCAGAGTGTAAAATACTTACAAATTGCATTCAAATAATAAAGGAGGCATCAATATTATTACTCCCAGAGACGTCGTAATTCATTCACTTGTAACTATTGTACCTATAAGTGGTTCATTGTAAAATAACAACAAGATCAGACACCTCCCCTGCACCCCCGGATGATTTCCGCTTAGAGCCTAATGGCTAAAATGTGACATACCTTGAAAAGGTTTTTGCTCCCTCTCCCTCTTTATCTTTCTTCCACTGTAATATTTAAGCTCACTCAGCTGATCAGTGACCACTCAGGCACCTTCAGCATTCTCCGTTGACCCGCCCTCTCAAATTTCAGATTCCTGCGTTCAACAGGAGAGGAAATGGCCTTGGAGCTCACTCAGCTGATCAGTGACCACTCAGGCACCTTCAGCATTCTCCATTGACCCTGCCTCTCAAATTTCAGCTTCCTGCGTTCAACAGGAGAGAAAATGGCCTTAGAGCTCACTCAGCTGATCAGTGATCACTCAGGCGCCTTCAGCATTCTCCATTGACCCGCCCTCTCAAATTTCAGCTTCCTGCGTTCAACAGGAGAGAAAATGGCCTTGGAGCTCACTCAGCTGATCAGTGATCACTCAGGCGCCTTCAGCATTCTCCATTGCATACGCAGCGGCTATTGCTTGACCAATTTGATTGAAACTAATAGGGTGTCTCTTAGAAGTTAGTCCCTAACTAACCTCCAAATTTGAGCAAAATCGGTTCATTAGAAACCGAGAAACCGAGGTTCCAGGAAATTCACGTTTGCGCATGCGCACTCGCTCCTATTGGTCTGAAGGTGCTGAAATTTATAGGGGACCGTCTAGGACCTAACCCGCACAATCCCTGAAAATTTCATCAAAATCGGACCACAGGTTAGTATAGTTTTGCCCGGGACAAGGATTGACCACAGACAGACCGACAGACCGACAGACAGACAGACAGACAGACACGGAACCAAAATTGTTCGGGAAGCTCTAAAACGCAAAAAGCAAGTGGAAATTTTGATTTTGGAGGACATTTTTTTTTTCACTTCTTTCACGAATACAAAGCTTCCCTACCTTCGGTAGTGAGGAAGCAAAATCGTCACGAAATTTGATGCGACGAAATTTGCTAACGAAATTTGTCCCAAGTCGCCACAATGATGATTATGACCATCAGAAGTGAAGTTGTTAGGTACTTTACAGGTAGGTACTTTACAGTTAGGTAAGTAGGTACTTTACAGTTTGATATTACCAGATCAGCTGAGTCGAAAATTGAGCTCCCAGATCAGCTGAGTCGAAAATCGAGCTCCCAGATCAGCTGAGTCGAAAATCGAGCTCCCAGATCAGCTGAGTCGAAAATCGAGCTCCCAGATCAGCTGAGTCGAAAATCGAGCTCCCAGATCAGCTGAGGCGAAAATCGAGCTCCCAGATCAGCATGAAAATGTTTCAATGTGTTGCAGACTCGTATGCAAGCGTTTTATTAATTAATTTTTAACAATATCTTTAACAGTTTCTTATAATATTTTGCGTCATATTTTAAGGTCGTGATTTTTTTTTTTTTTGTTTTTAATCTGTTCCTCGAGATATTGCTTCATTTGTTATGTAAACGTCACCCTAATGGTAAAAAAAGAAATCGAAAAAATTTTGATGTGAAGAGTAACTTGAGAAAATTTCTACATATGTGACTATAAAACTAGAAGTAGAGCCTCCTACGTAGTTTTGACTCAATGCACAATGTAACATCCTAGGAATTGTGCAAGAAATTTAGCCTCCCCGGCGGGGAATCGAACCCCGGTCTCCCGCGTGACAGGCGGGGATACTGACCACTATACTACCGAGGACCTGAAAACTCAAATGAGACGATGTGCATCCGGATTGGATTGGTGTATGGAAGCTCGTGGAAAATGTTTTTCTAAACAAACTACCTAGTAATCAATGCTTTTTACGTCAGTTAGATTAACCATACACATGAGACACTTTTTCGAATCCAAATCAACATCCTAGAAACTGCAAAATCGGACAATGGATACACACACCTTTACCTAATGGGTAGGACAGCCTCAACAGTAGGCAATTTCGATATTACAATGAATGGTAGGTACTCCACTAGCTCCAAAAGAACGTTTGAAATATATTTTTCGGTACCTATAAGTAAACAGGTCCAATGACCTAGAATAGGGACTTCTGACACAAACAATGATTTCACACAAACCAAATTATTGGCAATATTTTAAAACGCTGCAAATTATTACACAATGGTTTATTATTTTTCTTTCACAGATCACTCGTCTACAAAATCACCAACCATCCAATATGAAGGGGAAAAAAAACCAAAAAAAAAATTAAAAAAAAAATAAAAATCACCAACCATCGATCGCATTTCGGTCAGCTCTAATTTGAACGGAGATTAGGCCTCTTTTGCGATTCACACTCGTGTTTTGATTTATATATATATATTTCAATATAAACCCTTAAATTTTCGTAGGGAGCGAACGGTTTGTCCTACAGAGCTCCGCGTGGTCTCAAAAAATTCTAAAAATTCTATGAAATCTTAAATTGAAGGAAAAACAATACCTTTATATCGAAATTTTTTGAGTTAGGGCGTTTTCAAAATTTCAAAATTGATTTTGGAACCCTTAGAAGTGACCTACATCAACCAAAAGCTTCGGGGCACAACTAGACCCCAAATGGAGCCAACATACCAAATTTCATCAAAATTGGTCAATGCTAAGTGGCAAAAGTGCCGCGTACGGCGGACGGCGGACGGACGGCCAAATTTTTATTCGATTTTTGGATTCTACGTACCTTAAAACTAAACCATCAAATTTTGAGGGGGTGTTAAAAATTTGTTTTTCTTGGTCGATTCCAAAGGTTCATTAGGTATTGAAAATAATAAACCAAAATCAGACACTGGAGGGAACGACACAACACCAGGGGCAGAATGGTTGGTAGGTATCACGTACCAAGATCTGGCGAAGACTATGGAATTAGAAAGCCCCGCTATTGGTAAAAAAATCCGGGACTACATACCACAATACCTAACCACTGGACTAGAAAGGTTCGTAGGTGATGGATAACTGATAACCTTGACCCCAAACTCACAGATTCTGTAACGTAATTAACAGCCTCCTCTCATTCTTACATCATTGAAATGCAAGAAAACACTGAGTTATCAAACCAATGTACCATACAAAATAATTTTAGGAGCATATAAAAAACGAGCTAGCTCAGCCCATCAATACATATCATCTTCAACGAAGATATAGGTACAGGGTGACTGGTGAGATGTCCAAACGCTAGGAGGAGCATCCCAAATGCAACAAAAAAAAGTTCCTCTTGACCTTTATCCAATTCTCAAGTGCAAGGAAAAATGTGAAAAATTTTTGTTTTTCAGGGAAAAACGTGATTTTTTGCCTAAAACAAACCATATTAAGTCCTCAACTATTAGTTGTACAGCGATTTCAAAAATACCATTGAAAGAATTGAGACTCCGTGAGAGGACGAAGGGGCGGCAACCCTGGAGTATCAGCTGGAACGTCGATTTCGATTTAAAAAATCCTCATTTTCCGCATTTTTAGACGGATTTCTCACCTAATTCGGCTGTAAATTTTTTTTAGATTATACCGTTGAAAACCATATTGAAAAATGAAGGTTTTATGAAATACCACAGTTTAGAGTGGAAAATACATTTGTTTGGTCCAAGACAATTTTCTAAAATGTTTAAATGTCTAACTAGAATTGTTTCTGTGATTACAAGAATTGAAAGGGAATCTTGGAATGTTACTTTACCTAAAAGAAATTAAAGATCTTTTTATTTATTTATTTCTTATTCGAATAGGACCAATAGGAGACAGTAGGAGATAGTTATGGTTAATTTTAGACTTTTAGATTTTGATGTGGCTCAGGAAGGAACATTTTTGTTGCATTTGAGGTGCACAAACACTTTCTAGCTTTCGGCTTCTAGTTTATTATATCATGTTCAACGTAGCAACAGCTGCGATTTCTCAAAAAGAAGAAAGCAAACGTTCGTTATTCTGATGCGCTGGACATTTTGATAGACAAACAATTTTGATATGTTGGGCATTACATTATGCAATTTACTTTGTTGGATTGATTTACTATGCTTTACTATGATTTACTAGGTATGCTTCTATCTTATTATATCATGTTTAACGTAGCAGCAGCACCGATTTTTCAGAAAGAAAGAAGCAAACGTTCGTTATTGTGATACGCTGGACATTTTGATACATAGAACATTTTGATTTAGACATTTTGATAGATGAACAATTTCGATTTGTGGGACTTTACATTGTGCAATTTACTATGTTGGACCATAGCCATTTTGGAACGTTGGGAATTGGGAAAAAATTCTGTTTGGCGTTTGACATTTTGGTTGGTAGATTGACTCCTCTAGTGTCGAGCATGTCTTGCAAAATTCTATAGGAAACTGGGGGTACTTTAGGCTCTACTCCGTTAAAGATTGGTAACCCCTCCCCTCTCCCACCGATTGTTGGATAAGTATTAAGAGTCACACGAGTCACTCTCGAAACGATAAGATACCAGAAACTTTTAACAAGCAGGACCCCTCGGAGGACTGTGAGACGCGAGGCGAGTTGACCGGTAGATCTCCTCAGACCTCCCCTCCATCTATATCTGTGTTCTGTGCTGCCTCCATATGCCTGCCACCCGCAGTTTGTAGGTTAATTACATTAGCAGCTCGCGTGGCGGCATCAGATGGTCACATGGCGCGAGGGAGCATCTGCTTGCCAACACTCCAACAGAGCAGTCTGACTCACGTCGAATGAGAAGTGAAGGAAGATAGAACTTCGTTTAACTTCCCTTACTACTCGTCTCAATGGTCTAGTGACGTATATTTGCAATCTGAATGCTGTGCGATCTTGCGATAAATAATCTTCATTTTTCTTCTAGGGACCAGGCGTAGGTGGGGTGAGGGGGATGTGTGACTCCTTTTCGTCTGGCCCACAGGGACAACTAGTGGGTGTTAGAATTCTGAATTTCACAAACATTGCTCATTTAACAATCTGGCTGGTTCCATTAGTTTCTAGAAATTGATCACTAAGTTTAATTGATAAAAAAGTCATACAATTCAGTAATTAGGTGATTAATTATCCTCATTAGGCGAACAGTTGGTCCCTCACAGTTCTAGGAGGCGTCAAAAAATTCTTAAAATTCGTTGCTATTCAAATAAATGAAAAAACAATACCTGTATATCAAAAGTTTCCGAGCTAGGGCATTTAAAACGTTTTCCCCCACTTTTTACGCTTTAGAAGAGACTGACATTAACCAAAACCTTCGGGGCACAACTAGACCCCAAAGGGGGCCGATATACCAAATTCCATCAAGTCGTCCAAATTCCGTCAATGCGTACGGCGTAGGGATGGAAACCCTTTTATTCCATTATTGGATTCTAGATGACAATAAACGTAAACCATCAAATTTTGAGGGGGGATGGTGAATTTTCATTGTGCAATTCACGATATTATTCTCATAACTTACCGGTAAGTCGTCAGATACACGATATTGAGTTAGCTAAATTATTAAGAAAACACGTTAGTGAACTATTGTATAAGTTTTGTTTTTTGTTAATGGAAAAAGCATAACAGCAAGTCAACGACTGTTGTACAAACCTTTAATTTCACGACAAAATAGCAATAAAATAAAGATGATCCTTGCATGATGAATAAATGATGAATTTTGCACCTACCTAAT
The DNA here is from genome assembly GCA_009739505.2 of Apolygus lucorum. Classification (NCBI taxonomy): domain Eukaryota; kingdom Metazoa; phylum Arthropoda; class Insecta; order Hemiptera; family Miridae; genus Apolygus; species Apolygus lucorum. The sequence goes on along the minus strand of CM019168.2, from coordinate 23,394,290 downwards.
TTAGCAGAGTTAGGTACTGCCCAACAAAATTAGGTGAAAATATAACCATACGGATGGGGCGGAGAAATTTTATTCACCCGATAACAGGAAACTTCCAAGCCAAAATTCGAACTCTTCAGTAAATCCAAACTTCTAAGACAAGAAAGATTTATCTACTGAGGAGCAATCCCAGATCCTAATTTCAAAATTTCTCCTTAAGCAAATCGTACATCAAATTTCCTCATGAAATACCAGTCAATCTGTTGAAAATGCTCCTATAATGTTAGGACCATGGAATTACCACAATCTCCGGCAGTTCAAACTTTTCCCCGTTAGTCTACTAAGTTTTGATGAATACCTAATATTGATAAAGTAATGATTGATGTCTCAAAAAAAGGAAACCAAACGATTTTTGGACTTCAAGCTCTACGAGAACATTCCACCCCAGGACGTATCTAATTTTTTGATGTTATTTTAGATTTCATTTCGAATCTCTCCGAGTACTTTTCATTATTGTGATTGAAAGTCATCCACATACCTCATTATATCGCGATGTAGTCTGAATCGAGCGAACTTTTCCACCTGCAAAAAATCATACGATATTATTTAATACCATACAAAATCATACATTAATATTTTATCAAGCGTTTATGGGGCTAATCCTTGTAAGTCACAATCCGATTTTGAAGAAACTATAGTGCGGGTTAACTCGTTGATGGTCCATTGTAGGATGATTCATTGCCCCCGGATTCATAGTAATCTCTGCGCTTGAGCAAACCCAAAACCCTTGTAATAACCATAACTTCTACATCAAACAGCAATCAATTTTGACACAATCGGTAGGTAGGAACGAAAAATGTAATTAATCTGTTTCCATTCAATTTTTGTGAACGTTGTTTAAAAAAAAATAGGTTGTATCTTTTGACGGCAATTTGAAGAAAGGAAATGGGAAAACATGAACTGGCAACTCTTTCTCACCACAAGATGGTGTGAGACACAGAAATGATTTTTTCATCGTATATGATCAAATTGAAAATTATACTATACATTCTATTCTATTCGAAATTATACGAAATTACACTATTCTATTCGAAATTATACGAAATTGTTATTATTATTTTTTTATTCTACAGGGTGTCTCACGAGTTGTTCTCCCCCCCCCCCCATCTCTTAAACCGTTATTTTTGGAGAAAGAAAAAAAAAAATTTTCAATTTTCATGATTTTTGCAAGGATCTCAAATATGACCACGTTGCGGACCGCGCAATTGCGCAACGCCAAAATTCATGAAATTTGGCGTAGAATCCAAATCTGCAATAAAAAACAGGGGTTCCCATTTGAAATAACAAAGTTGGTGTCGATTGCGCATGGTTGAGCTCCGAGTAACTGGCGCAACGTGGTCATATTTGAGATCCTGGCAAAAAACCAAGAAGACTGAAATTTTTTTTTCCTATCGCCAAAAATAACGATTTTAGAGGGAGGCAACTTGTGAGACACCCTGTATATACTATACTAAATAATTCATAATTTTCTGAAAATTAGGAATCTGTATTGTTATAATTTCTATAATTACGACTGTATCATGATTTCAAATCAAAACTCTTTCTGCTGGAGCATTTCAGTACTGCCCGAGTATAACTGCTCAAAAACGACGTTTTTTAACGGACAGTAACGCTAACAAGTAACATGAACCGTCGAGAATAATGCACTAGTGCTTCCGCTTGGATCTCAGTTAACTAGCCCTTCTTCTCATAAATTATACCAGGAACTCAGTAATAAAGATTTCTCTCTCGTGTTTAGTATAAACTAACCCACTTAATTACCAGATTATGTCTTTTATTCATTTTAATTTATGTTATTCAACCGAATGTGGTACCTAAGCAAAGTAGGAATTTCTGATCCACGAAAGATGCCCATTCTTTACCAAGACACCTAGATTACAATGACATTGTCATAAATGTGACTAAATCTTGATTTTTTTCCTCAACTTGGTTTCAGTTCATCTGAGAAAACAGGAAGATTCAATTGTGGCGTTGGTCGCGAATTTTCTTCGAGACTGTGGACGTCGTTAGCTCGAGGTCATCATTCATACTCCTGTCAGGGGACGACGAATGGGGGTCAGACGGTGGAACTCGACGGAAGAAAAATGAGTCAAATTAGTCTGACGACAACCCGACAACAGCGGAGACCACAATTGTGATGGAGCAGTACTCGTACCACTTATTTTGCAGTGACCTTCACTCGCTATTAAGTAAGTTTGCCAAGCACAGAAATGGGCAAAAAAGGTTCCTTAATTATTCACAAAGAAAAAAAAATCGTCGGTATCATTATTTGCAATGTTTGGCCTTATTTTGTATAAATTGACCAGGCTGTAGGAAAATCTAAGTTACAATATCAACTAGGTCAACCTACATAAAATCAAGATTTTCAAATTCTGGTCAACTTGTATAATTTTCTTAACGAAATGGTGCATTTATCGTAAAGGGTTTAGAAGGAAAAACAATTTATTACCTACATTTATCAGCTGATGACTCAGCCATACAACTGAAAACTAGGGTTTTGAGTCATCAGTTTTGAATCGAAGGTTGTCGGAAGCCATTGAAATGCTCTGTACTGACACAAGTACAACAGATACAGTTTACAATTACAGCCGCTTCTGGAGTGGAGGATGAACCGAGGAAGAGCGGGAAAAAGTGTTTGATTCGATGAACTTTCCGCTTAACTTCTGGAAAAAGTTCCAATTAGCGAAGTCTCCGCCAAGATGGGCTTGTTGGATGACGGGTCGAGGGAGGAGAAGAGTCGAGGAGAGAGAGGATGTACCGGGAAAACTTGGCCGAAAAGGAAGGCGAAAGTTTTCAAGTTGGCTGAACTCCTAACTACAATGGTTACATTCCATTATCCTCGCTCTCTTGGATCTAACGACTAAGACACTCGTTTGATCCACATTTTCACTTTGCTTCGGCCAAGAAACTTTGTTTACAAGAGTAGGTGGTTGAGGGGTGAAAAAGCCGGCTTCTTCCGAAGTATTCGAGATTTTTTTTTGCATTCAATTTGAAAAACCTTCTGGGAAGATTCTGCAAATTCTTTAGGCAGTCCTGTTTTTTGTGCATAGTTTTAGTTTTTCGAGAATTGGCTTTAGAAATTTTAGCGACGACCAGAAATAGTGTTCATCATTATCACTAATAACTTACAGAAATGATATCTAAAATTGTATTGTCTTTCCATTCTTGAAGACTACCCTCTTGAATCAGCTGCGAGGTCTGTATCCTCGACCCGAGCATGAATCCATCAGCATCATTTTGTCTGATGAAAGTTCCTATATGAACCGTATTTAGCAAGGTATCCCAACCTGGTATCGGCCTATCTAAATATGATGCACGTTCGACGGAAGCATGGTGTACGGTGGGAAACACAGTACCTTCAGGGGCTGTAGTTGGGAGCGGGAGTGTCTTGGAGAAGCGGCTAATTCGAATGGATAAGGCTGTTAGTCTAGAGGGGATGAGAAAACGGCCATTTCGACCCCTCCAACCCTTAGCAACAACAAGTCCAAGTAATATCTCTGGGGACCACAAATTAGAATACGCCAACCACCTTGCTCCTCGTTTCACCAACAGACCGTGTCCTGTGGATATAATGGGGGGGGGGGGGGCTGGTGAAATGTACTCTCTCCTCCAAGTTCCCTTAATTTCCCTACTATCTTCTATCTTTCAAAGTCGAAGGGGAGGTTCTATTCATTACGGTATTTCGTTCCCTCATTACGAAAGTCAGGGAAGATTATTCGTATCAACGCAGCTGGTCGGATAAAATATACCATTTTGGATGTCAGAGCTTTTGCTTCCTCACTACCGAAGGTAGGGAAGCTTTGTATTTGATCACATACTGGTTTGCCTATTGTAACACTTTACTATCGTCTTGAAAATTTAAAATGTTACCTCGAGGCGAAGAGTGTTGGGTTTCCAAAATGCCACCATGTACCTTCTATAAATAATATCAAATTCCATTTCAGATTCTTTAATGACTGAGAACTTCTGTCACAATAGATCAAACATGGTTCAAGTGACAAAAGGCTTGCCCCATCCCAATAGAAGGGGGAAAAAAATACTGAGAGATTTGAAACCTGAAAACACCATTTCGTAGGTTCTGATTGTTCAACTGCGGTTAATTATGTTTAGAAATTTTGGAGCCATTTTGCCTTAATTTTGAGTAACAATAATTGAAATAAACTGGATTCTGAGCAAGATTTGGGAACTCCCTCAAATAGGAAGTTGAGGGAGGGTGTAACAATCATAATTTGGTCATCAGAACTTGAAATACAATCAAAGTCTCATAAGCTTTAGTAATGCCATGTAAAATTAACCCTTGAGGTGGTAACAGTTTTACCGAAACCGATGAGGCTACAATCAAATTTTAAATGTTGATTACTGCTGTCATACCCTCCCTCAAGTTTTCAAGTGCTGGTTTTTCCCAAATTTTGCTTATCGCCATTTTAATTATTGTTAGGAACTCAAGATTTCTGAAAAATTGTCAAACATAATGAACACAGCTTTCAATATAAGACTGTGAGAACAGTTTCCAAATGAGGAGCAATTTAGGTTATTCTTCGTAAATGCTGCCATCTTGCGAAAAAAGTTATTGAAACCGAGGCACTGGACCAAACTCAGTTGGGATCATTCATAAAACGCATTAATCTGTCTAAGATGTTGAAAATAATGAAGAAGCTCTCACTATGACCTTATTACTTTTCAGGAACCTTCTCCTGAAAAAAATTGGGTTCTTCCCTCTTCAACCCTCCCTTGGCCATTAATGCACTCAACAGTTTTTTGCATCTCTCTCGCTCAATTTTAGGCAAATTTCAATTACCTACTATTGAAATTTTAAATTGGTAATAAAATATGAAACTTTTATTGAAAAAAATTCAACACCCGATTCCAAGAAACGAGATAAAAGCCGCAAACTGCATCAAAATCGCCCGAAAATTGACCGAGAAAAATGCTAAAAGCTGAATCAATGGCATTCGGTGGCCCCTTCTCTGTAGTCCTCAAAAATTGAAATTTCCCTTTCATTCTATATTTTGACGTTTTTGAATACTTTCGTTCCGTGGTTGCCTTTCGGTCTGTCGAAATCTACTCATGCACGTGAAGTCCTTGTAACGAATATAATATCTACTTAATGGTTTCGTCCAATTTCCATTACAATTTTGGAGATCGTTGTGGTTTGGTCCTACGTCGCTCAGACATCATTTTCTGAATGGCCAAAGTAACAACGATTTATTGGTCCGGTATTGCATAAATTGTAAGGGTAGCCTGGAAATTTGGCTTATTGATAACACCACAGGAAACATAATCAGGAACAACCTCAGAATTTTTAGCAACTTTTTAGTTACTTAGTTTTCGTCGTTTACTTCAACATTTCAAGAACAATACAAGGGTTGGTTCTCTAACCAACCTTATAATTATTTCGATTCATTATTGACGTTACAGCCCTCTGGCTGTACAACGTCAATAATGAATCGAACTAATATGTACCAACCATTCTAAAAGGAGTAATTTTTGATGATGAGTATAGATCAAAGAGGTTAATCTGAAGTTCTTAGAAATTTGTTCATTCAGTGATATACAGCGTGGGTATGTACCGAATATCGTCATCTCAGTATTTTGAAAACAACGTTGGCATCATTGTGATAATATTATCACACTTCCAAGTATCGTTACCCGTAGCTTTTTACTGCGGACTTTGGTCAGAGTGATGAGAAGCTTATTCAGAGGACCCTTTGTGAGTTCCTCGAGAGCCCTTTGTGCCTTATTTGTATTCAATTTTCGCCCTAAATGCCCTCCATTTAACCCCTCCCTTTGTGACCCTAACGTCCCTCCCATCTTTAACGCCTTCTCTTCATCGCTTCACCTCATTAAAGGAGTATTTTTGAAAGCTCTCCTTGGAAAACCTCTCTTTAGAAAATCCCAAATCATTCTACATTATTTGAACGGTTCAAATTTCATTTGTGCTTCAAGCAAGTTAATTAGGTGAGTTACCCCAACAAATTTCGAATTTCAATTTTGAATACAACGAATTTCATAGGCGAGTGGACGAACGTGATTTTCCTGAACCCCCGATTTCTCACGATCTAATGACTAGAAAAAAGAAGTTGAGCTGACTTCTTATTTACATCATCCCTATCCTAAAATATAATATTATAATTAAATTTTAGGATTTTGATGAGGTGATGATTCTCAGTACTCAAGGCTATGACTTTTTTCCTCGAATTCCTCTCTTTAAACCTGACAGACATTTATTGCTCAATAATCGATCATAAAAATTTTCTAAACTTCAAAACTGATGAAAATGTAAAAACATGATCACCCAGAATTTTTCTGAAAAATCTTTGTGAACAGCGTTTATATGGTTTTTAAACCAGAGTTCTTGTTGAAAAGAAAAACGATAAGTAAAATTTGTTTGATCATCTCAACGCGCAAGATGGTGGTGGAAACTATACCCGAGGAATAATCAGGCACCAAGGAAATAGCTTACGATTCTCTAGAAGAATAAACTGACAATTTCATCAAAATCAATGAAATTATGTTAGTAACATGGATTATTTTAGAATGCAATGCTGAAATGTAGTGGGTTTTGAAATTTTGGAGACGGTACATTTTCAATTGAAGGGTCACGGGGAAAAAGGATCAAACTCCATTTTTTTGGCCGAATTGAGATAGGCACGCCATCGTGTAGCTTGGGAGGAGTAGAACCGAAGGGTTGTTTTACTTTGTGGAAGAAAGTACGCATTTATTCTTTGTAAAGCTAAAACAAATACGGGGCTCCGGGGAAAAAGGATCAGATTCCGTGCGCCCGCAGGGAAGAAAGATCAGTGTCCGATTTAAAGACCCCTTCCCTCGCCTTTGCATGAGTTGTACGGCATCACACCAAAGATTCATCACGCACAAAAGCTCCTACTTCTGAAGATACCAGACAGTTTTCACAACCCCTTCTACCTCGAAGAAGAAGGTTCAGTACCAAAAGCAGCTGTAACATTGGGAAACCTTCAGAACGGCCCCATACCCATCAAAACCAGGAAAATCAAAGGAGTCAGTTTCTCGTCAATCCCGGTGTTAAAATTTTCTGAGTCGCTGTCCAACAGGTTGGGGATTGTAGGAGATGATGCCATTTCATAATGCGACGATCCTTCAGATGAATTATTTATTTATTGATTTTTTTGCCTTTTTGCAATTAATGTTTTGTACAAAACTATACCTAATTTGGAAAATAAAGCCACTTTTTGCCCAACATTTTTCTGGAGGTGACAGTAAGGTACCTACAAACCCTAGTAAATTTACTGAAGTGAATTACAAGATTTGAATAAACAATATAAATTTATAATTTTAAATGTTAACAATATAATTTTAAATAAACAATATAATTTTAGGTACTATGGTGACCGAAACGCGGATATTTGTGGGGAAAAAAGATCAAAGTCCATACCATGTTTGACATTTCTAATTACTTCTGGAAATTATCTTCGACCTACATAATTTTCTTTCTTGTCACTTGAACATAATTAAATTCCTGGTCAGGTGGCCCAAATAGTTTATTTTTTTTATGCATAGCGTCTGTCTGGGAGGACTTCAAACTTTGATTTTCGATTTTCTCGGAATTAGGAAAAGAGGAGTCTGATCCTTTTTCCCCGTGACTCTTCAATTGGATACCTCAGGATAGTTTGAAAATCATTCAATACCGACAAGTTCAGCCTTTGGTCAGTCAAATGTTTGGAACCAATATATTGGTTTTTTTAGGTACATAATTGGATTTGATAAATTTATAGTGAACTTCAGAATGAATTGCATACTTTCTAGAGGCAATTTATTGGTTTAGCTCCAGATGTTCCGAACTAGGGGGAGGGGTGGGATATATTCCCTCAAGAGGGTTTGAACCTACAAAACTCACAATTTTCCCGAATTTCCATGGTCTCCCATTTGACGTTTTTCATCTCACTTCTCGCACCTGCGGTTGTGAGTAAGAAAAGTGAATGTTGAAGTGAAAATTATGTTAACTGCGGTTCTCATTTCAACGAACCTTTTCAAGAAGATAAGGTTTTATCGCTCATTATAAATTGGTTGTGACAGTAAATCGTTTGAACGTCAAAAAGACGGTGAGCTGAAACGAAACATCAAACAGGAACTTTATCACCAGCGGAAAAAGAAAAACAAGAAAAAACGTACAATCAACTCTGGGCCAAACTCTACATACAAAAACCTCATTAAGTGTATACAATTTCGAGTGTTCATAATTTTAATGAAACCGTTATGAACACCGCTGGAGATGACATATCGGGGCCGGCCACGCGTGAATACGCGGGAAAACGTGGAATTTAGCGATAACGGCAAATGAGAGGGGGGTATGTGGGGGAAAAGGGGAAAATGTGAGGGGGTTTATTTATAAAACCCTACGGATTAACGCTGGGAAAACGCACCGTTAAAGGATAAACTCAGGACGGGGCTTTTGCCGTCGAGGGGTTAAAAAGATGGAAATTCGCGTTTTATCATTCTCCCTTGATTCCTCTCAGTCCCGCTCCTTCATCCGTTTTTCCCTTTCGAGCTATATACGGCGACCGCACACAAGGAAATACGAGTTCACATACGGGAGTACACACAGGAAGAGCGGGGTTTAATGTAGAATATGTCCGCGAGAGGGTTAAGTACATAAAGCAGATTGATGTTGATTGCAGAGATCCCCCTCCTCCTATTCCCTTTTGTCCTCAACATCAGCCGCAAAGTGATTCTCAAGAGGAGGAAGGGAAGTGATTTTTTGTCCACGCTGGTTGCATGTTTTATCTGCTTTGGCGATGTATTGGTTTTACAGAGAACGGCGATAAAACAAGCAGATTCCCGAAAGGGGCAGAGCTGTTGCTTGTTCGAAGTTTGTTTACAGTCCTGAGGCTGCAAAGAGGTTTTCCCAGGATTTTACCCCGTTAGTTGGAAAGGACCAAAAAATGAATTATGTTGACGTCATGTTCGGAATCATTACGCTAAGTTGGTAATAAATAAATTCGCCTCGATTCGAATCCACCAGTTGTAAAAACGCTGCAAATTGTTACACAAAGGTTTATTATTTTTCTGTATAGATCACTTGCCTGCAAAAAACATAGTTAATTTATTTTCAAGGAATAAACGCTTCACACTCCATTCGAAAAAATAATGAGTTGTGGGTTCCTTCATTGGGAAATTTGATTATTGGCTACTAAGGACACAAAACTGACTACAAGTCGAAGATCGATCGCATTTCGGTCAGCTAAAATTTCAACAGAGATTAGGCCTCTTCTCCCATTCACACTCGTGTTTTTGATTAATCGTAGATCCATCCCTTAAGTTCTCATGGGGAGCGAACGGTTGGACCTATAGAGCCCTAGGTGATCTCATTCGATTCTAAAAATTCAATACTATTTTAAATTGATGAAAAAACAATAACTTTATATCGAAAGTTTTTGAGCTAGGGCATTTTGAAAATTTCAGCCCTTATTTTTCAACCCTTAGAAGTGACTGACTTCAACCAAAAGCTTCGGGCACAACTAGACCCCAATTGGAGCCCATATACCGAATTTCATCAAAATCGATCTATGGTAAATCTATGGAAAATTTTTTATTCGATTATTGGATTCAATGTGCCTTGAAACGTAAACCAACAAATTTTGAGAAGGGGAGTTAACACTTTTTTTTTTGTCGATTCCAAAGTTTTATTATCAACCAAATCATCGGTTGATAAAACTTTTCCAGAGTTCAGTTTGAAAAGATTATAGGTAATGAATTTTGAAGATATTACTGCTTCTTTCATTTCTTAAACAGTTTTGAGACAAATCGAGAGAAAATTTAAACATTGACAGTTTTGTAACTAGTTTCTGTGTTTTCTTCCAATTAGTACTGTTTTGACAAGCGACAACCCTGCCAGGATTTTGACTCCGGAAATCGCTCACAGGGTCTCAAACTCCGAGAAAGGTAGAAAGGACACTTCCACGAGGATCTTGAAAAGGGCTCCAGAAGACAAGTTCCTAGAAATAGAAACCTATCGGAAGCTTCGAAACTAAAGACTTTTCAAAGAAAATTTAAGATATTTGAAGTAAATGATATTTACTTCGAATATCTTAAATTTTCTTCATATTACATTCATATTATGTCTCATATTATTCTTCATATTACATTCATATCATGTCGGCGAGGTGTTTCAGTTCCTCAAAGAAGATTGATGACCTGATAGGATCATAGGACTTCTTCTTCCTTCTACTCCCTTTTGCCCTCAAGAGGAGGAAGAAAGGTAATTCAAGGGAAGTTTTCCAAGTCGATTTCTGAATTGTTTCAGTCACATCCAGAGCGTTTTGAAACAAACTCACTAGCTTTCCCAAGACAAATTTGAGATTTTTCGGGTAGAATTTGAAAATTTCTAAAAATTTAACAATTTCTCAGTGAAATCTAAAATTTTGATAGATAGCTAAAATAGTAGATTTCTGTTTTCCTTGTCAACATCAAATTTTTCGATTGTCCAATTCGAGGTTTTATCGTTTGAATTTCGTTTTCTTAGAACAAACTGACAGTTTTTCCAATGAAAATTAAGGGGTTCAAAATTAAAATCAAGACTTTGAAATGATTCCCACGTCAAATTCGGAATTTGTCAACGGAATTGGTTTTACATCGATTTTCAAATGTAAAGAAGTTTTATATTTGGTAAGTAAAACCTTAATTTTGACATGAACAACTGATATTACCTATAATCGGCCATCTACTATGGTTTCTTCGAACAGAAATGAAGGTTTTAAAAGTTAATTTTTGGTTTTTGAGTCTCATTTGGAGCTTAATGAGTTCCAAGTGGAAAGCAAAGTTTTTATAAAGTTGAGCTAGATGTTTTCACCAGTTCTATCACCTTTGCATTTACTCACCAATAGAAGCAGAAAATACTTGAGGGGTCTTGAAATTTCTCTTGTACAACATCACAGGTTTATTACTGAGAATGATTTAAAATCAGTCAAGAACATCGAAGTTGATAGGAAAGTTTATGGAGGCCGCACGAGGCGAGGGTGGAGGGGCGTAACCGTTTACATTTCCCCCTCCCCTCCCTCATCAACCTTCACAAGGTGAAATAAAGGGGCCTTTCAGGGGAGGGGATAGAGAGAGGTGGTTTACGCTTCTCCTAATTTATGGGCTTTAATATCGTAAGTTATAGCCCTTTAGAAACACACTTATTTAGTAGGATGGAAGGGGATTGTTTAGGTATTAGGTGGGCGGATCGCGAACCAGGGAAAAAAATCCCCCAAGTGGCGAATGGAGTGGCGGGGAAGGGGTTTAGAAACGACATTTTAACACTTTTTCTCTCCACTTTTACACATTTTTACGCCCAACATCAGAGTCGGGCTCGTTTTCCATGGAAATTGCTTTTCCGACGTAAAAGGCGATTCTTTAATCCCGTTCAACAAACCTTTTTTCTCATGGTGTTTGCTCAAGATACGAGCTGTTTACACTCTTTACTCCGAAAATCAAACAAATTTCGTCATTTTCATAATTTTTAACAGGTGGGTGCGCTTTGTGACATTTCAGCGTAAGATCGAACAGCGACTACAAGGAATACACCACAGTCGATGGAGACTTCATTTCCGCAAATGTAATGATAAATTATGATATACAGGAGTTCTTGTATTGTTTACCGTGTTTCTCGCAGTACTGTTCCGAGACCTCACACAATTATTGTAGGAAAGGAGAACGAACTAGAGAGAAGAGAGGGTAGTCTGTTATCTTCCAGCAGAAGGGAAAATATTTGGAAAGAAAAAGTTTTATGTAAGAGTTAATAGCGGTGGCTCATGTTGCCTCTTGTTTTCTATTGTTCAGCTTGAAATTCTAAAATTTAAAATTTCTGAACACTTCACTGAGAAATATGATTTTCAGCATTCAACTCTGTTCTATATTCTATTCATTCCGTTGTGGAGCGGAGGAAATCATATTTTGATTTGATTTGCGGGAATATTATTTTTGAAAAGTAAGTTTGAAGTCATTACAATGTAAATAGGGATGATAATCAATATTGATTAATAATTAAATGTAATCGAATAAATGTATAATTAAGTAGATTTACGGACATAGCTCATTGTCAGAATTCATGTAATTATTCTTGTAAGTATTTTTGTATTTTTTCTAACAAATGCGTATTTTCTCCCGCTCTCTCAATCAAGGAATAAGGAATCTTTTTAAAACTTGAATTTGGGGTAATTGAGGCCCCAAAACTGTTCCTTATTTTCAATTACCTTATGTTGTTATTTAACGGGAATGCACCCTTTTCAACAGAATAACTTCCATTTTGCTTCCGAGTCTACCAAGGTAGCGGAAGCTTTGTTTTCACTTTTCAAGGTTCTTCTTCACTTTAGAAGTTCTCCAAAATCAAATTTTCTGCTCGCGTTTTACGTTTCAGACCTTCCTGAACAATTTTGGTTCCGTGTCTGTCATGAAATCCTTGCCACAGCCATAACTTCTGCAATTCTCAGATTTGTAGACGGTCCCCTATGAAAATCATTGCCTCCGGACTAATAGCGTTACAGCGATAAGTTCTATATTTCCCAACAATATTCAGAGATAGTGCCGGTTGACGTGTAGATGGTCCACTATGAGGGTAGTGTAGTATTTAGAGATGTATATGTATACTATGAGGGTAGTAGTATTTAGAGATTGATGTTTTGAGATCAACTACTATGCGTCGGACCATCTATACAATCGGGTTATAGATACGAGGAAACTATGTGCCACACCCACTTGGCAGACGTTCTTTGAGTAAGTTGAAATAGGGACACTGCATGGATGTTCTCAATGGAGCAACGGTACATGGCGAACTCCTACTAGGAAAGCAGAGGTGGAGCAGGAGCTTCCCATTTCGTAGCCTCTGGAGCGCCCTCTATCCATTTCCTGGCATCCTAATCACATTCGAGTCACCCGTCGATCATCGCATTCATTCGACCGAAGTTTTTTAAACCATCTATCTGCAACAACCGATCTGCGGTTTTTCTTCCTGTTCTCAGGCAGGCAACCGACAAGACCAAAGAATCTTCTAAATACTCAAAAAAAATCGACTACCCAAAACTTAGACTGGTTGGTGACCTAAATCAAAAAATTACCACCTTTATTCGCCTCTCTCGTTCTTGTTTCCCACACATTTTTCTGATCATTGGAGTCATTAAGACCGTAATGTGAGTTCGAAACATCGAATTATGACTCCTTAGTACAACCAACTGGAGATGTACTAGATACGAAATAATTAGGTACTTTGATAAATTCCGCCTCCTAAGAATCTACCAACTATGACTGAAACGAAAACCAAGTTCAACAGCTTCCTTTCCAGTTTTTCTTTATTTTTTGTGAAAATGAGCGAGAGAGGGGGAACGGGGTCTACTTTTTTCTTTCCTTTTATGCAAGCCGTTTTTCTCCATTATTTGCTCACTCCGTCTCGTTCTCATTCGTCAGTTTCATCATATAATTTATCACCCTTCTCCACCCGCCTCTTCTTCCATTTCACCCAGTTTTTACTCTCTTTTCATCCTCCCACTATAGTTTTTTTTCCGCCTCGTACAAGAGGCCAATTTTTCTTTCCGCTAGGTAGCGGGGCTGCCCGCTGTTTTTATTTTTTCCGTCCATTTATTTCAATTTCCGCATTCCGCTACCTCGGCTGCGGCAAATTGGGATTAGTAGGCTTTTAAAGAAAAAAATTCTGGAGGACGAAAGTACCCAATAATACACAAAATTAGTTGTTGGTGCATTTTATACTTCATATCACTCTTATCAAGCAAAACAAGAAGAAAATTCGATAGGAGCTCAAAATTCGTGAGACCACAGTTTTTTAACAGTGGTCATTTTGCTTCCGGGTCTACCAAGGTAGCGGAAGCTTTGTTTTCACTTTTCAAGATTTAAAAAAAATGTCTCTAACATCAAAATTTTCATTTTTTTGCGTTTTACGTTTCAGACCTTCCTAAACATTTTTGGTTCCGTGTCTGTCTGTTGTGAAAACCTTGTAACGAGCTATACGAAATTATTGTCTGATTTCGATTAAATTTTCAAGGATTATGTAGATTGTCTCCTGTGAAAATCATCGCCCCGGAACTTATGGCAGTCTGTGTGCGTGAATTTCCTTTTAACAGCCATAATTTCCACATTTTTCATTCGATTTCGAAGAAATATACAGATTGTGCGCGTTGGCGTGTAGAAGGTCCCCTATGAAGGTAGTGGAAGGTACTTGGATGATTTGAGATTAGGTACTATGCATCGGATCGTCTATACAATTTTTGTTAATGGGGTACCTCATCAATGGGGTACCTCGGAACTCAACATTATGGGGAATGAAGCTGATCCTCTTCTTGAATCTGATTAAATCTGAACTGCTGAGTGAAAAGATTTTAGTTGATTTCATAATAGTGACAATGCAGTTTTTATGTTTTCTTCAATATCCTAAGATAATAATTATATAAGCTACTAGTTATAATTAACAAACGGAAGAAGAATATTTCGAGAAAATTAGGTGAATAACTTCAATTGTGGCAAATGAAATGCTTTAAAATGCAATAAATCAGATTTTTTATTAAAATTTTAATTAATAATTCACCATTAATATTATAAGTTGTTTTTAACTAGATTTTAAAACTTTTTTAGTAGTTTTCTTCTATTTTGGTTTATTATTTTCAATAATAAGCCTTTGGAATCGAACAAGGAAAAAAAATTTTAACCCCCCCTCAAAATTTGATGTTTTACGTTTCAAGGTACGTAGAATACGAAAATCGAATAAAAAAATTTCCGTCCGTCCGCCGTACGCGGCACTTTTCTTAGCAACACTGGACCGATTTGGTTCAAATTTGGTATATGGGCTCCATTTGGGGTCTAGTTGTGCCGCGAAGCTTTTGGTTGATGTAGGTCACTTCTAAGGGGTGAAAATTAAGGGTTTATTAATTTTCAAGAGTGCCCTAGCTCGAAAACTCTCGAAATAAAGGTAGGTATCGCTTTTTCACCAATTTTAAATAGTATTGAATTTTTTAAAATTTTTGAGACCACCCGGAGCTCTGTAGGACAAACCGTTCGGTCCCTACGAGTACTTGAAGGTTTTCCTTCGATAAAATAGAATCATGATTGTGAATCGCAAAAGAGGTCTAATCTCCATTCAAATTTTATCGGACTAAAATGCGATCGCTGTTCATTTCTTCGATTTGTATACAGTTTTGCCTTCTGCGTAACCAGTAATCAAATTTCCATATGATGCTTTCTATTTTTCCAATCGAGTGTGAAGCGTTTAGTTCTTTCTAATAAACTTGATTGTGAAGGTTTGAAGCCAGTATGGTGTGGTAGGTAGTACCTAGCTGGTAGGTAAAAAAAAAGTTGGTAGGTAAAAAAAATGTTGGTGGGTAAAAAACGCTGCAAATCATTGCACAAAGGCTTCTTCACTCTTCAGATCACTGATCAGCTGAGTGAGCTCCGAAGCCATTTTCAATCCTATTGAATAGAAGTGCTCTTCCAGGCGTCTCCAGCATTCGAGGAGATCTTCTTCACTCCTCAGATCACTGATCAGCTGAGTGAGCTCCAAAGCCATTTTTAATCCTAATGAATGGAAGTGCTCTTCCAGGCGTCTCCAGCATTCGAGGAGATCTTCTTCACTCTTCAGATCACTGTTCCGCTGAGTGAGCTCCAAAGCCATTTTCAATCCTATTGAACGCAGGAAGCTGAAATTTGAGAGGGAAGGTCAAGGGAGAATACAGATGGTGGTTGGTGCTATTGATGGAGAACCAGTGATTTATACAGAAGGGTGATCTATACAGAAAATAATAAACCTTTGAGCAATGATTTGCAGCTTTTTTCTCTAATTTTATTTTATTTTTTTGATACACGTCGCCCAATCCCCCACCTGGCTACGCCCCTGATGTCATGAAATAATTTGGGCGAACTGATCATGTTCCTAATGCTATAGAAGATAATATATGAACTATAAATCATGGTTAGATTTCGACGATATTTTGAGGGTTGAAGCGGGTTATTCTGAAAGGGGTCTCAGTCGGTCGCCGTTCGTTCCTCGTTCCCGGTTAGTATTACCCTAGATTAACAAAAGTTTAAAAGTTGTGCCTAAATTTTATATTTCCAAGGATTTTCGAAATTCATTAGTGGAGCAATTTAGGGAATTGAAAAACTAAAAGATTGTCGCTGGAATCATCAAAACTGAACAATAATTGTCAGAGAAAAATGGGAAAACCCTAACTGAATAAACGGTTTTTCCAATTCTCAAGAATATTTTAGAGAAAATTAGGTGGACATCTTCAACTGTAGCAAATAAGACGCTTTCAAACTCAACAAATTTGAATTTCAATAAACAAATTTAAATAATAATTCAATAAATCAGATTTTCAATTAAAATTTTAATAAATAATTCATTATTAATATTATAAGATGTTTTTAACTAGATCTTACAACTTGCTATGCTAGAAGAAATGAAATATTTCTTTGAAATTCTCTTAATCAATCATACTGAGCAAATGGAACTTTTTCATGACTTGCACGACTCATGTTGCACGACTTGTCTCTCATGTGTCCCAACTCGCCTAATGTTTCACAAAATGCGTCACGTTTCAAAATTTGTCTCAAGTTTCACGCCTTGCCATATGTTTCAAGGCTTGCTTCATTTTTTGAGACTCGCCTCACGATAAAAGAATTAAAATATTTCTTTGAAATTCTCTGAGGCGCTCATTTTTCACAAAAGGAACTTTACTTAGGTAATTTTCTTCTATTTTTCTTTTCTCTAATATAATTTTTCTTGACACGTCCCCCCAATCCTCCACCTGATGTCTTGTGATATTTATGGCGGAACTAGTGCTACAGAAGATAATGAACTAAATCATTGTCAGATTTTGATGATATTTTCAGGGCTGACGCATGTTAGTCTTTACACAAACATTGTAATTCTACACGTCCATGTTATTCTTTGTGAGGGAGATATTTATACTGCCCTCCCAACTTGACGGCCTTTTTTTCAAAATTGGGCGTCTCGAACGACGGAGTGAGGGAAATGTGCGAATCAGACGGGAGAAGACGTCCGAAAACCAAGACGAGACGAGGGGTGTTCCAAGCAAGAAGTGTTCTAGCGGGAGGAGGCTTGGAACAGTGGAAGGGTGTTCTAGAAACTGTGGGGGGGTGTTCCGAAAGGGCGAAGAAGAGGGGCACTTGGTCGATATTAGGGTGTGGTTGGAATAAGGGGGAGAAGTCCCTCTGAACTACACACACCATGCGACCCCCCTTCACACCACTTTCCCCTCTATAAGTAATTAATAATAAATCATTTTCCCCCTCTCTCAGTTCACTTCCACCTCTTTTTTTCATTTTTCTCGGAACCGAAGAGAAAATTTCAGGCTGAAATTCAGGGAACCGGGAGGGCAAAGTTTACCCTGTAAATATTTATTCTGATATCGCGTCACTCTGACTTTGAAATACTCCAACTCCCTAGCGAAATAAAAATGACAGCGCTCCGAATAAATCAACTTGAAAACAATTAGCAAATTATTTTAATGTTTATTTCACAATATGTTTTGTGCAAACTATTGTGCCTTCCCCCCATAATGCAACGAGTTGAAATTAGAAACCTCGTGAGTCGAATAAAGATCATTCCGATATTTTGATTATATGTAAAAATTTGTGAATCAAAATCTCAATTTTGAATGAGAATCTTGGAGATTTTTTGAGCTTTTTAATTAGTAGTTTGTGGTACATGTTGTGGTACTGTCACCATCGTCAGCCTTTATAAAAATTGCCCTGGGGCTCATCCTATAGGTTGTTGCATTTTTGTCGTTCTATCCTATCTCAGTCACAGAGCAGACCATCTTTCCACCAACTCAACTTGTTCTTTGTATTTCCTTTTAATGTTCCCCATGTCCTTTCAGTTTATTTATATTAAGTTAGACACTTTGCAAAGGTCACACAAGTTGTACCATTTTTTAATTGATTACGTATTTAACGAACTCCCAATAAAAATGTATAACAAATTAAACTCCAGTAAATACTCGTAGCCAAGAATGTTAGACTTGTTCGTTGCTCGTAGATAAATAATTGAAGTGATTTAGTTGAAACGGCGAGGGAAGGCAAACAGTTCAAAGAGGCTATCAATTTCTCCCTTAGAAGGAAAAACAAGAGATCATGGATATGTCCATTGAAGTAGGTGTAATTTGAAAATTAAAATGATGAAATAAAGTACACACACGATATTTTATGAATAATCTACCAGCATGAAGTAGGTTGATACATTTCAGTTTGAAATTGAAATAATACTTTATGATTATTTCAATTTTCAATACAAAAATTGAAATAATTCATTTCAATTTTTGTGATCAACAACGTAGCATCTCTTCTAATAATATGTACCTACCTATTTACTGTTTCTATGAATTAACAGATTTTTTTGTCAATACGACGTTCTGTCAAACGACTGTTTGTTATACGACTTTCGTCAACTTTCAAACTCAAGTTTGTCCTAAGCTAGTGTTTAGCCTGAGAGGGCTAGTTTGCACACGCTTAGCTGATGAGATCCGAAAGAACAGCTAAGCGTGTGCAAACTAGCCCTCTCAGGCTAAGCACTAGCTTAGGACAAAGTAGAGTTTGAAAGTTGACGAAAGTCGTATAACAATCAGTCGTTTGACAGAACGTCGTATTGGCAAAAATTTTGTTGTCCAAAACTCTTCGGAAACAAGCTTTTGACATGGATATGTTTTTGGGCTGGGGGTCATTCTAAAATTTGCGTAACCACCAAAATTTGTGACGACCCGGCACTTAGGATTATTATTAACTCGAATGAAAACTGAAGGCGATCATTAAGTTAGGTATAACTAGGTAAGTTAGGTACTATAAATAGGTAGGTGCTATAAATACCTAAATAACATGGATGCGTTTACAGTAAACATATCCATGATCAATGTTTTTCCGTGAAGCGAACTACCGTTTTTTAGTTGAAACAAGCAGAATTTTTTTTTTGTCATAGATATGTCTTTTGGCTGGGGGTCAAGGAATTTTTCGCGACACGCGTTCTTTTTTGCCACAAGCCTCAAATGCAACGCGAAACCAGTAAACAAAATCATAGCTACATATCGGTCACTACATACATCCATCAATGTAACCTTAATTATCTATTCTCATTTCATAGGTCAATGGCGCCATTTTATAATGTAAACAGCCAAAATACAAACATCGTAGGCGACTGTAGTTGATAATGGTCCTTTAATTTATTAACAGTACGGGGAAAATTTTTGTAGGCACTGGTGTGCCCATCTTGAATTCAGAGGAGCAAGAAGGGAAATTTGACGCCCTTTGTAACTATGTGATCAGATTTGAGAAATTACAGTCAATTTTATGACTAGAGTTCGAAAACAAATTCTGAATGTGAAAAAGCTCAGATTTTTGGGGAGCCTTTTTACTTTTTAGTATTAAACATATTGTTTAGTAAGGCATGCATTCCAGGGAACGTCCCATTGGATAAGCATTAGATCAGTTTAAACCAGCAGGTACTTGATAAATAAAAGATCAACTTGAGGTCAACCAAAGTACCTGATTTCAATGTTGAATTTGTTCATAGAGAGGGGTTGGAATTGGAAACCTCACCTACAAGTGAAAACATGTGTATTCAAATCTCAACTTCCATTCTCAATTTTTTCGAAGTGATCGGTGCCAGTTTACATTGCTAACAGCCAAAATGCGAGCACTGTAGGGTTTATCGTAGGTGTGGTTGATGTCTATAAGATACATACCTATAGTCATTTTTATACTTCAGTTTCATGATTTACATTTAATTTTTTTAGAGAGAGAAAAAACATTCATAGAACATTATAGGAGTGAACAAATTGGACAAGGACTTTAGTAATTGTCAAAGCGAAAGGGATTTGCGAAAAGTTCAAATTAATTTACCAGAAGTTCAAATTGACTTATAAAGTTCTTATTGACTTTGGTTGTAACAAAGTTTTTTTTAATTTTTAAAAAATTATTTTAACTAGTTAGACCACGTGTTATACTGGTAACCTAAGAAGTTTGATTATTCCGATTATATTATTTCAATTTTTCATCTAATCTTTCAACCTTATGGGATTGATATCGGAGAGGTACCCCCTAAAATAGTGTGATATGCCGAAAATGGAACGATTTAAGATCTAACCACTACGTAGAGAAAATTGAGGATGAGGGTGCAACAGGGGCTTATGGGTCTGCACGCAGTTTTTAGGGAGATATCAATAATGGATCATCCATGTTGTCGTCCGTGTACTTTTGTTGGTAGCCTCGTCATCAACGACTGTTATGTTACATATTTTATCACGTACAACGCAGCCGCCAGAGCACTAAGACACCTATTCCAACAAAATCATATCTTTTATAGTCGATGAAACGTGTTGTGAATCTGACTATCAAGGAATTTAAAACTTCAAACTCGAAATTGAGGACCCTGCAGCAACGAGCCAACTCAAAAATTGTCGTTTATGGGTTCACACTCGTTTCAAACTCAACTATCGACCTGGTTCTTGAAGTTTCTAGATTGGGCGAGTACATACGAGTTTGAAACGAGTGTTCACTCATCAACGTGAATTTTGAAGTTGGCTCGTTGTTGCTGCAGTCTTCAATTATTTTTCGTGTTGATACTCAATCAACAAAGTCTGAAAGTTTCTTCTATCAATCAACGGTTTGATTAATCAAATGAGTTAGGATAGTTAAGCGGTTTCAGTGGTGGAAGGTCGAAAAAAACCAAATACACCAAAGCGTTAGACGAAAATTGTAACGAGGACCTTTTTGTGGAAAATTACTTGGAGAAATTGACTCCACATTCGTAGGCAAAATTCGGCCCTAATAACTAAAAATTCTGATTTGGTGCTACAGGTCATGTTTACCTATGTAGTAGATCAGATATGAAAAAAAAAATGCCTTTAAAGGAAAAAAAAACGTACTTTTTGAAATGTTTTCAAAAAAATACTTCACAAAGAAATTTCATGAAATTTTTCATCTTTTTTTTATATTAAAAATATCAAATAACCCACAAATTCTTGCCCTCAGTAAATTGTCAGCGTGATTGTGAAAATCGAGTCCCGTAATTGGTAATTAGCATCGGTAGTGTTCAATAATACCATGAAACGTGATGAGGGAAACCAGAGATACCTTATGGACCTTATGGTTCCCTCGACTGGCGAGCTATCGCCCAGGGTGCAGCTAACTCCAAGCATCGAAAGTTTGACGCAGCAGAGAAGGATCTGAAAGGCCCCATCACCAACTTCATACGTACCAAGAAGAGAATGGCTAATGTATATTTCGCCACCATAACGAACAGAACGTTAGGCAGAATTGGAACAAAAATATAATCAGCGATAAACACACCCACCACAGGAGGACTTGCCACATCGGGCATCCAGCACCAGGCCAATCAAAAAGGTTTCAAGGCCGAAATGAAACCAATCAGTTAACAGTTTTTGAATTGATGTAGTTCAAGTGAAAAAAGAGTCTCTCTCTCTCTCTCTCAAAAAAAAAGACCCAGTTCTGCACCTCAACCGTACTATCATCGACCAATCCAAACCAGACCGATCTACTACCTACTCCCATTTCACCTAGCGTACCTGTAAATACGAGAACATTGTGAGAATAACATTAAAAATACAATCTTATTCTTACATAAATGCTGCTGTTCATATTTTGTTGTCTCCTAGGTAGTTGCTGGTTGCTTCGATTATACAATGGGGTATTTCAGTGAATTTTTTTAAATGTTTTTTTTTTTCTAAAGAGTATGGCTCAGGAATAACGGTAATCGGGTATGTTCGTCGAGAAAATGTTAACCCGATTTGGACCATGGTGTCACTAGGGTCACATTAACATCTTAGGAACTACACAGCTGTCTCAATGTTTCACCAGATTAACTAGATTTGAATTGCAATTTAATATAAAAATTATTGGACAGAGTCGAATTTTTGAACCATTTTTTGTAAGTTACTAGATGTCAGAAAAATGATGATTTGACGAATATTTTGAAATTTTTTCATCGGTTTCCTAGGAAATTTTTGTCATAATTCTATTTGAGACTTCCAATAGTTCGCAAAAAACTCTGCTGCCCATTAAATTAAAAAATTGTAATTTAATTTTGGTTACTCCGGTGACACTTAAAGACAGCCTTGGAGTTCCTGAGAAGTTTCCAGTGGCACTAGTGATACCATGGTCCAAATAGGGTTAAGAAGAAATTAGAGAGGCTAATAAAAGTTGAAGATTTGAACGATGGCAGCAGGGTGTGACGTAGCAAGTTGTGTGACGTATTAAGTTGCTCGCCTTGAAAAACTCTTTGAAAAAAGTATCCATGCACAGAGAAGATATGTAACTTATCTAAAGGGTAACCTACCTCAGAATCTCTTGGATACTACAAAATACTTCACACACACGTAAGTGTGTGCGTTCAAGGAGGCCCGCCTTTTTTTCAAACGTGTGATCTCTTCAATTAATTTTTCTACCACAAGTTATAGTAACATTGGGCAAAAAGTAGGAGTATATAGATTTTTAATGGTGCTGAATCCAAATTTGAGATCAAAAACCTGAATTTCCCCACCGAAATACCCCATTGGGACTTCCTTAATCACAGTATCATAAAAAATGTTATAAAAGCCTCTTTCGAGCGACCTGCAATTTTCGTGATGATGAACCTTCGTGGATGCCGAACAAGATTAAGTTGCCTATAACAGAAAGACAGTGCCCTAATGTCCTATAGTCTAGTTAAAATCAAGTAGATTCCATTAAAAATTTAACAGAAGACCAAATCAATTCGTCCATGATTACTGGTTACGTAATGTGGTTATGTTCACCAATTCCATAAGTACAAATTATTATTTATTTGGGAGCTATATTGCCCACCCTTCTTGGCAGTCTATTTAAGAGAGTTTATTTATTATTCACGGAAAGTTATAACGTCAGTAGAGAAAAATAATAATACTATAGAGTATAGTAGTATAAATATATATCAAGTGGGAAAAAATCATTTCTGTAGAGAAAATTTGCCAATCGCATTTGCTGGTTCCTAGCAAAGTGCTCGTATTTTGTAAATTGGCCTCGAAAAATTTTGGCGTTCACAATCTACTCGCCTATAAGAAAACATCGAGCAGCAACAAGTAGGGAAAAGGGGGGTGCGGCCCTGGCGGGACATCTTTAGAAGGGTAGTACCGGCCCTTCCCTATATGACGTCACTACACTTGTTGATATGTCTTATTGAAGGGAGAAAACTCCCCTTGGAAGAAAAAAAACCAAGGAGGGGAGGCGATGGAGGGGAAGAACGGATGGAGGGGGGCACTTAAGTGTCGACGACGCACTTGAGAAAGAAACGGGAGAAAAAGTGAGTGTCTTTATGCCCTCTCGAAAATCCTTCTTTTCGCTTTTCATCGGTTTTTCTCTCTCTCTCTCTCTCTCCCCCCCCCCCCCCCCGATTTTCCCTTCATTACCACGTTTCTTCTCGAAATTCCGACTTTCATTCTACTCCGAAATTGTCTCGAATTTTCAGAATAAATCACAGAACAAGTCAAATTCTTAATTTTTCAACAAATAATTCCATAATTTTGTCCCTCACTTGATTGAAAACACTACAAAACCTGTTGAATACATTACAATAGGTAAACAAATTATGAATTCTGAAAAAGCCGTGTATTCTCTATAGAATAATTAAGGCTTTACCCTTTTAAAAATACCTCAAAAATTAATGTTTCGATTTCCTGACGTTTTGACTGACTTCAAAATACCCAAAAACGAAAGTCTCTCAGGTGCCTCATCCAGTTGTTTTCCAAATTATATTCGTATACAATTTTACAACCAATTTCAAAATGTATTCAACAACTTGAAAAACCCAAAACCAACAAAGAAACAAAAATTAGATTTTTTTCTTTAATTAGAAAGAAGATTCGCCAAATTTTGCTCTTTCAATGCCAATTTTTCTAGAATAAAATGTAATAAGTAATTTTTTCAAACAAATTAGCACTTTTATCAATGTCGAGCATTTGATTAAAAACAGTACAAAATCAGTTGAAAAAGTAGTAAAAACTGGATGAAAAGATTTATACGAATTCTTCTGTAAGCCCCCTGTTTTGAGAGAGCAAAATTAAGTCAATTTGTCTATCAAAAATCCCGCATTTTCTTTTATTTGTCGGTTCTTTCTCACCCCCTCTCATTTCTTCCATTTTCTTTTGTGGCTCCTTAGTCGGAATCAGCATATAAATAAATTTAAAAAGATAAATTTCCATGATTTTCAACATTTTTCGAAAATAGACACCGCAATAGTGAACTTCATAAAGTTCACTGAATGAATCGCATCATATTTTCATATTTCATTCATTCTTCTAATTTTTGAAAGAGGCAAAGTGGCCGAAATATGAACTTACAATCTTTCTTCTTTCTCTGTGTAATCTTGTGTAAAATATCACTGTACGTACTTCAGAGATATCATTCCAACACACTAAACACCATCACACCATTTCGGCTAACTCTGCGCCAGATCGATCCCCGAATTCCCTCGAATTTGAACAAACAAGTCTCTCTAAATTTTTCCTCTCATTTGGAAACAATTTTCCAAATTTTTGTTTCTAACTTAATTTTTTTTAAATCGATTTTTACACCTTTTTTCGATCTTGACGTAAAATCTCCAATACCAAATCTCATAGTGTCCGACTAGAATATTGTGTGCTTTATTACACCCCAAAACGCTGTAATAGTTAAAAATTGAGAATCAGAGAAATTTATATGATAATTTTCAGGGGTTTTGAAGGTGTTTTACATTATTAGGGTATTTTCATCATGAGCTTTTTTACGTTGTTTTAGCTGTTCATTGGTTACGCCCCTCCCGCTTCATCCCTTTTCTCACGCTGAACCTTCGATTTTGAACCGATTGTTGAACTAGGTAAGAATTATTGATTTTATTAGACTATAAACTTTACGCTGATTCCGAATACAGTTATTCTCCATGCTTAAGAAGATAAATTCTTTTTTTTTCTTTCGAAATTCAACACCTTAACCAAATTTTGAGAATTCTAACCATCGAACTGCAGCCTTTCTATTAACAATATTGACATTTTGGCACAACTTGAAAACAAAATTCAATTGGTTGAAACAAAAATTGGAAAATTTCCTTCATAATTGGGTGTGTTTAGGGTTTTTTGAGGTATTTTTCATGTTTTTAAAGTGTCAATATATCTCGTTATAAGGTATTTTAGCTGTTCATTGGGTTACGCCCCTCCCATTTCATCCCTTTTCTCACGCTGAGCCTTCGATTTTCAACCATTTGTTGAATACGAATTATTGATTTTATTATTATATCATAAATTTTACGCTGATTCCGAATACAATTATTCTCCGTGCTTAAGAAGATAAATCCTTTTTTTTTTTCTTTCGAAATTCAACACCTTAACCAACTTTTGAATATTCTAACCATCGAACTGCAGCCTTTCTATCAACAATATTGAAATTTTGGCACAACTTGAATACAAAATTCAGTTGGTTAAGACAAATATTGGAAAATATCCGTCATAATCGGGTGTGTTTAGGGTTTTTTGGGGTATTTTTCATGTTTTTAAAGTGTCAACATATCTCGTTATAAGGTATTTTAGCTGTTCATTGGTTACGCCCCTCCCACTTCATCCCTTTTCTTACGCTGAACATTCGATTTTCAATCATTTGGAAGTTGTATGAAATTTAACGTTGAATCCAAATTTACCATAATTCCTTAATACAAGATGATTCGATTTTTTCAAAATACTGTCCCTAAAACAAACTTTAAGACTTCTAACTATCAAACTACAGCCTTTATAGAATTAATTGTCGTTTTGGCACAATTAGAATCACGGAATGCCGTTGGATGAAGAAATATGAAAAACATTTTTAAAAATCTTGAAATGTATGAAGAAAATTAGGAAATTTGTTTGAGAAAATACACAAATATTACTAAGAAAAGCTACAAGTACTTCTGTAATTGATTTTTAGGTGTTTTACAGAACTAAACATCAAATCTAGAATCAAGTAGAACGTAATTGTTCCAAATCTAAACATACTATCCTTAGTTGAATCATTTTGCAACTACCTGCTACTATATTTCACTATGTTAACTACATTTCAACTCCAAATGACAAATTATAAGAATTTTCATGTAATTTATTTCACGTAAAATTATAGGCATACATCAAACTACAGGCTCTCCAATTCAAATCGAGGTTATTAAAATACTATTAGAAATCACTGATGGAAAAGTACGTGTTGTATATTTTTTGATTTAATGAGTAAACTCCTCCTTAATGGCTCTACTGAACTGTAGATATTTTATTTATTTGACTAATTTATTAATAAACGGTAATATTTGAATAATTCATCGATGCGAAAACATTCCTTCTATTATGTGATTTCTTCACGAATTTTTGAAGTTGCGCCACATTTTAATCTGATTTTTTCTACCGAATTGGGAATTTTATTGAGAATAATCGGGGTTTATATGTTGAATGAGTAAAATTTTTGAAAACAATCGTCGAACTTGAGGAATTTTTTTTAATTTGTGGATTTGTGAAATGTATAGGTTTTTAAGTAATTATTGATATGTGGAAGTGGAATGAAAAAAAGGTGTATAATGTGGGTTCTTGGTGAACTTGAGGGTGATTTTTGCAAATTTGAAAGTACTTACGTGGTTTTGAGGGAGGAGGTCCAATAGCACATCCAAAGGTGAAATTTTGGTGAAAAATGTGGGGGAGGGGGGAGGCGGCGAACGGGGGGCACACTGGCGGGAGCGAGTTCTGTCTTGTAATAAGGGGCAGCGGGGGTGGAGCTCGGATATATATAGGGGGAGTCTCACCCCTCGGATTCCTCTCGCCGCCCCCTTTACGGAGTTGTGGGGGCGGCGAAGGGAGAGGGCACCATGGCAACCCCTTCTCGGAGGGGGTGGCTCTCCACCCTTCCACCCGCCGCGGTAAGTAGGAGGGGGGAGGCGGTGGAACGAATATTTCGAGTTTCACTCAATAGAGGGCAGCGCTGCTTCCCTTCTAGGCGGCACAAAAAGGGGGAGGAACGTGGGATCATTTCAGTCTGGCACACTTTGAAAAGAACGTATCTCCCCCCCCCCTCACCAATTTTCACGCACAGTCCACTCCGTGAAAATATTCTCCCTCTCACTCCCTCGCACGCTTTCTCCCCCCTCTCACTCCACTCAAAGTCATTAATTACAAGAATCTAACAAGTTCTCTCAGAAGAGAACACGTTTTTGGATGAGGACAGATTGTGCACTTGATTTCCCACATTTAGCAACAGGCTTCTCCATATCATCCCATTCAGAGTTCATTGACCTCTCAAAATTCACCTTCTATAGACTTTTTAGTCTCTTTCCCTGCAAAAGAGTTGTTTTTGTAGAAGAATAATATATTAAATATTATATTAATATAATAGTATGGCCCTTCTTGAGTAAGAACAACGACGATATTGCGTTTCTCTGTAAACGAAAGTTTTATTATCAATAAGCGTGTTTCACTGGAGTACAACATTGTACTATTCAGTTTATGAAAAGTTTTACGAACCTGTAAACGAAAGAAACAACAATTAAAGCCGATATTCCGGGTTTCCTCGATAATATCACGGGATATAAAATCTTGAAATCAATCAGTTCATAAATTACAATGTCTTAGTAATGTACTAATGTAATAAGTACAATTTCTGGGCCTAAGTGCGATAGTAACCCATAGTTTGGTCTCCTCCTTGATTTGTTTTTAATGAAAATCTCACACGTTTCACAAAATTTCCTTATGTTTTCAACAATATTCTTAGCTGTGCAGAATGGCGTTATCTTATTTGTCATTTGAGACCTCCCAATATGGCAGTAACTATCGTGGACATACTTTATTAGGGTCTGGCTTAGGTCTTCAGATATTACAATTTTTTTCGTTTTCCTTTCTTCTGGTAGCAAATTTTCTTATCTAATATTAGTTTATTTTTTCTCCCTCAACAATTAAAGCCGATATTCCGGGTTTCCTCGATAGAATATCACGGGATATAAAATCTTGAAATCAATCAGTTCATAAATTACAATGTCTTAGTAATGTACTAATGTAATAAGTAGGTAATGTAATAAGTACAATTTCTGGGCCTAAGTGCGATAGTAACCCATAGTTTGGTCTCCTCCTTGATTTGTTTTTAATGAAAATCTCACACGTTTCACAAAATTTCCTTATGTTTTCAACAATATTCTTAGCTGTGCAGAATGGCGTTATCTTATTTGTCATTTGAGACCTCCCAATATGGCAGTAACTGTCGTGGACATACTTTATTAGGGTCTGGCTTAGGTCTTCAGATATTACAATTTTTTTTTCGTTTTCCTTTCTTCTGGTAGTAAATTTCCTTATCTAACCTTAATACCTATTAGTTTATTTTTTCTCTCTCAACAATTAAAGCCGATATTCCGGGTTTCCTCGATAGAATATCACGAGATATAAAATCTTGAAATCAATCAGTTCATAAATTACAATGTCGTTCGACTAGGGTATTTCAGTTTTCCCATCAGTTGTCTGTCGTCGTGCATTTCGTAGTCTAGGTTACTAAACTAGAGTGGCGTCCACGTCGTGAAGAAATCATTGCAGGAGTGACGCCGTGTTTTCTTTACATTAATATGTAATTATTGTACAACTAATAATAAATAAATAAAGTTTGACCCTCCAAATTCAAAATGTCCACTCTCATTTTGCGATTCAAGCTTTCATTTCAAAGCTTTTGGTTTATTATTTTCAATAATGAACCTTTGGAATCGACCAAGAAAAAAAAAATTTTAACACCCCCTCAAAATTTGATGGTTTACGTTTCAAGGTACGTAGAATCCAAAAATCGAATAAAAATTTGGCCGTCCGTCCGCCGTCCGCCGTACGCCGTCCGCCGTACGCGGCACTTTTGCCACTTAGCATTGACCGATTTTGATGAAATTTGGTATGTTGGCTCCATTTGGGGTCTAGTTGTGCCCCGAAGCTTTTGGTTGATGTAGGTCACTTCTAAGGGTTCCAAAATCAATTTTGAAACTTTGAAAACGCCCTAACTCAAAAAATTTCGATATAGAGGTATTGTTTTTCCTTCTATTTAAGATTCTATAGAATTTTTAGAATTTTTTGAGACCACGCCGAGCTCTGTAGGACAAACTGTTCGCTCCCTACGAACATTTAAGGGTTTATATTGAAATATATATATATATATAAATCAAAACACGAGTGTGAATCGCAAAAGAGGCCTAATCTCCGTTCAAATTAGAGCTGACCGAAATGCGATCGATGGTTGGTGATTTTGATTTTTTTTTTACTTTTTTTTGATTTTTTTTTTTTTTTTTTGCTTTATATTGGATGGTTGGTGATTTTGTAGACGAGTGATCTATATAGAAAAATGATAAACCACTGTGTAATAATTTGCAGCTTTTTGAAATGATTGTCATATTTTGATTGAATTTTTTCCGGTGTAGCCTCGAGAGTATCCCCTATAAATTCCAAGAAGATTCTCAAGCACAGGAAAAAGTGAAAAATCGTCAACATAATCGTGAACGACTTTACTATCGTGTCGCTGTCAGTTGACGTTGGACTATGACACTCTCTATAATGACACTCTATAAAGCGCTGGTGACTCCAATTTTGGAGTATGCCTCGGTTGTCTGGAATCCATTTTACCAATGCCACATCAGCCGAGTTGAGAGGGTTCACCCGTTCCAAAATTCGTGAAGCTAGAACAATAGCTTAGTTTTTTTTTTCGAAAAAATGTGAAAATTCGCTAGGTGCCACTCTTGATGATGTCAGTAATAACATGATAGAAAATCCGACTTGAGTAGAAAGCGAAGACTAGAAATCAATGAAATGATAATTTGTAATGGAATAACATGATAAACAAACGGCTCCATTTGGGGTCGAGTTGTACCCCGAAGCTTCTAAGGGTTGAAAAATATGGACTGAAATATTCAAAACGCCCTAGCTCAAAAACTTACATATACAGGTGTATTGTTTTTTCATTGATTTAAAATAGTTTTGCATTTTTAGAATCGAATGGGGCCATCCAGAGCTCTGTAGGATCAACCTTTTGTTGAATCAGAAACACGAGGGTGAATCGCAAAATAGTCGGTCCCAAGTTCGTTCCTCTTCCTGGGTTAGTATTTCCGTAAATTACAGGAGAGCAAACTTTAAAAAAATTGTACCTAAATTTGAAATTTTAAAGGATTTTTGAAATTCATTAGTGCAGCAGTCTAGAGAGCTGAAAGACTAAAATTTAGTGCCGCTGTAAAACATTTAATGTTCGCCGCTGGAATCATCAAAACCGAACAGTAATTGTCAGAGAAAACGCTGTAAATCATTGCCCAAAGGTTTATTATTTTCTGTATAGATCACCCTTCTGTATAGATCCCTCCCTACCAACCATAGGTACCTACCTACCTACTAGTTCATTTTTGAAAATTTCAACCCCAACCACCAACCAAATGGAAATGAAGGGTAACTGGTTGTCTAGGGCAACCTAGGCGAGATTTTGTAATGAACGCGGGTTTCTGGTTGTGATGTGTTCTTCGAAGGCCCATGTGTTTTCGGTTTCCTAATAATAAGAATACCTTTGTTGTGATTGAGACTGCTTTACTAAGTAGTATCATCGTCAACTTCCACGGAAGAGCGAGTAAGGAAGCTCATTTGAAAACTTGTATTATAATTATACCAAAAACATTCGAGAAGCTTCACCGCTAAAGGAACGAGTAAAGCATGTTCCATGTTTCTTGAATTTTAGCCGAAGTGTCTAAGCAGTAACCATCCGGGGGTCCAGGGGGTTTGCAAGCAACACGTACAGATCTCGCTTTCTTTTATAACAGGGTATTTAAACTGTTAGATGTGTTTTGGGTATTTGTAACTGTTTCGCCACCATATCTAGAGAAGACTGTCCGTCCACAAGGAGTGAGTTCAAAAATCTCCGTACAGCGAAGCACATTGTAATGGCGGATGGCCTGGAATTGACTTCGACTTGGTCGAATCGACGAAGATCAAATCAAAAACTATGAAGGAGATACCGAATAACGTCAATTCTTACCTACCTTGAAATAAATATAATTTACGGTTTGGGTATTTACCTGATCAATGAGAGATTGAAGGCTGCGATGCTCTTGTAGACCGTTTGTGGAGGTCCTCACAGCTCAGAGAGAAACCACGGAACTATAGCACTGTTGACACAACCATGAAATTACTCTACTTGGATTAAACACAACACGGCGTGAAAGTACTGGTAAAAGATACAAGAACTGAACTTTTTGTGCGAAATTTACCGGAACTTGCAATCTAGAATCTTTGATCCGCGTAGTTACGACCGAGACGTAAACTGAAACCTGAGGTGGGGGTTGATTACTTGAGTTGCCAAAGCATCCGCCAGGTAGAAAAAGGAGAGGAAGAAGGTTTGATTGGATATTTTCAAGTCACGTGACAGAACAACGAGTCACGTGGTAGTCATGTGACATAGAGCCGAATCACGTGACTACCCCTCAACAAGTTGATCAACTGATGCAACGCAGGGTTGCATCTTCCAGGTTGTAGGGGCAAATTTCCCTTATGTCCCCCAGCGGGGAACCCCCACCGAATTAAAATCCTTATAATTCGATCGTAATCGTGGTTCTAATTCGATGACTCGATACTATTTGGCCTGATCGTACGACACTATTGATTATCAAAAAATATTTCCAACCCCCCCCCCCCCCCCTCTCAAAATTTGATGATTAACGTTTCAAGGTATAGGGACGTTCCGATACTACCGATATGGGTAGATATCGATAATTTTGTTTCGATACAACTGGTATCGCATTGGTATCGAATCTTCCGATATTATACTAGTATCGAAAGAAAATCTGCAGTATCGATATCGAATGAGTACTTACTTCCTTTTGGGATTAACATAGGTAATTCTAAATTTTCGTAACGTCTATTTTTCAACAATGTAGAAACTCTTGAGTTCTCAGTTTTGTCAATAGAAAAGTAGGAGGTAACTAGCTCTATAAGACGCTACGTTGGTGGTGGTGGCTCTAAGCCAGACGTAGAACGCATAAAGAATTTTATCATTTGAAAGAAAGTTCCTCTTGCCATCTCGATTCTAGCTCTTACTTCTTTTTTTGGGTCATTGTGCTCGTTTACCAAAGCTCCCAAGTATTTGTAGGATGCAACTTACTCCACTCGCTCACCGCTTACCGTAAGATTGACGTCTTATTCTGTGCTTTGAAAACATGAGTAGTACCTTGGTTTTGGAAACGTTCAACGCCAGGCCAAATGCTTCACTATGCTGAACAATTGAATCCATCAAACACCAGGGATCAGCTAGGCTGTCAGCCAGGACAACGGTGTCATCAGCTTACCGAACATTGCTTAGGTACACACCATTGACGGTATTCCCTTATCCGGATGTTCTTCAAGGGCCTCTCCAAATTATTAGTATTATTATTACCCATTTTACATTACCTATCATAAAGCTTTTGTATATTACAAACGTCTGGTTTTGTCTGGAATTTTTTGCTACTCATTCGATATCGATACTTTTCTTCTGATGCTGTATCGATATCAATACCATTGATTCGATACTAATTCGATACCAAACATTGTATCGAAAGCGGTATTGGAACGTCCGTAGGTACCTACATTGAGTCTAAAAATTGAATAGAAAACTTTTCCGTCCGTCCGTCGTACGCCGTACGTGGAACTTTCCTTAGTTACCTTCAACCAATTTTGATGAAATTTGGTATATCGGCTTCATTTGGGGCCAATGGTGCTACAAAGCTTTTGGTTATTGTCAATCACTTCTACGGGGTGAAAAATAAGGGTTGTTATTATCAAAACGGCCAAGCTCGAAAACTTTTGATATAAAGGTACTGCTTAATCGCCAATTGAATTTTTGCGATCGAATGAGACCACCCCTATGAGTAGAGCCATGAGTAGTTTGAAGAAAAAAAAACCGGTAAATGATTGATGTCTACCAAGGTGGCGGAAACTTACATTTCACTTCTTTTCAAGGTTGAAAAATTATTTTTTTCAAAAATCAAAATTTCTACTCGCGATTTACATTTCAGACCTTGCTGACCCATTTTGGTTCCGTGTCTGTCTGTGTGTCCGTGTGACTCATGAAATCCTTGCCACAGCCATAACATCTACATTTCTCATCCAATTTCGATGAAATTTTCAGGGATTGTGCGGCTTGGCGTGAAGATGGTCCCCTATGAAAATCATGGCCCCCAAATTGATAGTATTTTGTGCGCATGTGTAAATCCTTGTAAATTTGGAAATGTGGAATCCTTTTAACAGCCACAACTTCTACATTTTCCAACAATATTCTGAGATTGTGGGGGTTGACGTGTAAAGTCCCCTGTTAGGGTAGTGCAAGGTACCTTTGAGATGTTTTGAGATTTACTACTATGCATCGGATCACCTATACAATCGGGTTATGGATACGAGGAAGCTATGTGCCACACCTACTTGGTAAAAGTTTTTAAATGTTTTTAGCCAACCATGCTACAAACCAACCATGCTATTCACGGGGTAGGTATGCTTCAAAAATATTAGTACTCTGCTGTAATTGTCCACGGATTAATTGATTACTCACTCCAGTATTGTTCATTCTTTGGTGGTTTCGGGTTCGAAGAAAATTCGCGTCGCGGGTATTCAAATCGTCATTTGGGGCCTTCACCAGCTATCTTATTTTCCCAAGTTTTCAGGAGACCCATGAAACTGATTATCTAGATTAACTTTTACCACAACTCTTTAATGAATGAAACATAACTACTATTTTGTGAATTATTCAAATGCAAAAATAATCGTTTCACGCAAAATTCCGTTATTATTGGCTGATATGAGTTGGTTGATGATCATGTGAGTACGTTTTCAAAGGATAGAT
This sequence comes from Apolygus lucorum, assembly GCA_009739505.2. Taxonomy (NCBI): domain Eukaryota; kingdom Metazoa; phylum Arthropoda; class Insecta; order Hemiptera; family Miridae; genus Apolygus; species Apolygus lucorum. The sequence goes on along the minus strand of CM019168.2, from coordinate 23,360,405 downwards.
GCAAGCTATCAACACGGAGCTTTCAATGCAACAGGTGTTACCTCATCACCCTATTCGGTGAGCTGGTATTTTGATTAATATTAGAACATCGATTGGTCCTGACCCGTTCAATTACTTAAAAAACATTGGTTTGGTAAGTAATTAAACATTTTCAGAAACTCCATGACCATGCGACGCCATTGTGAGATCACCGAGATATCCATTGTTTTACCAAACGCAGAGACAGCAACCAGTTTTAGACATCCACTGTTGACTCAAATTTATGCGCACTGTTAATTATACGAAGAAAATAACTAGGTACTTCCCTAATCGATCCCCCCTTCCAATTGTGAAGAAGGACCGATCTCGACTCAAAGTAGACAAAAACCGAGATAGCAGGTGTTGCCGCTAACGTGATGAAATAGGAACTACCAACTTTCAGTAATTTTTAGGAATTTTCAATTTTTGGAGTTGTATGACATTTATTATAATTTAGACAATGATTTCCACCTTTAAATTGACACCTTAAACTTAAATTTTGATCTTATAAATGAAGATCTTGTCGTTTTTCTACCTTTTTTGAGCCTTGATCGGAGTTTATTAATTTGGTAACTGATGATTTTCCGCTAAAGTATTTCTATCTCGTATTCACTACATTTTCACTGCATATTCCCTGCATCGTTAGTGATTAATTTCTTGTATCAGACGATGCGATTAATATGCCATGAAAATCTCTGTTATTTATAAAACATACGTTTATTTTTATATCCAATATGTGTTTTGATCAATAACTGACAAGTGATGATTGATCTCCTCCTTTTGATGTGTAGATAAAGTTGCAAATTTCCTGTAGTTGGGAGCAACAACTCGATTAAGAATTATTTCCAATTTTTGTCGGTGCGACGGGGATGACATATAGTTCCGACCAACGAGGTGGATATTTGCACGTAATGCCTAGAAATTTGATCAAAGTTGGATGTTTTTGTATATATTTTGATTTTATATAAGATTGAAACGTAACTCCGCGCTTATTATCCCTTTTGACTTCAGGTTGACCGGGTCTGCGAGCGCCATTGCGGGACCTTTCTCCTTCCTCCCTCCTCCCTACCGCTGGTAGGTCGTCAAGTTCGTTGAAACTTTTGATTCGCCGCTGCGGTTGTTGTGTTGTGGTCGCTTAGCTCCGAGTCCGCCCACCTGGAACAGGTTCCTAACAGACCTGCAGGTCGATGGAGGAGGTGGTGGATATGACCGACTAAGCGGGGATACACCGTTTCAACTATATCTAACTATTCGCTTCCTCTTGACGCCCATTTCACATTTTTTGTACGGCTCCCCGCCATTCTCTTCTCATCACCATTGATTCAACTGGGCATCTGCTACAAAAGACACCTGACTCCTCCATGTCTCTACAACCAGTAATGGATCCAGATATTATTTCAAGGTGGGAAATCCCCCCCCCCCCCTCGTAAAACCTTCATTATTGTCTTTCACTCGACAAACCATTCAGAATTCGCTTGAAAAATCTAAATACTGTAGTAACATTATGATCATGGTGACTCAACATCAATGGCATTTTACAGAGGTGGGTTAAACACAACATGGATTAGCTATTTAGCACAATATGTATACGACGCCATTTGCTTCCTCACTCTCAAAGGAAAGCTATATGTTGTGAGCATTTTTTATGGGGTTCAAAACTTTTTATGATATTTTCAGGCCTGATGTGAGATATCTACAGAGATGCCAACCAAGCAGATCAAGAAGTACTTATGCAACTTTATTCATCAAGATCCGAGCCACTACATATTTATATGTACGGCGAAATGAAAAATCATCAACGAGAAGGAGCTATTGATCGCTGTTAGTTGTCAAAGAATTTTGACCAGTAACATGATGGTCAAAATCAAATTTTGTATTGGGGAGTTATCATTGCTACTGCTCAATTTTAAACTAATTCTATTCGTTCATGTTTTCTATGGGAGGTAGCTATGCTGCCCACCCAACTTTGCAGACGTCTTTGACATTCTATGTTTCTACTTTGGCACGTAAAATCGAAAAGAATTACCTGTAACGGAAGTGTTTAGAGTGTACCGAAGAAGAATTGAAAAAGTAGATTAAAGACATGAAAAGTCTCAGTGTTTGGAGACTCGTATGCAAGTTTTCTTAATTTCCAACTAAATAGAAAGAGATTCGTTTGCTCTTTACCATCAATCGATTCTCCAAGATCATGTGTATGTCCAGGTTTCATTTTTTAAAGTTTCGTGTAGTTGAATGTGAGTAACATTAGTTGAAATAGATTGATCAACTATTACCAACCTTATAACAAATCAATATTTGACTTGTGTAACTACCCTTCTAAAATAACTGGCTCTCATGTTTTAGCCATTTTTAGGGCATCAGGAACCTAATAAAGAATAGAACTAGCCGTGCATTGATTGTCTGGAATTGAAACATTTTTTTGAATATTAATGTGGTCCTCCCCTATTGGGGTCATCAGCGATCAAGGCAGCATCCGAGCGTGTCGCTCTGTTGTGAAAGCAGGATTAGCTCCGACCCCACCACCCTCTCTACCAGCACCATCCACTTGCCCTACTAATTCATCGACCTTTCCCCGCAGTACCGAGAGCTCTAATCTTCCTTCTCACCACCAGGAAACCGCCCTCAGTTCCAAAGGCTTTCTTCGAGGTATCTTTTAGGTATCTTTTTTTAGGTATCTTTTTTTTTTTTTTTTTTTCTTCATGGAAATCCCCTTTGGAACATTCTAAAATTTTCTCAATGACACCAGTTGTATTGACAATGATGTGTCAGGCAAAATATTGGTTAGAATAGAAATTGTGGAATATGCGAATAGGTAGTTTAGGACAAAAGTGTTCCCGACACCTGAGGTAATACAGGGGAGGGAACTCAGATTACTCTCAACCGAACTATCGGAAGTATTAAAAAGGTTTCCTGGCTTGTGGATTCCTATTCTGGCGAGAACAACACCGAACCAAATTAATAATTGCAGAACCAAGTTCAGCCCTCTCATAGACACTTGTCAGTAATGCTGTTCGCAGAGCTCGAATTCCCTACGAAAATCGCGGCAGCTCTGCGACAAACCTCTCAGACTTCTCATCGACGCGGGAACGGGAGGGAGGAAATAATCCTTTCAAAGCTGTTGCCTGTCGCGGTTTCAACTTGGAGAGCTAACTAAACCCCGAAGGATTTTGGTGGCTGTAATGAATTGAGCTAAACTTAGTTTGGAGGTTAAACAATGGATGGAAAGGATACATCGTCGGGTCGGGATATATTGTGCGTGCTCTGTTATTGTTCCACCGATCCTTCAAGGGTTGATCTTTAAATTGAATGGATTTTGGCGTAATTTTATTAAGTGAGAACACATGCGAAAGTACCCACGTTATTAACCCCTATTTGTGCACAATAAATCTGCTTATGAGCTTTCAAAAAAGAGAAACAGTTTGGCTTGCCGCATCCACTTGATGGTCCTCTATGAATTGGAGAAGCGTTTGACATGCCATTTAAGCCGAAACTGTGGTACTTAATTCAGAATAAATCACGAAATAACCGGCTACGGATTATAAGTATAGAAGATACTTGCTTAATAGGATAGATATGAAATGCAGATGGAAAGCATTTTTTACCTATCCTGGTAAATTCCTAAGCTAGACAGTAATAATTTTATAAGGTAATTGAATTTCCCGTTCGAATCTCCCTTTATTTTCCTAAACCATCGATCTGAGGGACGAATTATTTTCCTCTTTTTTCGCGTAGTCGAAGGTCTTTTTCATCATTTCCCACCGAGCAGATAGGCCCCCGGTATTATAATGGGTACAGAGGAGAGAACGGTGTTCCCATGACAAGACGTACTGCCTTCCCCCTCCACGGAGCATCCAATTTCCTGGGAGTAAATGGGAAGATATTGAATGATTTCTATTCGAGCAAATAGATTCATATAATTTCTTTGTTGCTTTTCCTTTTCCCTCTCTTCTTTTTTTTTCCTTGAACCTTTCTCTACGACCTACCTACGCCTTTCGGCGTTTTTTGAAAAATGTTTGTTAAATGAGATTTTCGTCAGATTCAGTTCAGATATTGGGTCATATTCGGGTTTGATTCAGTTAGAGCCGTCTTATTTTAAAAGTAGGACCAATATGAAGGACATTTAAATAATTAGTAATAAATATAATTTCCATTAGAATGTTCAGCTATTTACAAGTACAGACGTAGATTTAGCTATAGCACCTTGGAAACTTCAAGTTACTTTTTATCTATAGGAAGGACGTGATTGCGCTTACTTACGTAGAATTGTTAGCCAAATAAGATTCCCCTCTTCTGGAATATTGATGCAGTGGACCGCTCATTCTGAGGTTTCCAATAATACATCTTCCGAAAGCCCTGCTCCTGAGGTAACCAAAAGAGACACCATTGAAAAAGTTGAATTTTTCTGCTATTCGTTGATACTTCCAGCCACAAATCTTATTTCTCCAACATCTTTAGTTGTTCAAATCTTGAGAATCGGACTTCCAAAGAGATTACTCTGGACTTTCAGGGTTAAGGTCTTCAAGTTATTTCAATCTCTAATACAAACTGTATAGAAATAGGAAAAATCTATTGAAATACATTAAAATTTGATAATTATTATGAATGAAGACTTCTTTAAGGATTGGATCCAAAAACCTTAACTAGTGTGAGCGATTTTCATTTAAAAATCCCGGTTACAGAGAAGGCAATCGCACGAGATGTTTTGCTGACGTTGTGATAAAAGAACTGTTACAAAAGAAAATCTTGACAATTTTTGCTACCTCATTATCGAAGACTGAGAAGCTTCGTATTCCTGCAGCAGGTTAAAATAGTTGAATTCTTCAAAACCAATATTTTCAATCACGTTTTGCATTTCATAGGTTTTTAAACAACTTTCGCTGTGTGCCTGTCTGTGTTCTTCCTATTCCATAGATAGATGCTGGAAATTATGGTACAATCTTTAGATTTTTGAATATTTTACATCGGACAAACAGAGAAATGTGCGCTTGCGTGATGTTATTTCTAAAACATCAATTTTTAACGTTCTGGAAGGGCCCTTGATTTAGAATAATAATTTCATGATAGATTTCATCATGATCCGATCCGTAAGAGCCACGGCACATATGGAAAGTGAGAATCGTCAATACGAGTCGTATAATCTCAAACTACTTCACGATTGTTTAAGTTGACATGAAAAACCTGCAAAAAAAATTTCGAAGATCGAATGTCGTATTTGCAAATTCCTTAGTGCTCAACTGCATTCTTACAATAACTAGTTCTGAATGTCCATGTTACCCTGTGGTGAAGCTATACTCCCGCAACGAACCCCTGATGGTCCTTATTCCCAAATTTTTGGCTCTGCTTCATGATGAGTTGCTAACTTCAGGTTCACGGTTCAACTACATACTAAATAATTAACAATTATTTGATAGTTAAGAGATGCTCTTTATTACAGGGTCCTGATCTTAAGTAAGACAAGACGCTGAAAATCGCAACCTTCCCATCCATGTTTTTCGAGCCTTCAGACCTCGATGACAAATATTGATATCAATGATATCACTTGACTGTCACCGATGTGGGGCTATGTAGGACGAAGTCTGCTTATTGGAGCTTCTCGAGCTTGGCCTTGGCGGCTTCAAGATCCTTGATGGCCTTGGCGAGCTGTGCCTTCAACTTCTTGGCAGCCTTTTGCTTAGCCTTGCCGACGGCTGGGATGACGACTTCCTCTGTAATTCATGACATACCATCAGTACTCTTTTTCCGAAGATGACTTAACGATACGTTGAAAAGTAGTGAATGTCAAATTTCAAGATTAGGAAAGAGCATAAATATACGAGGTATTGCGTTTTTCCATTTTTTGGGTAAATTAATTCCATTACTTACTGAGCTTAGCTTCGAGTTGGGTCTTCATTTCAGTGAGCTTGGCAAGAGCTTGTTCCTTGGTTTGTCCGAGTTGCTTCATGACTTCCTCAGCCTTGCCTTTGCCAGCCTTGATAGCGGCGGCGATCTTACCCTTGAGTTCCTTAGCCTTGGTGACGAGGGCATCCTGAATAATTAAAATAATAATAATTAAAATCGAGCCATGGGACACTGACATTTATACTATCCGATTGCAGAATATTCATCCAAACGATCTGTCTGGGCTGATGGAAGAATGCAGTGAATATGCAGATTGATGATAGACATGGGCTCCAAAGAGCATAAAATCCCTTTCATTTGGATGTTATATTATTGTGTACAGTTACATTCGCATTTCGGTCCTGTCAGAGAATGGATTGCTTAGCACTGATAGACCTTATCATGAGGTACCTACCTTGATGGTCTGCTTGCTTGGCTTGGCAGGAGCCTCTTCAGCGCACATGACGGCGCTCACCAAAACGGTGGCGATGAGGAAAGCAGCGACGAACTTCATGGTTGAGAAAGTAGATGCTGTAAGAGGCCGTGCGACCAGTTTATATACCCCAGGAAGACCAAATCCTATTATACCCAAACTCCTGAATCAACTAACAGGCAGTTGTTTCAGGTGAATTTGTACTTTTTACCCTCAAATATTCTTACACAATTGATCTAATTAGAATGCGAGCCTATGAATGTGGTAGTTGATTAGCGCAACGTCCTTACTAAAGGCTCTGATTGAGATCGAACAAAGCGGATTTGAAAGAGAAAAGAAGAAACCTGTACAAATATTTAATGCTTATTTCTCGGAAATTGAATTCTGGATTCCCCTCTATGCATTTGGATCATTGGGATGACAGTTCGGCGAAGCCTCAGTAAAATCCATCTTAATCCACTTCCGACAGTACAAAATGCATTAATAAAAATATTGTACTACAGACCTTTCAGATATCCTACTGCATAATTTTATTCAGACCTTGATGTTGCCCTTGTGTGTATCGATTCCTTATTTCTAATGTTTATGACAACATCCTTATTTCTATACATAAATTCACCGCGGGAGGACATAATAAAAACGCACAGCTCAAACTGGAAGACGAAAACTGTCCGTCTTCGAGCGGGGTTGTCCCGCCGCTTCGAGCTCCCTGAATAATTTAACGGGACGTAGCGAAAGAAGGGTCGAAATGTTTTATGAAATCATCGAAGCCTGCCTGGGCTTCTGCCTGGGGCTCAGCCTGGCCTTCACCTAGGCCACTCGTCTTGGAAGGGCAGTTTTCCCCTTCTGAAGGAAGGCCTTCGTATCATCCCACCTCGGGAAGGTAAAATGGTTCTTAGCTTGAGTGGTCTTCGCCAATTACATAAAGAGCCTCCTCCTTCCTCTTTCCTTCTTCTTCTCACCGCTTTTCTTTTGTTTCTCATTCGGAGATCGTAGAGAGAGAAAATTTTCTTTTGGGAGAAGGAGAGAGAAGACCGTCGAAATTTCCTTAGAGAAAATGTGTCTGATAAGAGTGATGTGTCTTCTGGAGTATTGATGCAGTATGCTCATTCTGAGGTTTCCAATAATACATCTTCCGAATGCCCTGCTCCAGAGGTAACCAAACGAAACACCATTGAAAAACGCTGCAAATTATTACACAATGGTTTATTATTTTCTTTATAGATCACTCGTCTACAAAATCACCAACCATCCAATATGAAAAGAAAAAGAAAAAAAAAAAAAAATCAAAAAAAAATCAAAAAAAATCAAAAAAAAAAAATCGACATCACCAACCATCGATTGCATTTCGGTCTGCTCTAATTTGAACGGAGATTAGGCCTCTTTTGCGATTCACACTCGTGTTTTGATTTATATATATATATATATTTCAATATAAACACTTAAATTTTCGTAGTGAGCGAACGGTTTGTCCTACAGAGCTCCGCGTGGTCTCAAAAAATTCTAAAAATTCTATAGAATCTTAAATTGAAGGAAAAACAATACCTTTATATCGAAATTTTTTGAGTTAGGGCGTTTTCAAAATTTCAAAATTGATTTTGGAACCCTTAGAAGTTACCTACATCAACCAAAAGCTTCGGGGCACAACTAGACCCCAAGTGGAGCCTACATACCAAATTTCATCAAAATCGGTCAATGCTAAGTGGCAAAAGTGCCGCGTACGGCGTACGGCGTACGGCGGACGGACGGCCAAATTTTTATTCGATTTTTGGATTCTACGTACCTTGAAACGTAAACCATCAAATTTTGAGGGGGTGTTAAAATTTTTTTTTTCTTGGTCGATTCCAAAGGTTCATTATTGAAAATAATAAACCAAAATTGAACTTTTCTGCTATTCGTTGATACTTCCAGCCACAAATCTTATTCCTCCAACATCTTTAGTTGTTCAAATCTTGAAAATCGGACATCCAAAGAGATTTCTCTGGACTTTCATGGTTAAGGTCTTCAAGTCATTTTGATCTCTAATACAAACTGTATGGAAATAGGAAAAATCTATTGAATTACATTAAAATTTGATAATTATTATGAATGAAGACTTCTTTAAGGATTGGATCCAAAAATCTTAACTAGTGTGAGCTATTATCATTCAAAAATTCCGGTTACAGAGGAGTCAATCTCGTGGGATGTTTTGCTGACGTCGTGATAAAAGAACTGTCACAAAAGAAAATTTAGACAATTTTAGCTTCCTCATTGTCGATGACTGAGAAGCTTCGTATTCCTGCAGCAGGTTAAAATAATTGAATTCTTTGTTCACTCCCAGAGGGGTGGGAAATAAAAGGGTGCAAGCTTGTGAATTTATTCTTCTTTATTTTGGTTTATCATTTTCAACAATGAACCTTTGGAATCGACCAAGAAAAACAATTTTTAACACCCCCTCAAAATTTGATGGTTTACGTTTCAATGTACGTAGAATCCAAAAATCGAATAAAAACGCTGCAAATTATTACACAATGGTTTATTATTTTCCTATATAGATCACTTGTCTGCAAAGCCACCAACCATCCAACTTGAAGAAAAACGTCGATCGTATTTCGGTCAGCTAAAATTTGAACGGAGATGAAGCCTCTTTTGCGATTCACACTCGTGTTTCTGATTTATCGTATGTAAAACCCTTAAATTCTCGTAGCGAGCGAACGGTTTGTCCTACAGAGCTCCGCGTGGTCTCAAAAAATTCTAAAAATTCTATAGAATCTTAAATTGAAGGAAAAACAATACCTTTATATCGAAATTTTTCGAGTTAGGGCGTTTTCAAAATTTCAAAATTGATTTTGGAACCCTTAGAAGTGACCTACATCAACCAAAATCTTCGGGGCACAACTAGACCCCAAATGGAGCCTACGTACCAAATTTCATCAAAATCGGTCAATGCTAAGAGGCAAAAGTGGACGGACGGCAAAATTTTTATTCGATTTTTGGATTCTACGTACCTTGAAACGTAAACCATCAAATTTTGAGGGGGTGATGAAAAAAAAAATTTCTTGGTCGATTCCAAAGGTTCATTATTGAAAATAAAAAACCAAAATTTGGCCGTCCGTCCGCCGGACGCCGTACGCGGCACTTTCCCCACTTAGCATTGACCGATTTTGATGAAATTTGGTACGTAGGCTCCATTTGGGGTCTAGTTGTGTCCCGAGGATTTTGGTTAATGTAGGTCACTTCTAACGGTTCCAAAATAAATTTTAAAATTCTTAAAACGCCCTAACTTTAAAAATTTTGATGTAAAGGTATTGTTTTCCCTTCAATTTAAGATTCTATAGAATTTTTAAAATATTTTGAGACCACGCGGAGCTCTGTAGGACAAACCGTTCGCTCTCTACGAGAATTTAAGGGTTGGACGTACGATAAATCAGAAACACGAGTGTGAATTGCAAAAGAGGCCTAATCTCCGTTCAAATTATAGCTGACCGAAATACGATCGATGTTTTTCTTCATGTTGGATGGTTGGTGGCTTTGCAGACGAGTGATCAATATAGAAAAATATTAAAATTGTGTAATAATTTGCAGCGTTTTGAATCACGATTATCGGTTTTACAAACATCTAAAATATAACAGTGTTACGGCAGCTGTGCACTTGAACAACTTTCATCAGAAACGGCTGAATAACGGATAGGTTGGTATGGGTAAGTAACTAGGAGGAAAAGGAAGGGAGTTTACCTGAAGGAATTTTCTGTGGGATTTGAAAGGTCTGGGCTGAAACGGTACATTTCATGTGCATTGTTTGCAGAGAAGCTCAACAAACGGTTAGATATTTTAGGTAGGAACCGTTAAGCTATTGTTGCGGTGCAAAATTCTTCAAAATCAAAATTTTCACTCCCGTTTTGCGTATCACAGGTTTTTGAACAACTTTCGCTGTGTGTCTGTCTGTGTTCATCCTAGTCCATATATGCTGGGAATTATGGTACGATATGTAGATTTTTGAAAATTTCACATCGGGCCAACAGAGAAATGTGCGCTTGCTTGAACGTGATGTTATTTCTAGAATATCAATTTTTAACATTCAGGAAGGGCCCTTGATTAAAAAAACTGATTTTATGATTGATTTCATCATGATCCGATCAGTAAGAGCCACGGCACATATGGAAAGTAAAATCGTCAATACGAGTCGTATAATCTCTAACGACTCCACGATTGTTTATAATGACATGAAAAACCTGCAAAAAAATTTTGAAGATCGAATTTCATATTTGCAAATTCATCAGTGCTCAACAGCATTATTACAATAACTGGTTCTGAATGTCCATGTTATCCTGTGATCTAGCTAAACTCCCCCAACGAACCCCTGTTTCTCCTTATTCTCAAATTCGGGTTTATTATTTTCAATAATAAGCCATTGGAATCGAGCAAGAAAAAATTTGTAACCCCCCCCCCACCCCTCGAAATTTGATGTCTTACATTTTATGGTACGTAGAATCCGAAAATCGAATAAAAATTTTCCGTCCGTCCGCCGTACGCGGCACTTTTCTTTGCAACCCTGGACTGATTAGGTATAAATTTGGTATATGGGCTACATTTGGGGTCTAGTTGAAAAAGAAGAAGCTAATTAACCCTCGGTCACTAACACTGGGTCTGAGTCCGTGTGAGTACGCCATTTCCCTAGTGTGACAAGAAATAGCGTCTCAACTTAGTTGGGCCGCAAGGTACCTTCCCTTCCAATGTCGCTGAAGCTCCTTTGAAGGAAGGAACCTCCTTTGAAGGAAGGAACCTCCTTCTGAGGTAAGTACTACAGTTGATGTTGATGTTGTATTTGATGTTGTCGTCATACTAGAGTTTGGTAAAGTATGGAAGGGGTCTTTAAAACCCCTTGTTAGTTTGCTTGTTCATCATTTATCTAGCCCAAACCCCATGTTAGTAGTGTTATAGAAAATCTGGTTGAATTGTTTGTTCTTCTTTTGCACAGAAGAAATCTCTTCATTGGAGCAGAAGCAATCAGGAAAGAATTGGAGCGCCAGAACATTGACCAAGACTGGGTTTTCTCTTCAGTGAAGTGTTTTTTACTTTCAATTGAAATTTATTGGCCGTTCCGAATTTATTCTTTCGTAATGCATTGTTTAGTTTATTGTTTGAATGGTTATCTATCTTATAAATAATGTGATGATAAACGACAAGTTGTGATATCGCCAGATAATAAACTAGGATGTTAGAAAATAATATACTGAAAAGACTGATATATCATAGAAATGTTAACGAGAAACCAAAATGGAACTGAAAGTTTGTTTGGTGCGTTTAAGTAAGTGTTTCATTAAAAAAATTGTTCAGTTATGGAACTTATCATTTTTTTAGATCCTTCGACACAAAATAGTGAGTATGAGTTCATTGGACCCCATGTTAGTACCAGTGTTCGGGTGATACATGTTAGTGACGGAGGGTTACGGGTTGAAATTTTCAAGAGTGCCCTAGCTCGAAAACTCTCGAAATAAAGGTATCGTTTTTCACCAATTTTAAATAGTATTGAATTATTAAACATTTTCGAAACCACTCGGAGCTTTGCAGGACACACCGTTCGTTCCCTACGAGTACTAAGGGGTTTTCCTTCGACAAAATAGAATCACGAAAGAGGTCTAATCTCCGTTTAGGTCACCCTTCTTTACATCCCTCCCCACCAATCAAACGTACCTACTACCTACCAGGGCATTTAAAAAAATTTCAACCCTCCATTTCCATTTGGTTGGTGGTTGGGGTTGAAATTTATGAAAATGTTCTAGTAGGTAGTATGGCAGTGCTCAACAGCATTCTCACAATAACTGGTTCTGTATGTACAAGTTATCCTGTGATGAAGCTGTACTCCCGCAAAGAACCCCTGTTTGTCCTTGTTCCCAAATTTCTGGCTCTGCTTCATGATGAGTTGCTAACTTCAGGTTCAAGGTTCAACTCCATAATAAATGATTAACAATTATTTGATAGTTGGGAGATGCTCTTTATTACAGGGTCCTGATCTTAAGTAAGACAAGACGCTGAAAAACACAACCTTCCCATCCATGTTCTTCGAGCCTTCAGACCTCGATGACAACAATTGATACCAATGATATCACTTGACTGTCACCGATGTGGGGCTATGTAGCACGAAGTCTGCTTATTGGAGCTTCTCGAGCTTGGCCTTGGCGGCTTCAAGATTCTTGATGGCCTTGGCGAGCTGTGCCTTCAACTTCATGGCAGCGTGTTGCTTAGCCTTGCCGTAGGCTGGGATGACGACTTCCTCTGTAATTTATGACATATCATCAGCACTTATTATCCGAAGATAACTTAACGAAACGTTGAAAAGTAGAGAATGTCAGATTTTAAGATCTGAAAAGAGCATAAATATACGAGGTATTGGGTCTTCTCTTTTATGGGTGAATAAATTCCATTACTTACTGAGCTTAGCTTGGAGTTGGGCCTTCATTTCAGTGAGCTTGGCAAGAGCTTGTTCCTTGGTTGGTCCGAGTTGCTTGATGACTTCCTCAGCCTTGCTTTTGCCAGCCTTGATAGCGGCGGCGATCTTAGCCTTGAGTTCCTTAGCCTTGGTGATAAGGGCATCCTGAATAATTGAAATAATTATAATTAAAATCGAGCCATGGGACACTGACATTTATACTATCCGATTGCAGAATATGGATGAATATATAATAACGATCTGTCTGGGCTGATGGAAGAAGGCAGTGGATATGCAGAATGGTGATAGACATGGGCACCAAAGAGCATGAAATCCCGTTCATTTGGATGTTATGTTATTGTGTACAGTTTCATTCGCATTTGAATCCTCTACCTGGTATGTCATAGAATGGATTGCTTAGCACTGATAGACCTTATCTTGAGGTACCTACCTTGATGGCCTGCTTGCTTGGCTTGGCAGGAGCCTCTTCAGCGCACATGACGGCGCTCACCAAAACGGTGGCGATGAGGAAAGCAGCGACGAACTTCATGGTTGAGAAAGTAGATGCTGTAAGAGGCCGGGCCACCAGTTTATATACCCCAGGAAGAACTAATCGTATTATACCCAAACTCCTAAATCAACTAACAGGCAGTTGTTTCAGGTGAATTTGTACTTTTTACCCTCAAATATTCTTACACAATCGATCTAATTAGAATGCGAGCCCATGAATGTGGTAGTTGATTGGCGCAACGTTCTTTACTATAGGCTCTGATTGAGATCGAACAGAGTGGATTTGAAAGAGAAACAAAGAAACCTGTACAAATATTGAATGCTTAATTCTTGGAAATTGAATTCTGGATTCCCCTCTATGCATTTGGATCATTGGGATGACAGTTTGGGTGAAATCCATTACGATCAAATCTGTGGTTGCCACTTACTGAAGCATAACTTCTACGGTTTCCGCCCATTTTTGGTGACATTTTCATTGAGTGTATAGTTGGTACCCTTCATGTTATTAATATGTAATCAAATTTAGGAGGTAGTGGTAGATTCTTGGAAATTGGAGTCTGGATGCTCCTCTTTGCATTTTGATAATTGGGATGACAGTTCGGAGAAGCCCTAGTAAAATCCATCTTAATCCACTTCCGACAGTACAAAATACATTAATAAAAATATTATATACAACAGACCTCCTATCACCAGATATCCTACTGTATAACTCTATTCGGACCTTGATGTTGCCCTTGTGTGTATCGATTCCTTATTTCTAATGTTTATGACAATGTTTCTATACATAAATTCACCGCGGGAGGACATAAAAAAAAACGCGCAGCTAAAACTGGAAGTGGAAAACTGGACCGTCTTTGAGCAGGGTTGTCCCGCCGCTTCGAGCTCCCTGAATAATTTAACGTTACGTAGCGAAGGAAGGGTCGAAATGTTTTATGAAATCATCGGAGCCTGCCTGGGCTTCTGCCTGGGGCTCAGCCTGGCCTTCATCTAGGCCACTCATCTTGGAAGGGCAGTTTTCCCCATCTGAAGGAAGGAAGGCCTTCGTATCATCCCACCTCGGGAAGGTGAAATGGTTCTTAGCTTGAGGGGTCTTCGCCAATTACATAAAGAGCCTCCTCCTTCCTCTTTCCTTCTTCCTCCCGCCGCTTTTCTTTTGGGAGAAGGAGAGAGAAGACCGTCGAAATTTCCTTAGAGAAAATGTGTCTGATAAGAGTGATGTGTCTTCTGGAGTATTGATGCAGTAGACCGCTCATTCTGAGGTTTCCAATAATACATCTTCCGAATGCCCTGCTCCAGAAGTAACCAAACGAAACACCATTGAAAAAACTAAAATTTTCTGCTATTCGTTGATACTTCCAGCCACAAATCTTATTCCTCCAACATCTTAAGTTGTTCAAATCTTGAAAATCGGACTTCCAAAGAGATTACTCATGACTTTCAGGGTTAAGGTCTTCAAGTTATTTCAATCTCTAATACAAACTGTATGAAAATTGGATAAATCTATTGAATTACATTAAAATTTGATAATTAAGTATTATGAATGAAGACTTCTTTAAGGTCTGGATCCAAAAACCTTAACTAGTGTGAGCTATTTTCATTTAAACATTCCGGTTACAGAGGAGTCAATCTCGTGAGATGTTTTGCTGATGTCGTTATAAAAGAACTGCTACAAAAGATAATCTGCACAATTTTAGCTTCCTCATTGTCGAAGACTGAGAAGCTTCGTATTCCTGCAGCAGTTTAAAATAATTGAATTCTTTGTTCACTCCCAGAGGGGTGGGAAATGAAAGGGTGCAAAATTGTTAATTTATTCTTCTTTATTTTGGTTTATTATTTTCAATAATGAACCTTTGGAATAGACGAAGAAAAAAAAATTTTAACACCCCCTCAAAATTTGATGGTTTACGTTTCAAGGTACGTAGAATCCAAAAATCGAATAAAAATTTGGCCGTCCGTCCACCGTACGCGGCACATTCCCCACTTAGCATTGACCGATTTTTATGAAATTTGGTATGTAGGCTCCATTTGGGGTCTAGTTGTGCCCCGAAGATTTTGGTTGATGTAGGTCACTCCTAAGGGTTCAAAAATAAATTTTAAAATTTTGAAAACGCCTCAACTCAAAAAATTTTGATATAAAGGTATTGTTTTTCCTTCATTTTAAGTTTCTATAAAAATTTTTGAGACGACGCGGAGCTCTGTAGGACAAACCGTTCGCTCTCTACGAGAAATTAAGTGTTGGGCGTACGATAACTTAGAAACACGAGTGTGAATCGCAAAAGAGGCCTAATTTCCGTTCAAATTAAAGCTGACCGAAATACGATCGATGTTTTCTTCATGTTGAATGGTTGGTGGCTTTGCAGACGAGTGATCAATATAGAAAAATAATAAACCATTTTGTTATAATTTGCAGCGTTTTGAATCGCGATTATCGGTTTTACAAACATCTAAAATATAACATTGTGACGGCAGCTGTGCACTTGAACAACTTTCATCAGAAACGAGCTGAATAATGGATAGGTTGGTATGGGGAACTAGGAGGAAAAAGGAGGGAGTTTACCTGAAGGAATTGTCTGTGGGATTTAAAAGGTGCTGAAACGGTGCATTTCATGTTCATTGTTTGAGAGAAGCTCAACAAACGGTAAGATATTTTAGGTAGGAACCGTTAAGCTACTGTTGCGGTGCAACTTTCTTCAAAATCAATATTTTCACTCCCGTTTTGTGTATCATAGGTTTTTGAACAACTTTCGCTGTGTGTCTGTCTGTGTTCATCCTAGTCCATGTATGCTGGAAATTATGGTAGGTACGATATTTAGATTTTTGAAAATTTTATATCGGGCAAACAGAGAAATGTGCGCTTGCTTGAACGTGATGTTATTTTTAGAATATCAATTTTTAACGTTCTGGAAGGGCCCTTGATTTAAAAAAACTGAGTTCATGATTGATTTCATTATGATCCGATCAGTAAGAGCCACGGCACAAATGGAAAGTAAAATCGTCAATACGAGTCGTATAATCTCTAACGACTCCACAATTGTTTATGATGACATGAAAAACCTGCAAAAAATCTTGAAGATCGAATGTCATATTTGCAAATTCATCAGTGCTCAACAGCATTATTACAATAACTGGTTCTGAATGTCCATGTGATCCTGTGATCTAGCTATACTCCCCCAACGAACCCCTGTTTCTCCTTATTCTCAATTTTGGGTTATTATTTTCAATAATAAGCAATAGGAATCGAGCAAGAAAAAAATTTTAACCCCCCTCGAAATTATGTCTTACGTTTTATGGTACGTAAAATCCGAAAATCGAATAACAATTTTCCGTCCGTCCGCCGTACGCGGCACTTTTCTTTGCAACCCTGGACCGATAAGGTCTAAATTTCGTATATGGGCTACATTTTGGTTCTAGCTGATTAAAGAAGAAGCTAATTAAGGGTTGAAATTTTCAAGAGTGCCCTAGCTCAAAAACCCTCGGAATAAAAGTATCGTTTTTTTCACCAATTTTAAATAGTATTGAATTATTAAACATTTTCGAAACCACCCGGAGCTTTGCAGGACACACTGTTCGCTCCCCACGAGTACTTAAGGGTTTTCCTTCGACAAAATAGAATCACGAAAGAGGTCTAATCTCCGTTTAGGTCACCCTTCTTTATATCCCTCCCCACCAATCAAACGTACCTACTACCTACTAGGGCATTAAAAAAAATTTCAACCCTCCATTTCCATTTGGTTGGTGGTTGGGGTTGAAATTTTTCAAAATGCCCTAGTAGGTAGTATGGCAGTGCTCAACAGCATTCTTACGATAACTGGTTCTGTATGTACAAGTTATCCTGTGATGAAGCTGTACTCCCGCAACGAATCCCCGTTTGTCATCATTCCCAAATTTCTGGCTCTGCTTCATGATGAGTTGCTAAATTCAGGTTCAAAGTTCAACTCCATAATAAATTATCAACAATTATTTGATAGTTGGGAGATGCTCTTTATTACAGGGTCCTGATCTTAAGTAAGACAAGACGCTGAAAATCACAACCTTCTCATCCACGTTCTTCGAGCCTTCAGTCCTCGATGACAACAATTGATACCAATGAAACCACTTGACTGTCACCGATGTGGGGCTATGTAACACGAAGTCTGCTTATTGGAGCTTCTCAAGCTTGGCCTTGGTGGCATCAAGATCCTTGAATAAAAAAATTTCAACCCTCCATTTCCATTTGGTTGGTGGTTGGGGTTGAAATTTTTAAAAATGTTCTAGTAGGTAGTATGGCAGTGCTCAACAGCATTCTCACAATAACTGGTTCTGTATGTACAAGGTATCCTGTGATGAAGTTGTACTCCCGCAAAGAACCCCTGTTTGTCCTTGTTCCCAAATTTCTGGCTCTGCTTCATGATGAGTTGCTAACTCCAGGTTCAAGGTTCAACTCCATAATAAATTATTAACAATTATTTGATAGTTGGGAGATGCTCTTTATTACTGGGTCCTGATCTTAAGTAAGACAAGACGCTGAAAAACACAACCTTCCCATCCATGTTCTTCGAGCCTTCAGACCTCGATGACAACAATTGATACCAATGATATCACTTGACTGTCACCGATGTGGGGCTATGTAGCACGAAGTCTGCTTATTGGAGCTTCTCGAGCTTGGCCTTGGCGGCTTCAAGATTCTTGATGGCCTTGGCGAGCTGTGCCTTCAACTTCATGGCAGCGTGTTGCTTAGCCTTGCCGTAGGCTGGGATGACGACTTCCTCTGTAATTTATGACAAATCATCAGCACTTATTATCCGAAGATAACTTAACGAAACGTTGAAAAGTAGAGAATGTCAGATTTTAAGATCTGAAAAGAGCATAAATATACGAGGTATTGGGTCTTCTCTTTTATGGGTGAATAAATTCCATTACTTACTGAGCTTAGCTTGGAGTTGGGCCTTCATTTCAGTGAGCTTGGCAAGAGCTTGTTCCTTGGTTGGTCCGAGTTGCTTGATGACTTCCTCAGCCTTGCTTTTGCCAGGCTTGATAGCGGCGGCGATCTTAGCCTTGAGTTCCTTAGCCTTGGTGATAAGGGCATCCTGAATAATTGAAATAATTATAATTAAAATCGAGCCATGGGACACTGACATTTATACTATCCGATTGCAGAATATGGATGAGTATAATATACTACTAATATATATTATATTATAATAACGATCTGTCTGGGCTGATGGAAGAATGCAGTAGATATGCAGATTGGTGATAGACATGGGCACCAAAGAGCATGAAATCCCGTTCATTTGGATGTTATGTTATTGTGTACAGTTACATTCGCATTTGGATCCTTTACCTGGTATGTCATAGAATGGATTGCTTAGCACTGATAGACCTTATCTTGAGGTACCTACCTTGATGGCCTGCTTGCTTGGCTTGGCTGGAGCCTCTTCAGCGCACATGACGGCGCTCACCAAAACGGTGGCGATGAGGAAAGCAGCGACGAACTTCATGGTTGAGAAAGTAGATGCTGTAAGAGGCCGGGCCACCAGTTTATATACCCCAGGAAGAACTAATCCTATTATACCCAAACTCCTAAATCAACTAACAGGCAGTTGTTTCAGGTGAATTTGTACTTTTTACCCTCAAATATTCTTACACAATCGATCTAATTAGAATGCGAGCCCATGAATGTGGTAGTTGATTGGCGCAACGTTCTCACTATAGGCTCTGATTGAGATCGAACAGAGTGGATTTGAAAGAGAAAAAAAGAAACCTGTACAAATATTGAATGCTCAATTCTTGGAAATTGAATTCTGGATTCCCCTCTATGCATTTGGATCATTGGGATGACAGTTTGGGTGAAATCCATTACGATCAAATCTGTGGTTGCCACTTACTAAAGCATAACTTCTACAGTTTCCGCCCATTTTTGGTGACATTTTCATTGAGTGTATAGTTGGTACCCTTCATGTTATTAATATGTAATCAAATTTAGGAGGTAGTGGTAGATTCTTGGAAATTGGAGTCTGGATGCTCCTCCTTGCATTTTGATCATTGGGATGACAGTTCGGAGAAGCCCTAGTAAAATCCATCTTAATCCACTTCCGACAGTACAAAATACATTAATAAAAATATTATATACAACAGACCTACTATCACCAGATATCCTACTGCATAACTCTATTCGGACCTTGATGTTGCCCTCGTGTGTATCGATTCCTTATTTCTAATGTTTAAGACAATGTTTCTATACATAAATTCACCGCGGGAGGACATAAAAAAAGTCTGCCAAGTTGGGTAGGCAGTATAGCTTCCTCACTCATTGTAACATGGACGTATAGAATCAGTTGGCGAAAAAATTATGATTCAAAGAGTTATTGAATACCAAAATATTAGCGGTCCACCGTCTAGGACCTAAACCACACAATCCCTGAAAATTTCATCGAAATTGGTTGAATAGTTGCGGAGTTTTGGTTGTAACAATAAATTTAAAGTTCGCGCATGCGCACCGGCTATCGCTTGACCAATTTGATTGAAACTTATAGGGTGTCTCTTAGAAGTTAGTCCCTAACTAACCTCCAAATTTGAGCAAAATCGGTTCATTAGAAACCGAGATTCCAGGAAATTCACGTTTGCGCATGCGCACTCGCTCCTATTGGTCCGAAGGTGCTGAAATTGATAGGGGACCGTCTAGGACCTAACCCGCACAATCCCTGAAAATTTCATCAAAATCGGACCACAGGTTAGTATAGTTTTGCCCGGGACAAGGATTGACCACAGACAGACCGACAGACAGACACAGAACCAAAATTGTTCGGGAAGCTCTAAAACGCAAAAAGCAAGTGGAAATTTTGATTTTGGAGAACTTTTTTTTCACTTCTTTCACGAATACAAAGCTTCCCTACCTTCGGTAGTGAGGAAGCAAAAAACGCGCAGCTCAAACTGGAAGTGGAAAACTGGACCGTCTTCGAGCGGCGTTGTCCCGCCGCTTCGAGCTCCCTGAATAATTTAACGTTACGTAGCGAAGGAAGGGTCGAAATGTTTTATGAAATCATCGGAGCCTGCCTGGGCTTCTGCCTGGGGCTCAGCCTGGCCTTCACCTAGGCCACTCGTCTTGGAAGGGCAGTTTTCCCCTTCTGAAGGAAGGAAGGCCTTCGTATCATCCCACCTCGGGAAGGTGAAATGGTTCTTAGCTTAAGTGGTCTTCGCCAATTACATAAAGAGCCTCATCCTTCCTTATTCCTTCTTCCTCCCGCCGCTTTTCTTTTGTTTCTCATTCGGAGATCGTAAAGAGAGAAAATTTTCTTTTAGGAGAAGGAGAGAGAAGACCGTCGAAATTTCCTTAGAGAAAATGTGTCTGATAAGAGTGATGTGTCTTCTGGAGTATTGATGCAGTAGACCGCTCATTCTGAGGTTTCCAATAATATATCTTCCGAATGCCCTGCTCCAGAAGTAACCAAACGAAACACCATTGAAAAAACTAAAATTTTCTGCTATTCGTTGATACTTCCAGCCACAAATCTTATTCCTCCAACATCTTAAGTTGTTCAAATCTTGAAAATTGGACTCAAAGAGATTACTCATGACTTTCAGGGTTAAGGTCTTCAAGTTATTTCAATCTCTAATAGAAACTGTATGGAAATTGGAAAAATCTATTGAATTACATTAAAATTTGATAATTAAGTATTATGAATGAAGACTTCTTTAAGGTCTGGATCCAAAAACCTTAACTAGTGTGAGCTATTTTCATTTAAACATTTCGGTTACAGAGGAGTCAATCTCGTGAGATGTTTTGCTGATGTCGTGATAAAAGAACTGCTACAAAAGATAATCTGCACAATTTTAGCTTCCTCATTGTCGAAGACTGAGAAGCTTCGTATTCCTGCAGCAGTTTAAAATAATTGAATTCTTTGTTCACTCCCAGAGAGGTGGGAAATGAAAGGGTGCAAAATTGTTAATTTATTCTTCTTTATTTTGGTTTATTATTTTTGCAATAATGAACCTTTGGAATAGACGGAGAAAAAATAATTTTAACACCCCCTCAAAATTTGATGGTTTACGTTTCAAGGTACATATAATCCAAAACGCTGCAAATCATTGCTCAAAGGTTTATTATTTTCTGTATAGATCACCCTTCTGATTTGAATAGGATTGAAAATGGCCTTGGAGCTCACTCAGCTGATCAGTGATCTGAGGAGTGAAGAAGATCTCCTCGAATGCTGGAGACGCCTGGAAGAGCACTTTCATTCAATAGGATTGAAAATGGCTTCGGAGCTCACTCAGCTGATCAGTGATCTGAAGAAGCTTTTGAGCAATGATTTGCAGCGTTTTTTACCCACCAACAGTTTTTTACCTACCAACTTTTTTTTACCTACCAGCTAGGTACTACCTACCACATTAGCATTGACCGATTTTTATGAAATTTGGTATGTAGGCTCCATTTGGGGTCTAGTTGTGCCCCGAAGATTTTGGTTGATGTAGGTCACTCCTAAGGGTTCAAAAATGAATTTTGAAATTTTGAAAACGCCCTAACTCAAAAAATTTTGATATAAAGGTATTGTATTTCCTTCAATTTAAGATACTATAGAATTTTTTGAGACGACGCGGAGCTCTGTAGGACAAACCGTTCGCTCTCTACGAGAATTTAAGTGTTGGGCGTACGATAACTTAGAAACACGAGTGTGAATCGCAAAAGAGGCCTAATTTCCGTTCAAATTAAAGCTGACCGAAATACGATCGATGTTTTCTTCATGTTTAATGGTTGGTGGCTTTGCAGACGAGTGATCAATATAGAAAAATAATAAACCATTTTGTTATAATTTGCAGCGTTTTGAATCGCGATTATCGGTTTTACAAACATCTAAAATATAACAGTGTTACGGCAGCTGTGCACTTGAACAACTTTCATCAGAGACGGGCTGAATAACGGATAGGTTGGTATGGGGAACTAGGAGGAAAAGGGAGGGATTTTACCTGAAGGAATTGTCTGTGGGATTTGAAAGGTCTGTGCTGAAACGGTGCATTTCATGTGCATTGTTTGCAGAGAAACTCAACAAACGGTAAGATGTTTCAGGTAGGAACCGTTAAGCTACTGTTGCGGTGCAACTTCAAAATCAATATTTTCACTCCCGTTTTGCGTATCATAGGTTTTTGAACAACTTTCGCTGTGTGTCTGTCTGTGTTCATCCTAGTCCATGTATGCTGGAAATTATGGTAGGTACGATATTTAGATTCTTGAAAATTTTACATCGGGCAAACAGAGAAATGTGCGCTTGCTTGAACGTGATGTTATTTCTAGTACATCAATTTTTAACGTTCTGGAAGGGCCCTTGATTTAAAAAAACTGATTTCATGATTGATTTCATCATGACCCGATCAGTAAGAGCCACGGCACATATGGAAAGTAAAATCGTCAATACGAGTCGTATAATCTCTAACGACTCCACAATTGTTTATGATGACATGAAAAGCCTGCAAAAAATCTTGAAGATCGAATGTCATATTTGCAAATTTACCAGTGCTCAACAGCATTATTACAATAACTGGTTCTGAATGTCCATGTGATCCTCTGATCTAGCTATACTCCCCCAACGAACCCCCGTTTCTCCTTATTCTCAAATTTGGGTTTATTATTTTCAATAATAAGCCATAGGAATCGAGCAAGAAAACAATTTTAACCCCCCCCCTCGAAATTATGTCTTACGTTTTATGGTACGTAGAATCCGAAAATCGAATAAAAATTTTCCGTCCGTCCGCCGTACGCGGCACTTTTCTTTGCAACCCTGGACCGATAAGGTCTGAATTTCGTATATGGGCTACATTTGGGGTCTAGTTGATTAAAGAAGAAGCTAATTAAGGGTTGAAATGTTCAAGAGTTTTCTTGCTCAAAAACCTTCGGAATAAAGGTATCGTTTTTTCACCAATTTTAAATAGTATTGAATTATTAAACATTTTCGAAACCACCCGGAGCTTTGCAGGACACACCGTTCGCTCCCTACGAGTACTTAAGGCTAAATGTCCCGAGTTTAGTTGTAAAATCCGCCACCACGTGGCAGCACCAAAATGAAGAAAATTTCGTTTACTTCTCATTTGAGAACGGATCGAGATATTTTAATTTCGCAAACGGATTTCTTTTCAAGATCACCGTAGAATTCCGGGTAATTGGTTTAGAAAGTGTGCAAAAATTTTTTGCACACAGTTCCAAAAAAAATTTGTTCAAATTTCGAACATTTTCAAAAAGTGGCCTTATAGCCACTTGCAGAACCTTCATCAGAATACGAATCCGTTTGCAGAATTTTTCTAACTTGATCATAGCCGTCGGATTCGCGTTTTTACGATATGGAGCGGGGTGAGGGGGGCGACCATGGGCTGGGGGGCGAGGGGGTGGCGGCGGCGGCGTTCAAACGCCCGCCACCCGCGCGACCTTCACCTTCTCCCCGACATTCATGTTTTGATAGTTTGCACCCTTTCATCACTATTCTTCTTTTCCTGGCCACCTTATACTTAGCTACCATCAACCTTCCTATTTCCAACTTCTCTTCCTTGAGGTTGAACGAATGAGGTGAAATTGCCATAAAAAGCAAGATTCTCATATAATTAACTTATGAGCAAGATTCTATTTTAATTTGATACTGATAATGGTTTGCACTACTAAATAGTTGGTTCTGAAATTGTGGTAATTTTAGTTCATTGTACATGGAGTAGGTACCTATTTGTTCAAATTTCAATGTACCTAGTTGCAAAAGTGATCTAACATCATTCTAGTCTCGATCGTTTATTTAGTTGAACTAGCAATAGAAGGTTTTTGGGGGCATATTTTTCTCATAATATATTAGGATTTCCCATAATATATTATATTTCCCTCTTAATTATTCTAGGAGTTACACTATTAATTTTCCTTGTTTTTAAAAGTCATTCGTGATTTTATGTAAATATAACGCCTAACAATACTGAAGTGTTGCATTTTGAGGTACCTACTACCTACTAAATTACAAACATGACTGTCCAAAAATTTCCATTAGTACAGTGTAATAAATACCCTAGAACTAGGGATAGTGCTGTGGTCTTACAAGATAATTTTCTTACAGATGGCAGTGTTTACCTTTTCGGATTACTCGAAAAGTTCAAGGTCGCACCCCTTCTCGTTCTCTAGCAATCCCGGTAACATCGGGGCACAGTTGACGTTCGAGTTATAGTATGGCGTTGGTGATTTTACCTTGATTTCACTTCCGTTTCCGTGATTGCGCAGTGATCACTACTAACATCGTTTTTTAGGACGGCCACAGTAAGAATTGGGCGACCGTACGCGATTAATCTGGGGTAAAGGAGGACACACTCAAGGTGCCCCTACACGATCAATCTTTTGATCAAACGTGGAGGATCAATCGACTGAGACAGTCATGATTGAACGTTTAGGAGCATGATTGACGATTGAGCCAATGATGGAAGAAGATTGAAAGAAAGTTTGATTTCGTCAATCGACTGAAGAGAGCGACTGACCGTCTAGGAGCGTTTTGATCAATCTTTCCGTCAGTCATGCGCTCAGCACCAACCATGTCAGTCACCTCGTCGCCGTCTTCCCGGTTTTCCCCGAACTCGGGTTCTTCTTTGGAAAACGGCGAAAGCCAGTCAGACCGAGAGTTCCCCTGCATGCTGATTGATTTAAACCGATATCAATCAGTGTTGTGGAAATTGAAGGACAAAGATTATTTCAATCAGAATAAAAAAGTACCTACAGCATGGGAAAAAATTGTGGCATCACTGAGAACCTTCAAACCGGACTACACAGTTGATGAGTTGAAGAAGAAAATTAATTAAACGGCGTGGTACACAATCAATGACACTGAGAAGAGAAAATAGACGGCCACAACACTTCCACTTCCATATTGATCAAAAGACTGAAGGAATGATTGAGGCTCACTTCAATCTGTTTGTTCAATCTTTTGATCAAAAGATTGATCGTGTAGGGGCACCTTCAAAAGATAAAAGACTCTGCGCATTGCTACTATCAGTTCCGGGGCCGTGATTTTCATAGGGGATTATCTGCAAGCCAATCTGAATACCCCTGAAAATTTTCATTGAATTCGTACGAAAAATGTAGGAGTGTTGGCTGTTACAAGGATTTTAAGGTTTGAGCATTCGCAGAGGCTAATGTCAATTTGGAGGCCGTGATTTTCGTGGGGACCTTCTTCACCCCAATCCGCATAATCTCTGAAAATTTCATTGAAATCAGATGGGAAATGTAGAAGTTATTACTGTTACAAGGAATTCACTTTTGCGCATGCGCAGTCACTACTATTAGTCCGGGGTGATGATTTTCATAGAGGACTATCTACACGCCAACCCGCACAATCCCTGAAAGTTTCATCGAAATCGGAGAATAACTTCGTATAGTTATGCCCGTTAGAAGGATTTCACAACAGAATCAAAGACGGACAGACACGGAACCAAAATTGTTCAGGAAGGTCTGAAACGTAAAACGAGAGTGGAAATTTTGATTTTAGAGATCATTTTGACATGGATATGTCTTTTGGCTGGGGGTCAAGGAATTTTTCGTGACACTTTTTTTTGCCACCAAAAATGCACTAACAAAATCATAACCACATATCGGTAGGTTTGAAGCAAGGTTTTCTAGAATACTGCAATATTATTATTACGTGCAATCGGAGTTTTTTTTTAGAATTTTTTTTACAACCTTGAAAAGTGAAAACAATACTTCTTGTTCTGACTCCAAATTTTAATGACAAGATAATTCGGTTAGAGTACGTATATAGTTTTTGAGCGAAGTTACTTGTAGCCTTTCTTAACGGATAGCTGGATACATCCAATGGGAGTCTCCTTTTCTATCCGAATAAGAGCAAAAAAATATCCAAGTGTTATTATTGATTGGTACAGCTCTGTGGGCGTCCCATTTCAATGAATAATACTTGGAGAGATAAGTGAAAATTGTATGTTGTTAGAGACAGAGCATCGGACGTCTCATTACAACTAACAATTGGAATTTGAGCGAATTTTATGTAGTGGTACTAGCTAACCGAATTTATTTAGAAAAATAGTTCTGATTTGTGTGTTGTTAGAGACAGAGCATCGGACGTCTCATTACAACTAACAATTCAGACTTGAATGAAATTTTTCTAAGTGGCAGAAGGTAGAGTGAAAAATAACGCAAGTATTTTGGAATGATATGAAAGATTGACTCAAGGGGTAGACCAAGGTAGCTCAAGTTAAAAGTGGTAAGTGGTGACTGTGAACAGAATGGCTCTGAAGGATAGGGCTGGAGGTTATATACCCGAGGGGGGTAGATCTCCTACCCTAGGGCTTCCCTTCTCCTTGGTCGTGTTGGTCTAGGTGGGGCGCTACCCCCTTCCTCTTGGCTGGCCCCCTTGAGTGGGCTTTCGTTTATTAAATGCTTAATAAATATAAATTGGGTCACCATATAGCTCCCCCAAGCATTTAAGATAATGAAAGCTACAAATTTGGTATTATACTTGAAATAATCTAGTTTACAGTATGGAAATTGGTTGTTAAGGACAAGATAAGTAAGTGAATTTACAATACAGGTTTTTCCTATGCTTATGAGTGGTAGTTACAGCAATTTCCTATGTTATACATGATCGTCAAAAAATATGGTTATATGATGATGATTTTTTTTTTTTTTTTTTTTTTTTTTTTTTTTTTTTTTTTTTTTGTATATATATAATAATATTGCTTACGTACTAGGTTGGTTGGTGCTGGACAACGTCAGGTTGTGGAGAGGTTGCTCGATGGTGTTGGTGGCGGATTCCTTCTTTGATTTGAGGAACTTCTTTTTGTAAGGCTTGATGGCTCGGTGGGCTCTCTTGGAACGTTGTTTTCTGATTTTTCCAGGCTGGACGTCCGTTGGTGGCTCATTTTCTTCATTTTCCGAAGGAATGGGGTCGAAAATTGAAAACGCAATTCGGACGGGCTTCTTCATCCCTGATTCCGTGGTTGGGGTCGGAGTGTATAGAGCGCGAGACTCACCATCGGGAATCTGGTATTCCTGGTTGTAGGCTGCCATATAGCGTTCTGAGAGAGTGATCTTGGGTGGTGGAGAGACACTCAGTTTAGCCGGGTTCCATCTTCTGTGAGGTAGAACTGGAACTGGGAATAGTTCGAAGTTCGTGGGAAGGACATCCTGAAAGATATTCAGCAATTCACAAAGTTGTAGGGAGGCCATGATACGGAGAGGTGTGAACTATAAGGAAGTACTTGGTTGAATGATTTTTTCTGGCCTTTCTCTTTTGCAGGATACCTCGTGGTGCATTGTTTTGAAGGTTACTGCCCTCTTGTTGTTGTCCCTCGGCCGTAGGGTCCGAGTGCTGATTAGTTGAGGATTAGGCGGGTCAATTTTACCTGCGCCCTGGTCGGCCAAAGAATTTGGTTCGTTTTTGAGAACTAATGCAGGTTTAGCGCGATCCATCGAAATGACCGTGGAGGTACCATTTTTGTCGATTGTGAGCGTTTTGTCCGTCCGTTTTGAAATTCGAAAAGGTCCTTCGTATGTCTGGTTAAATCCAGTTTTCGGAATTCCCGCTTTTACATAGCAGTGTGTTGCTTGTAGTAAGCTTCTCGGGACGTAATGTTTTTCTGTTTCCCGGAGGGATTGTCGTAGTTGTGTGCAGCGTTCTCCGAATTTTGGCGTTGAAGGGGCTATGATGTCCGAAGGAAGTTTTATCGGTGTCCCGTAGGTACGTTCCGCCGCGGAGAGTTCATCGATGCTGCTGGAGGCCGCTCGGAGTCCCAACATAACGATGGGGAGGTTGTCAAACCAATTCTCATTGTGGAGTTGGCATGCCAAGGCCGTTTTTAAATTTCTGTGGAAACGTTCAATTTTAGCGTTTGCCTGCGGGTGATATGCGCAAGTGCGTCGTTTGTCAATCCCGAGGACACGCATGATGGATTGAAAAAGTTCCGATTCGAATTGTCGGCCTTGGTCAGAAATGAGAGACCGTGGTACTCCGAAACGGGAAACCCACTGCGATATGAAAGCCTTAGCTACTGTGTCCGAGTCAATGTGTTTCAACGGTACACATTCTACCCAGGAGGTATGGCGATCTATCATGGTGAGGCAGTACGTGTGTTGCTGAGATGAAGGAAGAGGCCCAATTATGTCAATATGGACCACTTCGAATTTTTCCGCTCGTGGAAATTCCTGTAATGGTGTTTTGACATGACGAAAGACTTTATGACGTTGGCATGCGGAGCATGCATTTACCCAATTTTTGATATCGGTTTGCATGTAGGGCCACCAGTATCGCGTGGTTATCCATTTTCGGGATGCTTTTATGCCAGGGTGTGACACGTCATGTAAGGTGTTGAAAACCTGTTTCCTAATTTTCTCGGGAATGAGAGGTCTAGGGTGTCCCGTGGAAGTCTCGCAGAGTAGTCGTTTCCCTTGAGGTGAGAGTTGTTTGTAGGATATGTTGTCTCGAGTCTTTACGAACTCTTGTAGTTCGGCGTCCTCTTGCTGTGCACCGAAAATGACATCCTCGAGAGTCGGCATAATAATTTCCTCTATCCGGCTGAGGGCGTCCGCTACCGTGTTCTCTTCCCCTTTTTTGTATCGTATGTCCGTGGAAAACTGGCTAATGAAGCTGAGTTGACGTATTCGCCTCGGACACGCTGTTTTGGGGTTCTGCGTCATTGCATGAATTAAGGGTTTATGGTCGGTGTGTATGACCAATTTCCTGCCCTCGATTAGGTCGCGGAAGTGTCTCAGTGACTCAAAAATAGCGAGGAGTTCTCTGTCAAATGTGCTATATTTGAGTTGTGTCGACGAAAGGGCTTTTGAGAAGAAACCGAGTGGTTCGAGGGTGTTACCGTTTAGCTGATTGAGGGATCCACCCAGGCCGGTGTCGGAAGCGTCCGTTTCGAGGACTAAGGTAGCCCCCGAACGCGGGTGGGGAAGGAGCACTGACTGCTTTAGTGCGGATTTCAGATCGTTGAACGCCTTGATAGTCTCCGGCGTCCAAGGAATTACCCGTTTATCGTTTTTCTTCGAGTTAGTGAGAAACGTGTTAAGGGGTTTTTGTATCGCCGCTGCGTTCTTTATGCATCTTCTGTAAAAATTTAACATACCTAGGTACCGTCTAAGGTCGCGGACGGTGGTAGGTAGTTTGATTTTGGTTATTGCTTCGACTTTTTCCGGAACCGGGGCTATGCCTGCGGCGGAGATCGTGTGTCCCAGGAAATCAACTTTATTTTGGCCCCATGCGCATTTGTCTAAATTTAATTTTAGACCAAATTCGGCAAGCGTGTTGAGAACGGCGCGGAGGTGTAGTATGTGCTCACGTTCATTTTTGGAAGCCACTAGGATGTCGTCGAGATAGGCGAATGTGTAGGGGTGATTCCGTAATATTTGGTCCATTAGACGCTGCCATGATTGAGCCGCGTTTCTGAGGCCGAACCCCATGCGTAAATACTCGAATAGTCCAAAAGGGGTGATTATCGCGGTCTTGGGAACGTCTTCCGGTGCGATGGGGATATGATGAAAGGCTTTTTGAATATCCAATTTCGAATAAATTGACGTGCCTTCGAGTAGCGTGTTGCAGTCCCTGATGTTAGGTATGTTGTACCTGTCCGGGAGGGTCTTGCAGTTGAGCGCTCTGTAGTCGCCGCAGGGCCGTAGTGAGCCGTCCGGCTTGGTTACGACGTGAAGAGGCGTGGACCACGGCGATTTTGAAGGTCGGATGACTCCCTGCTTCATTAGGAGGTCGAATTCGTGTTTAACTGCCTTTAGTTTCTCGGGCGGTAGTCTACGAGGTTTTGCTGTGCAGGGGCGTCCGGTCGTCTCGATGTGGTGGAAGATACCTACGTTTTTGTAGGAGGCGTTCCCTGAGTCCGCTTGTTTCGAAGTGAAGTCGTGAACGAGAGCGGCGATGTCCGGGTTGGAGATGGAGGGCGCTAGGTTAGTTGAATAAACTTCCCCTATCGTACCCAAAACAAGTTTGTTGGTTCGTCCATTAGTTATGGACTTTTGTTTGATGTCTACCGAGAAAGAGTAGTGGCCTAAGAAATCTGCTCCGATTATGGCTTTTGGTATGCGAGCGACGAGGAAATTCCATTTGTAGTCGGAACCATGTAGGTTGATAGACGCGGCGTGGGTGCCGTAGGTAGGAATCTTCGTGTTGTTTGCTGCGAAAAGGTAGCCGTTTGGGGGGGGCAGAGAAGTGAAATTGTCGGCCGGAATGACGGATGTTGTGGCTCCCGTATCGATGAGAAACGGAATCCGTGTCCTGCTGCATCGGATGTAGAGGCGGTTGCTGGTGTGGGGTTGGGTCCGCTCCGCCGTCAGGACCGCCCCCATTAGTTTTCCTGTTGATGGGAGCAAGGGGGAACGCATTTTTTAGCCTTATCGCCGAAACGCCGGTGGTAGTAACAGCTGGTAGAGTGCGGCGTGAGGTCTCGTTGGCGGCGGAACTCCCGTGTAGGCCCTTTTTCGCGTGGTTTGTCGATCGAACGATCTCGGTGACGCGAGGAGGAACGATCGCGAGAATATGCGCGTTGTCGGCTTGAGGTGAGCCGGCGAAGTTCCTTCGTAAGGTTGTCTACCTGGTCCTTGAGAGTGCTGAGATCGGTGGAGGTGTTAAGGGCGGCTACCGAGGGGCGCTCGAGGGCGATGAGGCGGTCCGCTAGAGCTGCAAGTTTGTTGATATCGGACTCCCCTGCGGTCATAAGGTTCTGCTGGATGGAGGTAGGAAGGCGTTTTATCCAAATAGTTTTTACTATGGCGAGTGGAGTGTCCTTCCCTGCGATGTAGCGGAGGCGGTTGAGGGCGAGAGAAGGTTTTTGGTCGCCAATTGGGGTGTCGTGCAGCAGGGCGAGGAGTTGGTCTTCCTGGCTGTCTGTGTATAGACTGGAGAGGCGAGCTTTTAGCTGGGTATACGGTGACGTTCCTGGAGTCTCGACGAGGTCCGTTATTTGCTGGAGTACGTCGATAGGTAGCTGGCTGACTACTCGATTGAATTTTGTTGTCTCCGTTGTCACACGTTCGGCCGCAAATTGTGCCTCGATCTGAATGAACCACAGGTGAGGGTCGTTGGCGTGGAAGGCGGGAAGTCGCGCCGAACCGGTAGCGAGAGATTCTATAGTTTGTTCTTGCGCCATTTTTGACTAGTCGGGGTTACCACTGTTCTGACTCCAAATTTTAATGACAAGATAATTCGGTTAGAGTACGTATATAGTTTTTGAGCGAAGTTACTTGTAGCCTTTCTTAACGGATAGCTGGATACATCCAATGGGAGTCTCCTTTTCTATCCGAATAAGAGCAAAAAAATATCCAAGTGTTATTATTGATTGGTACAGCTCTGTGGGCGTCCCATTTCAATGAATAATACTTGGAGAGATAAGTGAAAATTGTATGTTGTTAGAGACAGAGCATCGGACGTCTCATTACAACTAACAATTGGAATTTGAGCGAATTTTATGTAGTGGTACTAGCTAACCGAATTTATTTAGAAAAATAGTTCTGATTTGTGTGTTGTTAGAGACAGAGCATCGGACGTCTCATTACAACTAACAATTCAGACTTGAATGAAATTTTTCTAAGTGGCAGAAGGTAGAGTGAAAAATAACGCAAGTATTTTGGAATGATATGAAAGATTGACTCAAGGGGTAGACCAAGGTAGCTCAAGTTAAAAGTGGTAAGTGGTGACTGTGAACAGAATGGCTCTGAAGGATAGGGCTGGAGGTTATATACCCGAGGGGGGTAGATCTCCTACCCTAGGGCTTCCCTTCTCCTTGGTCGTGTTGGTCTAGGTGGGGCGCTACCCCCTTCCTCTTGGCTGGCCCCCTTGAGTGGGCTTTCGTTTATTAAATGCTTAATAAATATAAATTGGGTCACCATACTTCTGCTTGGTAGATTCGGAAATAAGAAATGCGTAGTACCTACCTATCTTTTTTGGTGCTCTGAACAATGTTTGGGAAATCATAAATTTTAATTTAGCTTCCGAGTCTACCAAGGTAGCGGAAGTATTGTTATCACCTTTCAACGTTGAAAAATGTTATCCAGAATCAAAATTGTTACTCCAGTTTTACGTTCTAGACCCTCCTGAACAATTTTGGTTCCGTGCCTGTCTGTCATGAAATCCCCGCAAAGCGCAAAACTATACAAAGTTATGGTCCAATTTCGATTTTTAAAAAATTTCAGGGATATTATGCGGGATGACGTGTTGATAATCCCTTATGAAAATCATCGCCCCAAGATCAATCAAGAAAAAAGAAGCTAATGATAACCATTAAGTATCAGTATCAAATTAAAATAGAATCTTGCTCATAAGTTAATTATATGAGAATTTATCCCTAGTTCTAGGGTATTTATTACATTGTACTAATGGAAATTTTTGGACAGTCATGTTTGTAATTTAGTAGGTAGTAGGCACCTCAAAATGCAACACTTCAGTATTGTTAGGCGTTATATTTACATAAAATCACGAATGACTTTTAAAAACAAGGAAAATTAATAGTGTAACTCCTAGAATAATTAAGAGGGAAATATATGGGAAAAATATGCCCCCAAAAACCTTCTATTGCTAGTTCAACTAAATAAACGATCGAGACTAGAATGATGTTAGATCACTATGGTGACCCAATTTATATTTATTAAGCATTTAATAAACGAAAGCCCACTCAAGGGGGCCAGCCAAGAGGAAGGGGGTAGCGCCCCACCTAGACCAACACGACCAAGGAGAAGGGAAGCCCTAGGGTAGGAGATCTACCCCCCTCGGGTATATAACCTCCAGCCCTATCCTTCAGAGCCATTCTGTTCACAGTCACCACTTACCACTTTTAACTTGAGCTACCTTGGTCTACCCCTTGAGTCAATCTTTCATATCATTCCAAAATACTTGCGTTATTTTTCACTCTACCTTCTGCCACTTAGAAAAATTTCATTCAAGTCTGAATTGTTAGTTGTAATGAGACGTCCGATGCTCTGTCTCTAACAACACACAAATCAGAACTATTTTTCTAAATAAATTCGGTTAGCTAGTACCACTACATAAAATTCGCTCAAATTCCAATTGTTAGTTGTAATGAGACGTCCGATGCTCTGTCTCTAACAACATACAATTTTCACTTATCTCTCCAAGTATTATTCATTGAAATGGGACGCCCACAGAGCTGTACCAATCAATAATAACACTTGGATATTTTTTGCTCTTATTCGGATAGAAAAGGAGACTCCCATTGGATGTATCCAGCTATCCGTTAAGAAAGGCTACAAGTAACTTCGCTCAAAAACTATATACGTACTCTAACCGAATTATCTTGTCATTAAAATTTGGAGTCAGAACAGTGGTAACCCCGACTAGTCAAAAATGGCGCAAGAACAAACTATAGAATCTCTCGCTACCGGTTCGGCGCGACTTCCCGCCTTCCACGCCAACGACCCTCACCTGTGGTTCATTCAGATCGAGGCACAATTTGCGGCCGAACGTGTGACAACGGAGACAACAAAATTCAATCGAGTAGTCAGCCAGCTACCTATCGACGTACTCCAGCAAATAACGGACCTCGTCGAGACTCCAGGAACGTCACCGTATACCCAGCTAAAAACTCGCCTCTCCAGTCTATACACAGACAGCCAGGAAGACCAACTCCTCGCCCTGCTGCACGACACCCCAATTGGCGACCAAAAACCTTCTCTCGCCCTCAACCGCCTCCGCTACATCGCAGGGAAGGACACTCCACTCGCCATAGTAAAAACTATTTGGATAAAACGCCTTCCTACCTCCATCCAGCAGAACCTTATGACCGCAGGGGAGTCCGATATCAACAAACTTGCAGCTCTAGCGGACCGCCTCATCGCCCTCGAGCGCCCCTCGGTAGCCGCCCTTAACACCTCCACCGATCTCAGCACTCTCAAGGACCAGGTAGACAACCTTACGAAGGAACTTCGCCGGCTCACCTCAAGCCGACAACGCGCATATTCTCGCGATCGTTCCTCCTCGCGTCACCGAGATCGTTCGATCGACAAACCACGCGAAAAAGGGCCTACACGGGAGTTCCGCCGCCAACGAGACCTCACGCCGCACTCTACCAGCTGTTACTACCACCGGCGTTTCGGCGATAAGGCTAAAAAATGCGTTCCCCCTTGCTCCCATCAACAGGAAAACTAATGGGGGCGGTCCTGACGGCGGAGCGGACCCAACCCCACACCAGCAACCGCCTCTACATCCGATGCAGCAGGACACGGATTCCGTTTCTCATCGATACGGGAGCCACAACATCCGTCATTCCGGCCGACAATTTCACTTCTCTGCCCCCCCCAAACGGCTACCTTTTCGCAGCAAACAACACGAAGATTCCTACCTACGGCACCCACGCCGCGTCTATCAACCTACATGGTTCCGACTACAAATGGAATTTCCTCGTCGCTCGCATACCAAAAGCCATAATCGGAGCAGATTTCTTAGGCCACTACTCTTTCTCGGTAGACATCAAACAAAAGTCCATAACTAATGGACGAACCAACAAACTTGTTTTGGGTACGATAGGGGAAGTTTATTCAACTAACCTAGCGCCCTCCATCTCCAACCCGGACATCGCCGCTCTCGTTCACGACTTCACTTCGAAACAAGCGGACTCAGGGAACGCCTCCTACAAAAACGTAGGTATCTTCCACCACATCGAGACGACCGGACGCCCCTGCACGGCAAAACCTCGTAGACTACCGCCCGAGAAACTAAAGGCAGTTAAACACGAATTCGACCTCCTAATGAAGCAGGGAGTCATCCGACCTTCAAAATCGCCGTGGTCCACGCCTCTTCACGTCGTAACCAAGCCGGACGGCTCACTACGGCCCTGCGGCGACTACAGAGCGCTCAACTGCAAGACCCTCCCGGACAGGTACAACATACCTAACATCAGGGACTGCAACACGCTACTCGAAGGCACGTCAATTTATTCGAAATTGGATATTCAAAAAGCCTTTCATCATATCCCCATCGCACCGGAAGACGTTCCCAAGACCGCGATAATCACCCCTTTTGGACTATTCGAGTATTTACGCATGGGGTTCGGCCTCAGAAACGCGGCTCAATCATGGCAGCGTCTAATGGACCAAATATTACGGAATCACCCCTACACATTCGCCTATCTCGACGACATCCTAGTGGCTTCCAAAAATGAACGTGAGCACATACTACACCTCCGCGCCGTTCTCAACACGCTTGCCGAATTTGATCTAAAATTAAATTTAGACAAATGCGCATGGGGCCAAAATAAAGTTGATTTCCTGGGACACACGATCTCCGCCGCAGGCATAGCCCCGGTTCCGGAAAAAGTCGAAGCAATAACCAAAATCAAACTACCTACCACCGTCCGCGACCTTAGACGGTACCTAGGTATGTTAAATTTTTACAGAAGATGCATAAAGAACGCAGCGGCGATACAAAAACCCCTTAACACGTTTCTCACTAACTCGAAGAAAAACGATAAACGGGTAATTCCTTGGACGCCGGAGACTATCAAGGCGTTCAACGATCTGAAATCCGCACTAAAGCAGTCAGTGCTCCTTCCCCACCCGCGTTCGGGGGCTACCTTAGTCCTCGAAACGGACGCTTCCGACACCGGCCTGGGTGGATCCCTCAATCAGCTAAACGGTAACACCCTCGAACCACTCGGTTTCTTCTCAAAAGCCCTTTCGTCGACACAACTCAAATATAGCACATTTGACAGAGAACTCCTCGCTATTTTTGAGTCACTGAGACACTTCCGCGACCTAATCGAGGGCAGGAAATTGGTCATACACACCGACCATAAACCCTTAATTCATGCAATGACGCAGAACCCCAAAACAGCGTGTCCGAGGCGAATACGTCAACTCAGCTTCATTAGCCAGTTTTCCACGGACATACGATACAAAAAAGGGGAAGAGAACACGGTAGCGGACGCCCTCAGCCGGATAGAGGAAATTATTATGCCGACTCTCGAGGATGTCATTTTCGGTGCACAGCAAGAGGACGCCGAACTACAAGAGTTCGTAAAGACTCGAGACAACATATCCTACAAACAACTCTCACCTCAAGGGAAACGACTACTCTGCGAGACTTCCACGGGACACCCTAGACCTCTCATTCCCGAGAAAATTAGGAAACAGGTTTTCAACACCTTACATGACGTGTCACACCCTGGCATAAAAGCATCCCGGAAATGGATAACCACGCGATACTGGTGGCCCTACATGCAAACCGATATCAAAAATTGGGTAAATGCATGCTCCGCATGCCAACGTCATAAAGTCTTTCGTCATGTCAAAACACCATTACAGGAATTCCCACGAGCGGAAAAATTCGAAGTGGTCCATATTGACATAATTGGGCCTCTTCCTTCATCTCAGCAACACACGTACTGCCTCACCATGATAGATCGCCATACCTCCTGGGTAGAATGCGTACCGTTGAAACACATTGACTCGGACACAGTAGCTAAGGCTTTCATATCGCAGTGGGTTTCCCGTTTCGGAGTACCACGGTCTCTCATTTCTGACCAAGGCCGACAATTCGAATCGGAACTTTTTCAATCCATCATGCGTGTCCTCGGGATTGACAAACGACGCACTTGCGCATATCACCCGCAGGCAAACGCTAAAATTGAACGTTTCCACAGAAATTTAAAAACGGCCTTGGCATGCCAACTCCACAATGAGAATTGGTTTGACAACCTCCCCATCGTTATGTTGGGACTCCGAGCGGCCTCCAGCAGCATCGATGAACTCTCCGCGGCGGAACGTACCTACGGGACACCGATAAAACTTCCTTCGGACATCATAGCCCCTTCAACGCCAAAGTTCGGAGAACGCTGCACACAACTACGACAATCCCTCCGGGAAACGGAAAAACATTACGTCCCGAGAAGCTTACTACAAGCAACACACTGCTATGTAAAAGCGGGAATTCCGAAAACTGGATTTAACCAGACATACGAAGGACCTTTTCGAATTTCAAAACGGACGGACAAAACGCTCACAATCGACAAAAATGGTACCTCCACGGTCATTTCGATGGATCGCGCTAAACCTGCATTAGTCCTCAAAAACGAACCAAATTCTTTAGCCGACCAGGGCGCAGGTAAAATTGACCCGCCTAATCCTCAACTAATCAGCACTCGGACCCTACGGCCGAGGGACAACAACAAGAGGGCAGTAACCTTCAAAACAATGCACCACGAGGTATCCTGCAAAAGAGAAAGGCCAGAAAAAATCATTCAACCAAGTACTTCCTTATAGTTCACACCTCTCCGTATCATGGCCTCCCTACAACTTTGTGAATTGCTGAATATCTTTCAGGATGTCCTTCCCACGAACTTCGAACTATTCCCAGTTCCAGTTCTACCTCACAGAAGATGGAACCCGGCTAAACTGAGTGTCTCTCCACCACCCAAGATCACTCTCTCAGAACGCTATATGGCAGCCTACAACCAGGAATACCAGATTCCCGATGGTGAGTCTCGCGCTCTATACACTCCGACCCCAACCACGGAATCAGGGATGAAGAAGCCCGTCCGAATTGCGTTTTCAATTTTCGACCCCATTCCTTCGGAAAATGAAGAAAATGAGCCACCAACGGACGTCCAGCCTGGAAAAATCAGAAAACAACGTTCCAAGAGAGCCCACCGAGCCATCAAGCCTTACAAAAAGAAGTTCCTCAAATCAAAGAAGGAATCCGCCACCAACACCATCGAGCAACCTCTCCACAA
Organism: Apolygus lucorum; assembly: GCA_009739505.2. Classification (NCBI taxonomy): domain Eukaryota; kingdom Metazoa; phylum Arthropoda; class Insecta; order Hemiptera; family Miridae; genus Apolygus; species Apolygus lucorum. The sequence goes on along the minus strand of CM019168.2, from coordinate 23,322,474 downwards.
CCTGACGTTGTCCAGCACCAACCAACCTAGTACGTAAGCAATATTATTATATATATATACAAAAAAAAAAAAAAAAAAAAAAAAAAAAAAAAAAAAAAAAATCATCATCATATAACCATATTTTTTGACGATCATGTATAACATAGGAAATTGCTGTAACTACCACTCATAAGCATAGGAAAAACCTGTATTGTAAATTCACTTACTTATCTTGTCCTTAACAACCAATTTCCATACTGTAAACTAGATTATTTCAAGTATAATACCAAATTTGTAGCTTTCATTATCTTAAATGCTTGGGGGAGCTATATGGTGACCCAATTTATATTTATTAAGCATTTAATAAACGAAAGCCCACTCAAGGGGGCCAGCCAAGAGGAAGGGGGTAGCGCCCCACCTAGACCAACACGACCAAGGAGAAGGGAAGCCCTAGGGTAGGAGATCTACCCCCCTCGGGTATATAACCTCCAGCCCTATCCTTCAGAGCCATTCTGTTCACAGTCACCACTTACCACTTTTAACTTGAGCTACCTTGGTCTACCCCTTGAGTCAATCTTTCATATCATTCCAAAATACTTGCGTTATTTTTCACTCTACCTTCTGCCACTTAGAAAAATTTCATTCAAGTCTGAATTGTTAGTTGTAATGAGACGTCCGATGCTCTGTCTCTAACAACACACAAATCAGAACTATTTTTCTAAATAAATTCGGTTAGCTAGTACCACTACATAAAATTCGCTCAAATTCCAATTGTTAGTTGTAATGAGACGTCCGATGCTCTGTCTCTAACAACATACAATTTTCACTTATCTCTCCAAGTATTATTCATTGAAATGGGACGCCCACAGAGCTGTACCAATCAATAATAACACTTGGATATTTTTTGCTCTTATTCGGATAGAAAAGGAGACTCCCATTGGATGTATCCAGCTATCCGTTAAGAAAGGCTACAAGTAACTTCGCTCAAAAACTATATACGTACTCTAACCGAATTATCTTGTCATTAAAATTTGGAGTCAGAACAATCACTTTTGCAACTAGGTACATTGAAATTTGAACAAATAGGTACCTACCTACTCCATGTACAATGAACTAAAATTACCACAATTTCAGAACCAACTATTTAGTAGTGCAAACCATTATCAGTATCAAATTAAAATAGAATCTTGCTCATAAGTTAATTATATGAGAATCTTGCTTTTTATGGCAATTTCACCTCATTCGTTCAACCTCAAGGAAGAGAAGTTGGAAATAGGAAGGTTGATGGTAGCTAAGTATAAGGTGGCCAGGAAAAGAAGAATAGTGATGAAAGGGTGCAAACTATCAAAACATGAATGTCGGGGAGAAGGTGAAGGTCGCGCGGGTGGCGGGCGTTTGAACGCCGCCGCCGCCACCCCCTCGCCCCCCAGCCCATGGTCGCCCCCCTCACCCCGCTCCATATCGTAAAAACGCGAATCCGACGGCTATGATCAAGTTGGAAAAATTCTGCAAACGGATTCGTATTCTGATGAAGGTTCTGCAAGTGGCTATAAGGCCACTTTTTGAAAATGTTCGAAATTTGAACAAATTTTTGTTGGAACTGTGTGCAAAAAATTTTTGCACACTTTCTAAACCAATTACCCGGAATTCTACGGTGATCTTGAAAAGAAATCCGTTTGCGAAATTAAAATATCTCGATCCGTTCTCAAATGAGGAGTAAACGAAATTTGGCCCCGATGGTGCTGCCATCTCTTATTTCAGAATCACACTAAAACATCGTGACATTTAGCCTTAAGGGTTTTCCTTCGACAAAATAGAATCACGAGTGTGAATCACGAAAGAGGTCAAATCTAGGTTTAGGTCACCCTTCTTTATATATCCCTCCCCACCAATCAAACGCACCTACTACCTACTAGGGCATTAAAAAAAATATCAACCCTCCATTTCCATTTGGTTGGTGGTTGGGGTTGAAATTTTTCAAAATGCCCTAGTAGGTAGTAGGTAGTATGGCAGTGCTCAATAGCATTCTTACAATAACTGGTTCTGTATGTACAAGTTATCCTGTGATGAAGCTATACTCCCGCAACGAATCCCTGTTTGTCATCATTCCCAAATTTCTGGCTCTGCTTCATGATGAGTTGCTAACTTCAGGTTCAAGGTTCAACTCCATAATAAATTATCAACAATTATTTGATAGTTGAGAGATGCTCTTTATTACAGGGTCCTGATCTTAAGTAAGACAAGACGCTGAAATTCACAACCTTCCCATCCAAGTTCTTCGAGCCTCCAGACCTCGATGACAACAATTGATACCAATGACATCACTTGACTGTCACCGATGTGGGGCTATGTAGCACGAAGTCTGCTTATTGGAGCTTCTCGAGCTTGGCCTTGGCGGCTTCAAGATTCTTGATGGCCTTGGCGAGCTGTGCCTTCAACTTCATGGCAGCGTGTTGCTTAGCCTTGCCGTAGGCTGGGATGACGACTTCCTCTGTAATTTATGACATATCATCAGCACTTATTATCCGAAGATAACTTAACGAAACGTTGAAAAGTAGAGAATGTCAGATTTTAAGATCTGAAAAGAGCATAAATATACGATGTATTGGGTCTTCTCTTTTATGGGTGAATAAATTCCATTACTTACTGAGCTTAGCTTGGAGTTGGGCCTTCATTTCAGTGAGCTTGGCAAGAGCTTGTTCCTTGGTTGGTCCGAGTTGCTTGATGACTTCCTCAGCCTTGCTTTTGCCAGCCTTGATAGCGGCGGCGATCTTAGCCTTGAGTTCCTTAGCCTTGGTGATAAGGGCATCCTGAATAATTGAAATAATTATAATTAAAATCGAGCCATGGGACACTGACATTTATACTATCCGATTGCAGAATATTCATCCAAACGATCTGTCTGGGCTGATGGAAGAATGCAGTAGATATGCAGATTGATGATAGACATGGGCACCAAAGAGCATGAAATCCCGTTCATTTGGATGTTATGTTATTGTGTACAGTTACATTCGCATTTGGATCCTCTACCTGGTATGTCATAGAATGGATTGCTTAGCACTGATAGACCTTATCTTGAGGTACCTACCTTGATGGCCTGCTTGCTTGGCTTGGCAGGAGCCTCTTCAGCGCACATGACGGCGCTCACCAAAACGGTGGCGATGAGGAAAGCAGCGACGAACTTCATGGTAGTGAAAGTAGATGCTGTAAGAGGCCGTGCGACCAGTTTATATACCCGAGGAAGAACTAATCCTATTATACCCAAACTCCTGAATCAACGAATAGGGAGTTGTTTCAGGTTTATTTGCATTTTTTACCTTCAAATATTCTTACACAATTGATCTATTTAGAATGCGAGCCTATGAATGTGGTAGTTGATTAGCGCAACGTTCTTAATAAAGGCTGTGATTGAGATCGAACAGAGTGGATTTGAAAGAGAAAACAGAAACCTGTATAAATATTTAATGCGACCCAACAAAACGTCCACCAAGTTTGGTGGGCAGTGTAGCTCCCTCCTACAGCTATCGTTACCAATTGATGTGAGTTGCGAGGTGATTATTATAACAAAAGTATTTATTCATTCCTGATAATAATACCATGTTTGGTTTAAAGCATCAGAAACGAGAATAGTTCGTAAAAGAACAAAATACTTGTCTGAGATGCCTGGAATTTCAGGGTTTGTTTGGTTGAAATCCATTACGATCTGTGGATTGCCACTTACTAAAGCATAACTTCTACAGTTTCCACCCATTTTCGATGACATTTTCATGGAGTATAGTTTGTATCTTTCATGTTATTAATACGTAATCAAATTTAGAAGGTAGTGGTAGATTCTTGGAAATTGGAGTCTGGCTTCTCCTCTATGCACCTGGATCATTGGGATGACAGTTTGGGGAAGCCCAAGTAAATTCCATCTTAATCCACTTCCTTATTAATTATTAAAAAAGCTGCAAATTATTTCACAAAGGATTATTATTTTCCTGTATAGATCACAGCTTTGCTACTGTCACTATTTATTTATTTTTTACCCACCAACCATAGGTACCTACTACCTACCTACTAGGACATTTTTGAAAATCTCAACCTCTTTTTTTAGCTACCAACCATTAGTAGGTACTACCTACCTCACCATACTGCCTTCACACCTTCACAATCAAGTTTGTTAGGAAGAACTAAACGCTTCACACTCGATTCGAAGAAATAACGAGCTTCATAGATGGAAATTTGATTACTGGTTGCTAAGGAAGCATATGGCATATGGGATGGCATATGGTATGACATATATCGATCAAATGATATATCGTCAATGAGATATCGATACCTTCGATAAATTGGAGAAATTATATCGATATTTCGATATATTGGAACATCTACTTTAAAAAACGTGTGAAGTAGGTAAGTGAATTTAATCGTTTCAAAACAATATAAAAATCATTTTGGATGACATTTATGGACATGTCGGAATATCAACTTGGAAAAACTCGAAGAAGTAAAAAGGTAGGTGAATTGAAAAGTTGCTAACATCATTTTGGAAGAAATATTATCGATATACTCGACATATCGGAAGATATATTTGAAAAAACCAAGTGAAATAGGTATTACTACTTTCAAAAGTTACTGGGTATGAATGATCGAAATGCATTGTTTAAAAACTGGGAAAAAGTGCGAAAATGTCATTGTAATGTTAAATTAATTTATAAATTGACAGGGGTGTATAGTGTAGACAATAATGATCCTTCAAAATTGAAAATAATTGTTGTGAAAACCTGCTTCACTTCGTATGGTAAGTAGTTTTACGAGCCTCTAATACTATTGATTCAATTCAAGTAATTGAGCCTTGAGATCCACTGTAGGTGTAAAACATTCATGTACACAATCATGTCTGAGCTGAAGTCAACAGCCTGAAATCAACCCATCACTAGGTACCAACAAAATTTGGAATAAAATTACTTGATGTTTTTACAGGTACAGACGTCCCTTCTAGTCCATTCATTTCAATAATTAATTTTTACTAAAAAAAAAAATAAAATAAAATAAAATTTAACTTGAAAACAGGTCGCGATGTATCGGTAAATATATGGATATTGACCGATAATATCGGTTCTCTATATCGATATAAATTTATCGATATATCAAATGTAATATATCGATATACTTATTTTGTATATCGATATATCGTTGCCATCCCTTAGTTCCTCAATGAGTTACTCAATTACTCAATTTGAGTACAACTCGATGAAACGAACAGCGATCGCATTTCGCTTAACTAAAATTTCAACGGAGGTTGGAGATCTTTGATGGACGCCCTTGATTCTGTTTTATCGAAGGAAAACCTTTAAGTACTCGTAGGGAGCGAACAGTTTGTCCTGAAGAGCACCGGGTGGTCTCAAAACATTTGGTATTATTATGTAGTATTTATTCATTCGTGATATTATTACCATATTTGGTGTAAAGCATCAGAAAAAAATACTTGTCTGAGATGTCTGGAAGTTCAGGGATTGTGTGGTTGAAATCCATTAAGATCAAATTAGTTGTTGCCACTTACTAAAGCATAACTTCTACAGTTTCCACTCATTTTCGATGATATTCTCGGGAATTGTATAGTTTGTACCTTTCATGTTATTAATATGTAATCAAATTTGGAAGGTAGTTGTAGATTCTTGAAAATTCAAGTCTGGGTTCTTCTTTATGCATTTGAATCATTGGGATGACAGTTTGAAGAAGCCCGAGTAAAATCCATCTTAATCCACTTCCGACAGTGCAAAATGCATTATTAAAAATATTATATAACAGACCTTTCAGATATACTACTGCATAACTTTATTCAGACCTTGATGTTTGTAAACTAAAAAGATCTATCGTTCTAAAAAGTCTATACTATCTCAAATTGATGGAAAACAGCACCTTTCTATCAAAATTAGGGCGTTTTCAAAATTCATTTTTCAACCTTTAGAAGTGACCTATATCAACCATAATCTTCTGGGCACAACAAGTCCCCAAATGGAGCATACATACCTAATGTAATCAAAATCGGTCAGAGAGGGGAAAGTGCCGCGTACGGCGGTTGGCGGACGAACGGCCAAATTTTTATTCGATTTTTGGATTTTACGTATCTTGAAACGCAAATCGACAAATTTTGAAGGGGTGTTAACTTTCTTTGACATGGATATGTCTTAGTTCTGGGGATCATTCCAAAATTTTCGACACACAAAACAATGCAACGTTTTTTTTTCTGATGCTGTAGAACGCAGGAAGCTGAAATTTGAGAGGCAGGGTCAATCGATACATACTTCTATACATCATCAAAGTTGATGATCACTGATCAGCTGAGTGAGCTCCAAGGCCATTTCTTCTCCTGTTGAACGCAGGAACTAACTTCCTCATTTCCCACCCCACAAAAATCGTTCACCACTCATTGGAAAGCTCTCAATTTATTAAACATGGTACATGGTCCCTAATATCAATGTACCTGTACGGAAAGCTGAATTATACGCCTGTTTACTAACATATGATCGTAACAAATGAGATGTCAACATGATCGTGAGAGGAAAATAGGTATCGTCATCCAACAGATCCCTTTGAAGCGTTACGGAGGCAGGGTCAATAGAGAATGCTGATGGCGCCTGAGTGGTCACTGATCAGCTGAGAGAGCTCCAAGGCCATTTTCTCTCCTGTTGAAGGCAGGAAGCTGAAATTTGAGAGGCAGGGTCAATGGAGAATGCTGAAGGCGCCTGAGTGGTCACTGATCAGCTGAGTGAGCTCCAAGGCCATTTCCTCTCCTGTTGAACGCAGGAACCTGAAATTTGAGAGGGCGGGTCAATGGAGAATGCTGAAGGCGCCTGAGTGGTCAATGATCAGCTGAGTGAGCTCCAAGGCCATTTCCTCTCCTGTTGAACGCAGGAACCTGAAATTTGAGAGGCAGGGTCAATGGAGAATGCTGAAGGCGCCTGAGTGGTCATTGATCAGCTGAGTGAGCTCATCTTTTAAATTGCCATCATAAGACATATCGATGTACAGATGTATCTGCATGCAGTGTACATACTTTTAAGTTGGTTTTTCTCGGTCGATTCCAACTTCGACTTGTCGTCTTCCCAATTCCGTGACGCACTAGCCATTCGGTACGGTTGGGAACCGAGAGGGTTGCCAGTATGGTGCGACGGATGCGGGAGTCCCATGGACATGAACCACGCCCTCAATTGTATGAAGGGCGGCCTGATCAAACAGGGACACGACCTGGTTCGGGACGAATGCGCCAAAATAGCAAGCCTCGCATGGAACGGTGTTGTCACAGAACCAGTTCTTCGTGAAAGTGCTGATGGCAGCCCCGGCCTGGTGGCAGACATGAAGGTTCATGGTGTGTGGGACCGTGAGAGACCTGAGTTTTTTGATACCCGCGTTATAAACGCTGACGCAGTCTCTTAGGGCGGTATTCATAGTCATGACTCGAGTTGGAGGACTCCTCCAAAGTACGCTTTGAGGAGTCCTTTCCTCCTCGAGCTATTCATAGTTAAGCCTTAAGCCAAAGTCAAGGCCAGACTCATCCTCCAAGTCGAGGAAGGTCTCGAGGAAGCCTTAAGGAGGCCCGACGGCTCCTTAAGCTATTCATAGTCGCCTCATTTCAAGGCGTCCTCGAACCGCCAAAGGCGTCCTCCAATGGCGGTATTCATAGACGACTTCGGAGGTGGAGTCGAGAAATTTGAAGACCGAATCGAGATATTTCGAGTCGAGAAAGGGGCTTCGAGTTTCCTCAGCCCAAGGTAAGGTACCTCGAGGAAAGATTTTGATGATATCTACCTACCTGTAATCACAAGCGTTGTCGTTATAAAATATTCTGCGGATCTATTCTTCGGTTATTTCGTCCGAAAACATGGATTTCGAAGATATTGAAAGATTGGAGGAATTTGATGAGTAGGTATTTGTAGGAATCTTCGCGAGATCAGCGAAGGCCGAAATGTTACCTGCGGGATCAAGAAAACCCTTTGGAGGTAGGTACTAAAAAGTTATGATAATAATGATAAACACGGTGAATGCCAGTAATTGTATAGGTATTGGATGATCGAACATTTCGGAAGAAATTTCGTTTTACAAAAGAGACCGTGATAAACGTGCTACTCCCGATTTTCTTCCTGCCCGAGAGTATTTCTGTGAATAGGAGAGAACAGAATCTATCTCTTCATCATCTAGGGCTGGGTACTTACGACTGAGTTACTTGCACCAAATTCTGACATATGTTTCTTACATAACTAGTCAACAATATACTGAAATTTGGTCGATTCCGGTTCAGTGGAAGAAAAGTTATGACCGCCCGATATTTGATGATAGCTGATTTCAGTAGAAATGTCGAACATTTTCGCACTTTACAAAAAATGGTCATCTTCAAATAACTCCAAACTCTGGTGAATGTTCGAGCAACATGTCCTCAACAATATACTAAAATATGGTGGGGGAATTTGGAATAAAAAGAAGTAATCGATCTTAGAAGTTGCCGAGCCATCTGTTTCGAAGCCAAGGTTCTGTAGTCATAAGCCCTACAGAACGGCATTTTCGCACTTTACAAAAAAACGTCTTCTTCAAATCGCTCCGAACTCTGGTGAATGTTAGAGCAACATATCCTCAACCATTTTCAAAATATGGTGGGGGAATTTTGAATAAAAAGAAGTAATCTACTATGTTCAACTCTTCATAGTACTGTACCTACCTATTAGGTACCTTCCTTGTTGAAAGCACGTATTAATACCAATGGAAATTTGTTTCATATTGTTGTTCTAAAGCCTTCATTTGTGTCACCCCATAGGAGAAAAAGTAGAAATTGGTTTTTCTACTGATTTGAGAAGTATGAGGATGAGAAGTTCTGTTGTAACGGAATGACGCGGCCGCGGGACTCGGGAAGTGTTGCGGGTCAGTCTAGATGCGCCTTTAATCTATGGCCCATTTCACTCAGGTGAAAAGCGCTTTGGTACTTTGTAAATTACAAAACAACGAACGAGCGCAGAGAAAAGGAGCACCAATATAAATATAATATACTTATTGAATATAATACGCTACTTTCTGTTGGGTACTTTCCACTGAAATTGAAATCACTCGCGATTTTCTCCCAACACTTTTTTTTTCGACCGCATCTGTTTTTTTCCACAATGTCTTTATTTTTAATTATGAATTTCCTCAACGTAGTTTATTCAGCTTCGCTTAAAAACGGCTCTCTTCTTTTCTCTTTCCATTTGGAAACTAATATAAAAAATTAAAAGGTAGCAAACACTATTTTATTGAAGAAGGAACGCGAACAACAGGAACAGTGATGGTCCAAAGTCAAAGCTGAAAAACAACACCAACCATTCTGAAATAAACATTCGAACCTTCTCCATGAAACCTTCACTGAGCTGTTACCTGAACAGGGCTGCCAATTCTTCCTCGACCGTCGTTTGGTAACTCGAGGTCTCCTCGAGTTGAGGATGAGCTGAGGTCGACCTCCAAATGCGTTCTGTTCGTCTATGAATAGGGTGAGGAATCCTCGAGAAAAGATAAGTTGGAGGAAACCTTAACTCGAGTCGAGGAAATCCGCGCCTTGAGGAATGACTATGAATACCGCCCTTACACTTCCATGGACTGGCCTACCATCTCTCGCCACGCTGCCCAAGCTAAACATGCAAAATACGACAGAATAGCCGAAGATCTGAGAGGGTCTTTCACACCACTCGTAATTTCATGCGATGGAGCATTGCATAAAGAGTATGACGCTTTTCTCAAGAATGCCTCCTTACGCCTTGCCAACAAATGGTCCAAATCCTACGCTCAAGTAATGATGTGGACGCGAGTGAAAACTCAATTCTCCGTCCATAGAGCGGTTTCCATGAGGCTAAGAGGCCCAAGGAAACAAGTCCGAGGACTCGGACTGGAGGACGGAGCAGCAATTTGGCTCCCACTAGACTAACTCCTCCGCATTTACGCTCGCTTGCTCGCAAAAAAAAAAAAAAAACACCCTTTGGCATAAAATAAAAATTTTTGGCAAACTTTTGGCATACCAATTGGAACTTTTGGCAACTCATTTTGAACTTTCGGCAAATCCATTACGTTTCGACAACTACTGGAGCCCTTGTCCACCTTCATTCCTTCTACAATGTTCAATAAAGTGTTTTTTCTCTCTCATATAAAGCCCGAAATAAACTCGTACCTATATATTCCAAAGGTTAATTATTGAAAATAATAAATCAATAAAATAGGTAATAGGGTATACAAAAATTCGAAGGTTGCAAGATTAATCTCTCCGACTTTCACTCTGGCGATGCTCACAAAAAACATTTAATGCATAATCTGAGAACGATGTATAATTGTATGTTCTTCATTCGCAAATTATTTAGGCATAAAGCTTGAATTTATAGTCAAGTACAGGTTCTGATCAGTTTTTTTTTTTTTTTTTTTTTAACAATAGCATGATGCATACTTTTGAATTTAAACCTTGGTGGGCAAAATGCAATTTTCCCCGTTAAATTAAATTTGAATTTAAGGATCAATTTCTATTATGTACTAGCAATCTGTTTTTGATTTACCTTATTTGCCAATAAATAAATAACAAATCATCTATAAAATTGGGTAATTGGTACGAGGAAACTCTGCGCCACACTCAATTGGAGGACAAATGTTGTAGGTATCTCCAAATTTTCATGCTAAATTTCATAAAAACTTGTTTTTTGACAACCATCTATTTGGAGTACTGAATCTGAATTGATGTTTTGTATCGATTCCTTATTTCAAATGTTTATGACAATGTTTCCAAAAATTGAATAAAAAATAGTCCGTCCGTCTGCCGTACGCGACACTTTTCTTAGCAACCCTGGACTGATTCGGTCCAAATTTGGGGTCTAGTTGTACCGCGAAGCTTTTGGTTGATGTCAGTCACTTTTAAGGGGGTCTCAGTTGGTCGTCGTTAGTTCTTAGTATTTAGCGAAAATGAAGGCGCAAACCCCTAAAAAATTGTACTTAAATTTGAAATTTTGTAGGATTTTAAGAATTCATTAGTGCACGGACCTAGGGATTGAAAAACTAAAATGTTGCCGCCGGAATCATCTAAATCGAACAATAATTGCCAAAGAAAAATGTGAAAAACTACAGAATGAACGGGTTTTCCCATGTTTTCCCCGTATTTCTCTGGCAATTGTAATTAGATTTTGTTGAAAATTTCAAATTTAGGTACAACTATTTAAGTTTTTGCGCCTTCGATTTCGTGAATTACTAACCCGGAACGAGGATCGAACGGCGACCGACTGAGACCCCCTTAAGAGGTGAGAATTAAGTTCAACCGTTAATTTTCACCCCTTAATGGGGGGTCTTAGAAAAAAGTAAATAGGCTCCATTTGGGGTCTAGTTTTGCCGCGAAGCATTTGGTTGATGTCAGACACTTCAAAGGGGTGAAAATTAATGTTTGATGTTTCGTGATTGCACTAGCTCGAAGACTCACGAAATGAAGATATCGTTTTTTCACCAATCTTAAATAGTATTGAATTATTAAAAATCTTTGAGACCACCCGGAGCTCTGCAGGACAAACTGTTCACTCCCTACGAGTACTTAAGGGTTTTCCTTCGATAAATCAGAATCACGAGTGTGAATCACAAAATAGGTCTCATCTCCGTTATATTTTTAGCTAACCAAAACTCGATCAGTGTTCGTTTCTTCGAGTTGTATTCAGTTTAGCTTCCTGAGCCACCAGTAATCATATTTCCAAATGAAGCTCCCTATTTTTCGAATCAAGTGTGAATCGTTCTGTTCTTTCTAATAAATTTGATTGTGGAGGTGTGATGATTGGTAGGTAAAAAAATTGCAAATCATTGCTCAAAGGTTTATTATTTTCTGTTTAGATCACCCTTCTGTATAGATCCCCCCTACCAACCATACGTACCTTCTACCTACTAGGGCATTTTCTGCTCAATAGCATTCTTACAATAACTGGTTCTGTATGTACAAGTTATCCTGTGATGAAGCTTTCTCCCGCAACGAACCCCTGTTTGTCCCAAATGTTTGGCTCTGCTTGCTGCTGGAGTTGCTAACTTCAGGTTCAAGGTTCAACTACATAATAAATAATTACGATTATTTGAAAGTTAGGAGATGCTCTTTATTACAGGGTCCTGATCTTAAGTAAGACAAGACGCTGAAAACACCACCTTCCCATCCACTTTCTTCGAGCCTTCAGTCCTCGATGACAACGATTGATACCATGACATCACTTGACTGTCACCGATGTGGGGCTATGAAGGACGAAGTCTGCTTATTGGAGCTTCTCGAGCTTGGCCTTGGCGGCTTCAAGATCCTTGATGGCCTTGGCGAGCTGTGCCTTCAACTTCTTGGCAGCCTTTTGCTTAGCCTTGCCGACGGCTGGGATGACGACATCCTCTGTAAATTACCATGACATATCATCAGTACTCATTTTCCGAAGATAACTTAACGAAACGTTGAAAAGTGGTGAATTTCAAATTTCAAGATCAGGTAAGAGCATAAATATACGAGGTATCGCACTTTTCCATTTTTTGGATGAATAAATTCCATTACTTACTGAGCTTAGCTTCAAGTTGGGTCTTCATTTCAGTGAGCTTGGCAAGAGCTTGTTCCTTGGTTTGTCCGAGTTGCTTCATGACTTCCTCAGCCTTGCCTTTGCCAGCCTTGAGAGCGGCGGCGATCTTACCCTTGAGTTCCTTAGCCTTGGCGACGAGGGCATCCTGAATAATTAAAATAATTATAATTAAATTCGAGCCATGGGACACTGAAATTTATACTATCCGATTGCAGAATATTCATCCAAACGATCTGTCTGTGCTGATGGAAGAATGCAGTAGATATGCAGACTGATGATAGACATGGGCAACAAAGAGCATGAAATCCCGCTCATTTGGATGTTATATTATTTTGTACAGTTACATTTGCATTTGGGTCCTCTACCTGTTATGTCAGAGAATGGATCACTTAGCACTGATAGACCTTATCTTGAGGTACATACCTTGATGGTCTGCTTGCTTGGCTTGGCAGGAGCCTCTTCAGCGCACATGACGGCGCTCACCAAAACGGTGGCGATGAGGAAAGCAGCGACGAACTTCATGGTTGAGAAAGTAGATGCTGTAAGAGGCCGTGCGACCAGTTTATATACCCGAGGAAGAACTAATCCTATTATACACAAACTCTGAATCAACGAATGGGCAGTTGTTTCAGGTGTATTTACCGTTTACCATCAAATATTCTTACACAATCGATCTAATTAGAATGCGAGCCTATGAATGCGATAGTTGATTAGCGCAACGTTTTTCACTATAGACTGTGATTGAGATCGAACAGAGTGGATTTTAAAGAGAAAAAAATAAACCTGTACAAATATTTAGTGCGACCCAAAAAAAACGTCAACCAAGTTCGGTAGGCAGTGTAACTCCCTCCTACAGCTATCGTTACCAATAGCGAGGTGAATATTATAACAAAGTAATTCATTTCTGATAATAATACCATATTTGGTGTAAAGCATCAGAAACGAGAATAATTCGTAAAAGAACAAAATACTTGTCTGAGATGCCTGGAATTTCAGGGATTGTGTGGCTGAAATCCATTACGATGAACTCAGTGGATGCCACTTTTCAAATATTTTCTACAGTTTCCACCCATTCTCGATGACGTTTTCATGGATTGTATAGTTGGTACCCTTCATGTTAATAATATGTAATCAAATTTAGTAGGTAAGTAGTGGAGATTTTTGAAAATTAGAGTCTGTGTGCTCCTCTATGCATTTGGAACATTGGGATGACAGTTTGGGGAAGCTTTAGTAAAATCCTTCTTAATCCACTATCGACAGTGCGAAATGTGTTATTCAAAATATTATACAACAGACCTTTCAGATATCCTACTGCATAACTTTGCACTTGTTGGTCGAAAGTGTGAGAAGTGGGTGTGAAATTCAATTAGAATGATAGAAAAAAGTTCTTCTCAATCGCCGGCAATAGTAAATACCTATAATCCTGTATCCGTTCGTAGTAAGGAATGACGAACATTATAAAACTTCTGGTATTAGTATATTCTAGAAGATTAATGATACAAATCAGATTGGTACTTATCGTACTAACTTTCAAGTTATTTCAATCACTGAGTAGAAGAGAGAAAGCTCCAATCACTCTGGCACACCAGACACTACACCATTGTATTCATAAATGTAATAAGTACCTTTGAATTCGTGGAGACGAGTATAACCCGTCAATTCCTAAAGGCAGCTATAGGTGCTACTATTTCTATCGCTCCTGGTATCGTAAAAAACGGTATTTCAAGGGTACGGCAGCATTTAGCGTCATCTCCTGGACCTAAAGATTCAGCAGGTTTGTATAGGGCGCCTCCAATCGTGTTTACGTGAGAACAATAATAATAATATCAGTTTGAAGTTGACCTCTTGCAAGAAAATCGTCCATCAGTGACCTCGCTCCGATTTTTGAGTGAAAATGGATAGACAAAGGCAAGTCATTCTTCCAATTCCGCTTATTTCCAATAACTAATACTTGTACTAAGTGTGTAATCTGGTTTTCAATGCATGTTAGTCTATCATAGTGCCGAAATACCACCTGAATGAACTGGTGGCACCTGCAGGTGCCTTTCGGCGGCAGCCCTACTTTGACTCGACTTGAACCTCGTCTCGAGCCCAGTTGAATTTGGAATGTCTCGGCGTTTTTATCGACGAATATTTGTTTTTTTCACTTCAACAATTAGAAATTCATCAATGATTGTATTCATTGATCATTATCGTACTTTTATTTATTCAGTAATTAATAATTTGTGTTGACAGAGTCATGTTTGTATCAGTCTTTTGCTTCCGAGTCTACCAAGGTAGCGGAAGCTTTGTTTTCACTTTTCAAGGACGAAAAAAAAAAGTTCTCCAAAATCAAAATTTTAACTCGCGTTTTGCGTTTTAGACCTTTTTGAACAATTTTGGTTCCGTGTCTGTCTGTGTGTCTGTCTGTCTGTCTGTCTGTGTGTCTGTCTGTCTGTCCGTCTGTCATCAATTCCTTGTAACGCGCATAACTATACGAAGTTATTGTCCGATTTCTATGAAATTTTCAGGGATTGTGCGGGTTGGTGTGTAGACGGTCCCCTATGAAAATCATCATCCTCGGACTGATAGAAGCGACTGCGCATGCGCAAACGTGAATTCCTTGTAACGGCCATAACTTCTACATTTTCAATCCGATTTCAATGAAATTTTCAGGGATGTTACAGATTAGTATTTAGATGGTCCCCTATGAAAATCATCACCCCCGGACTGATCGTAGCCGCTGCGCATGCGCATACGTAAAATCCTTGTAACCGCCATAACATTTACATTTTTCATCCGAATTTGATGAAATTTTCTAGGATTGTCCAGATTAGCGTGGTAGGTGGTCCCCTATGAGGGTAGTGAAAGGTACTTAGAGATTGGTGTTTTGAGATTAACTACTATGCATCGGATCATCTATATAATCGGGTTATGGATGCGAGGAAGCTATGTGCCACACCCACTTGGCAGACGTTTTTTGTTTTGTTCAGGGGATTGCTCTTCTGGGATCGCTATGTGTCCCTCCTCGTTTTTTCTCCGGAGTTTCTCATGTATGGTGTTTGTGTCTGTTATTGTGTTATGAGTTTTGTGTTTGTGATTGGGGTGAGATCGCTTGAAACACCTTCATGGGAGTAGTGGACCGATTTGACCTGAATTTTGATTCACTACATACAAATCACGTTGAAGGGTAGAAAATGGTGGTCCAAACTTTTTACTTTCGGCATTGGCAGCTCTTGCCAAAATGCATGGATATAAGTGGAAAACAATCACAAACCCACCTTCTGAGCAGTTGTGCTCTTCAGATTTGGAATCCCCTCCAAAAATGCCATATCTCACCTCAACAACGAAAAAAACTTTACACGACTTGGAAACTTGCGAGGAGCATCGAAAAATTCCAGCTTATGGTAGTTGTGCGTTTGTGGCACAATGCCATAAACGCACGAGAAAAATGTGCGAAAAGCGTCGAGTACCTAGGTCTCCACATCCAATTCCCCTAAAAAAATTAGTTGTTGGTAATCTTTTGTTATAGTTTAGAAGTTTTCTTCTAAAAAAATAAAAAAGTAAATTTCAATGGAAAACTGTCTGACTGTACTTGATTTTGCACCCTGTATCACCCTGTATCACCCTGCTCATACCCACCTATTACCAACTTCTAGGCAACTGTCTCCGAACGGCACCTGGGGGTGCCACCTATTTTTGAACTGTAATTCCTTACTTTTTCAACCAAATTGTTATCATAGAATTCTATTAGAGGACAAATAAACTTGAAAATAGGAAAAAATTTGGATCGTCCAGGGCGTTCTTAGGAATTGACGGGATAACATGATTATATGTACTCTCAATGTCTTCAATACAATCCCAATGCATGCAGTGTGTTGGTCAAAATAAACTAAGAATCGAAAAAGAAAACAAAAAAATACGTATGGGTACTCGGAGTTTGAGGTGACTAAAGGAATCTCTTATTTGTTGAACTTTATTTAAAACTGTTCTAAGCAAGGGGTTGATTGTACGCTTTTAATAAAACGTGATGTGCCAAACACACTAGGCTGACTAATCTCCCATAAATAGCTAATATTTCAACTTTCTTCATCGTTGTTTAAAAGATTTCTTTGAAAATTCGCTCATTAACTCATATATTAACTAATTAACTTTTGTTAACACTCTCTGACACTGGCAGCCCATTCCAAAAACATCAAGGGACTTTCTGAAAGAACATTCAGGGAATGGTCACTTTAAAACTGTCATTATTTCTATTAAGCTAAGCACAATTGAATAGTACCTACATGGTTCCCTGACCGGTAGAAATTACCGAAAAGGGAATGAGAACTAAGAAAAATTGCGATTTGGGATACAATCATTGGTAAAATGTTCAGCGCTTGAGGTCGAGAATAGGGTGTGCGCCTGGGTAGGAAAAACTGTTTATTGTTATTTTTAATCTAAGGTAGACCTCATTCTGAGAACTTTGGTACCAACCGCGACCTTCTAGCGTGTGTAAATAGTTTCCTATGAAGTTTTGAAGTGTCAACCGTTTATGACGTCACAGTGGGCTGGGGGGTCCCGCCCAGGCGGGAGGGGCGCGTGACGTCATAAACGGTCGTAACTTTGAAAAATCATACGAAAAGATGTACACACACTAGAAAGTCGCGGTTGGTGCCAAAATTCTCAAGATGTAGTCTACTTTCGATTAAAAATCTTAAAAAAATTAAGGTGCACCCCCCATTTGATCGAACATCAATGGGAGAAGTGCCCATGACACGCTATTCTTGTCCAAATTAACGGAAAAGTATGCTCCTACTCCCGACATCATCACTTAACAACATGTTTTGACTTGAAATAAAAACATGGAGCAGGAAAGTTAGGGAATTAATGCTCATGAATCGCCAGATGAGACGAAATGTATGACAAGCGGGTTTGACGGGCGAGTTGGTCCGCAGATTGGTAATGCGTGAATCACGCAGGAGCATAGGCGCATGTGCACCCCCAGCCAATTAAAAAAGAAAAAAAAAATTCAAAGTTCGTTCCTCTTCGTTTCAAGAGTAAGTTGGCTAGTGTCAGAAGACTCGATCGTAGGTACTGTGCTAGTTGAATCTACGCGCGAAAACTGGCGGGAGCTCCCTCTTTCCTGACCAATCACACCCGTTTGGAGCATCACCTTTCCTTTGCACCATTTCTGGGGAGGGTGACATCATTCGAGGGAGGCAGGCACGTGAGATTGACCAACCAGAGAGCAGGACATTTTGTCGTCTTGAGCAGAATTGGTTCGTTGCTCCCCCGTCAGAGAGCTCTGCAATCCGGATTTCCTTGTAGAGAAATAAGTAAACAAACAAACTAATGGGACTCCCCCCTCTCGTTATTGCCTATCGCGGAATTCCTTGGCAACCTAAATAGAGCATCCATCCATCCATAAACAAACAAACCTGATAAGGGAATTCCGTTTTACGTTTTCGGTTTACTACCGTTTCAGTAGGTACACACCGTTTTGTTCAAAGTATTGTGAGTACAAGTACTCTAAGTTTAGAGTGTTGTAGGTACGATGAGTAGTTTACATCAAAGTAAAGTAAACTATTTGCGTTTGTCGATTGTGGAAAAGTGCGACATTCGAGAAACTGGCAGCCCTTTGCTGTCTCTATCCGGACTCCAGCAGACGTTGAAATTTGCCGTGCAGATTTCAGAAACCGTGCAGATTCGTACCGTAAGTTTTAATGTCGACTATTATAAGAAGGTAGATTGGCTTTGTGGGTGTGAAGTGACTAACTGACAATTTTGCCTATCTTGTTCTACCAACCGAAATGAGGCTTGAGTTAAAGACGGCATAAGTGATCTCCCATTTAGCCAGAAAAATTGAAAAACGCATTGGCTGTCTCCCATAAGAACGCTCTGGTAGATTTGCGTATAGTGTGTCGTCAAAATATAATGCAACAACTCGACAGTGCACATCGTCATAATCTGATACAAAAAAAAAAACGAAACGGTTAGAAAAATAGCCGTGCGTGGGCATGATGAGAGGGAAGATTCTTCGAATCTCGGAGTTTTCAAGGGGCTCGTTAATTTTTCTTCCGAATTGGACGATGTTTTGAATCGTCACGGGCAAATATACATTTCAGTTATTGCAATTAGATGGATGAATTTCTTGGGTTTCGACCTTTGATGATTAAGTATTTCAGAATTTCTGTTAACCACTAGAGAACATGTTTCGTGTCTATTTAGTACCGTTTGCAATTTTAAGATGAAAAAGTTACCAAGATTTATCCCATTTGTATATCGTTGAAATTTCTATTTGGCAGAGAAAATCACTTATTCTGTCCCTTCTCGATAGCCTCTCCTGATCTCTGTGCACCCCCTGAGTTTCGGGGCAGGAACCGCCACGGTGCGTGATATCATTAATAATTAATCAGCACGTATTGGGCATGCGCCGTCACTAATTATTAGTGACGGCGCATGCCCAATACGTGCTGATGAAATCGTCTATACCAACTGTTTAGAAATAGGAAAAATCCAAATAGAAAAATCCAATAGGAGAAAAAAGTGAATAGGCTCCATTTGGGGTCTAGTTGTGCCGCGAAGCACTTGGTTGATGTCAGTCACTTTTAAGGGTTGAAAAATAAGGGTTGAAGTTTTCGAGATTGCCCTAGCTAGAAAACTCACGAAATGAAGGTATCGTTTTTTCACCAATTTTAAATAGTATTGAATTATAAAAAATCTTTGAGACCACCCGGAGCTCTGCAGGACAAACCGTTCGCCCCCTACGAGTACTTATGGGGTTTACTTCGATAAAACAGATTCACGAGTGTGAATCTCAAAATAGGTCTAATCTCCGTTGAATTTTTAGCTAAACAAAACTCGATCGCCGTTCGTTTCTTCGCGTTGTATTCAGTTTAGCTTCTTGAGCCACCAGTAATCAAATTTCCATATGAAGTTCCCTATTTTTCGAATCGAATGAATGCGATTATTTCTTTCTAATAAATTTGATAGTGAAGGTGTGAAGGCAGCATGGTGAGGTAGGTAGTACCTACCTATGGTTGGTAGGTAAAAAAATTGCAAATCATTGCTCAAAGGTTTATTATTTTCTGTATAGATCACCCTTCTGTATAGATCCCTCCCTGCCAACCATACGTACCTACTAACTACTAGGGCATTTTGTGCTCAAGAGCATTCTTACAATAACTGGTTCTGTATGTACAAGTTATCCTGTGATGAAGCTATACTCCCGCAACGAACCCCTGATGGTCCTTATTCCTAGATTTTTGGCTCTGCTTCATGATGAGTTGCTAACTTCAGGTTCAAGGTTCAACTCCATAATAAATAATTACCATTATTTGATAGTTAGAAGATGATCTTTATTACAGGGTCCTGATCTTAAGTAAGACAAAACGCTGAAAAACACAACCTTCCTATCCATGTTCTTCGAGCCTCCAGACCTTGATGACAACAATTGATACCAATGACATCACTTGACTGTCACCGATGTGGGGCTATGAAGGACGAAGTCTGCTTATTGGAGCTTCTCGAGCTTGGCCTTGGCGGCTTCAAGATCCTTGATGGCCTTGGCAAGCTGGGCCTTCAACTTCTTGGCAGCCTTTTGCTTAGCCTTGCCGACGGCTGGGATGACGACTTCCTCTGTAATTTATGACATAACATCAGTACTTATTTTTCGAAGATAACTTAACGAAACGTTGAAAAGTGGTGAATATCAAATTTCAAGATCAGGAAAGAACATGAATATACAAGGTATTGCGTTTATCCATTTTTTGGGTAAATACGAGTAAATTCCATTACTTACTGAGCTTAGCTTCAAGTTGGGTCTTCATTTCAGTGAGCTTGGCAAGAGCTTGTTCCTTGGTTTGTCCGAGTTGCTTCATGACCTCCTCAGCCTTGCCTTTGCCAGCCTTGATAGCTGCAGCGATCTTACCCTTGAGTTCCTTAGCCTTGGAGACGAGGGCATCCTGAATAATTAAAATAATAATAATCAAAATCGAGCCATGGGACACTGAAATTTATGCTATCCGATTACAGAATATTCATCCAAACGATCTGTCTGGGCTGATGGAAGAATGCAGTAGATATGCAGATTGATGATAGACATGGGCACCAAAGAGCATAAAATCCCGTTCATTTGGATGTTATATTATTGTGTACAGTTACATTCGCATTTGGATCCTTTACCTGGTATGTTAGACAATGGATCACTTAGCACTGATAGACCTTATCTTGAGGTACATACCTTGATGGTCTGCTTGCTTGGCTTGGCAGGAGCCTCTTCAGCGCACATGACGGCGCTCACCAAAACGGTGGCGATGAGGAAAGCAGCGACGAACTTCATGGTTGAGAAAGTAGATGCTGTAAGAGGCCGTGCGACCAGTTTATATACCCCAGGAAGACCTAATCCTATTATACCCAAACTCCTAAATCAACTAACAGGCAGTTGTTTCAGGTGAATTTGTACTTTTTACCCTCAAATATTCTTACACAATCGATCTAATTAGAATGCGAGCCTATGAATGTGGTAGTTGATTAGCGCAACGTTCTCACTATAGGCTGTGATTGAGATCGAACAGAGTGGATTTTGAAGAGAAAAAAAGAAACCTCTACAAATATTTAATGCGACACAACAAAACGTCCACCAAGTTTGGTGGGCAGTGTAGCTCCCTCCTGCAGCTATCGTTACCAATAGTGGTGAGTTGCGAGGTGAATATTATAACAAAATAATTCATTCCTGATAATAATACCATATTTGGTGTAAAGCATCAGAAACGAGAATAATTCGTAAAAGAACGAAATACTTGTCTGAGATGCCTGGAATTTCAGGGATTGTGTGGTTGAAATCCATTACGATGAATTCAGTGGCTGCCACTTATTAAATAACTTCTACAGTTTCTGCTCATTTATTTGATCATTGAGATGACAGTTCGGAGAAGCCCTAGTAAAATCCATCTTAATCCACTTTCAACGGTGAAAAATGCATTATTAAAAATAATATACAACAGATCTTTCAGATATCCTACTGCATAACTTTATTCAGACCTTGATGTTTGTGAACTAAAAGATATTTTTCTAATTGAATCTTGTGCACAGATCTTCAAATTCATAGGTTATCTTCTTAGGATCTTCAATGATACGTTATAAAAAATAAAATAGGTTATACGAATTTATAAATCGTAGGTTGCAAGATTAATCTGTCCGACTTTCACTCTGGCGATGCTTACAAAAAACATTTACTGCATATTTTGAGAAACGTTGGATAATAATTATACCTACAATTATTGTAGGTATAACTATAATTCTATGTTCTTCATTCACAAGTTATTCAGGTTTTAAAACTTAATTTTATAGTCACATTTGATTTGAATTGATTTGAATCATACAGTTATTTGAATTTAAACCATGATGGGCAAAATGCAATTTTCCCCGTTAAATATAAATTTGAATATAAGGATCAATTTAGGTTATGTACTAGCAATCTGTTTTGGTTTTACCTTACTTGCCAATAAATAAATATAAAATCATCCATTCAATTGTGTAATTGGTACGAAGAAGCTATGCACTACGCTCAATTGGAGGATAAATGTTGTATATCCACATTTTCATAGCAAATTTTATAAAAACGTGTTTTCTTGACAATCATCTATTTGGAGTATTGAATCTGATTCGATTTTTTGTATCGATTCCTTATTTCTAGTGTTTATGACAATTTTCCTATACATAAATTCACCGCGGGAGGACATAATAAAAACGCAGAGCTCAAACTGGAAGTGGAAAACTGTCCGTCTTCGAGCGGGGTTGTCCCGCCGCTTCGAGCTCCCTGAATAATTTAGCGGGACGTAGCGAAGGAAGGGTCGAAATGTTTTATGAAATCATCGGAGCCTGCCTGGGCTTCTGCCTGGGGCTCAGCCTGGCCTTCACCTAGGCCACTCGTCTTGGAAGGGCAGTTTTCCCCTTCTGAAGGAAGGAAGGCCTTCGTATCATCCCACCTCGGGAAGGTGAAATGGTTCTTAGCTTGAGTGGTCTTCGCCAATTACATAAAGAGCCACCTCTATCCTTCTCCCTCCCGCCGCTTTTCTTTTGTTTCTCATTCGGAGATCGAAAAGGGAGGAAATTTTCTTTCGGGAGAAAGAGAGAAAAGACCGTCGAAATTTCCTTAGAGAAAATGTGTCTAATAAGAGTAAAATCGGAGGAAAGAGGGCGCTTGATGTATGGGAGGGGAAGCAATCACCTCAATTCTATTTGAATTGTCAAGGATCGATTTATCTGACCTTTTTGGCCTCGTTCAAACTGAGTAATTCCTACAAATCAAAATCTCAGAATGCTCGCCAAGGTGGTCGCATTCGCGAACGTTCATAACCTGAGCTAAAATCAATACCGTTCGTAATGTCATGAAATCTATCTAGTCACTATGGTAACATACAATAACAACGAATTTCAACTTCCTTTTTCTTTTTAACTAGGCAATTTAATTGGAGAGAATCAGGCGATCCTCTTCTTCTTTCTCATTTCTCCTCCATTTCTGGGATTGACATAAGCTGATGTTTTATGTTTTGATGACCACAAAAAATTATTGAACCGACAATATACGATTACCATATAGTTGTGACCTCCTCCTACCTAGGATATTGGAGAATTTCAATAATTTGAATGTATTCTATGAATATGACATATAGAGACATATATATGACATAGAGTACATTGTACTCTATGAATCCAACAAGACTTTTTGACGATCTTTAAGTAAAAACGATGCAAATTATTACACAATGGTTTATTATTTTCACTCGTCTGCAAAGCCACCAACCATCCAACATGAAGAAAAACATCGATCGTATTTCGGTCAGCTATAATTTGAACGGAGATTAGGCCTCTTTTGCGATTCACACTCGTGTTTCTGATTTATCTACGTCCAACCCTTAAATTCTCGTAGGAAGCGAACGGTTTGTCCTACAGGGCTCCGCGCGGTCTCAAAAATTCTAAATATTCTATACTATTTTAAATTGATGGAAAAACAATACCTTTATATCTCATTTTTTTAGTTAGGGCGTTTTCAAAATTTCAAACCTTATTTTTCAACCCTTAGAAGTGACCAACATCAACCAAAATCTTCAGAGCACAACTAGACCCCAAATGGAGCCTACATACCAAATGTCATCACAATCGGTCAATGCTAAGTGGCAAAAGTGCCGCGTACGGCGTACGGCGGACGGACGGCCAAATTTGTATTCGATTTTCGGATTCCACGTAGGTACCTTGAAACGTAAACCAAAAAATTTCGAGAGGGTTAAAAAAAAATTTTCTTGTTCGATTCCAAAGGTTCTATATTGAAAATAATAAACCAAAATTGAAATATTTGCTTAATTACTCAAGCTGCACAAATGGAATTTTTACTTTTCTTTGCTCTTCGAAGTTTTTGAATTATTATGTGTGAGCTGCCGCTCAGCAGTTCACTGTTCCCCCTAACAGGCCACAGAGGCCAGTAAGCCCTGACCCCCTTTGAGAGCAAACCCCCAGGCCACAGAGGCCTGTAAGCCCTGAAAACCCTTGGACAGGAACCCAGGCCGCAGAGGCCAGTAAGCCCTGAAGGAGAAGAGAGAAGACCCCAAAGGCCACACATCAAACGGGGCGTGGCCCCTTCAAAGTGCCCTCCCACCACCTTGGGCACAAACAACACAATCACACAAATAGTCAAGCCACTGGATGAAGACATGCAATTCTACCAACCAACATTGGGTGGAGTTAAGTTGAACAACCTGGAGGGGAGGAGAAGGAAAGGCCATTGTCATACTGGAAGAGCTTCATTCCCTGATGCGCCGCCTAGCCAGCAAGTCTCTGAAGTGTACCCCCTTACCTTTGAAGCTCTCTCCCCGTACCGTAACGCTCGAACGTAACCGTACCGTATCGTCCTCCTGCCTCCCCCAGTCAAGTACAGAGATAGGTTTTACCAAGTGAGTGGTGCCATCCTTGCTGTGATTGTTCTGTCCTGCCTCCCCTGGAACCGTGTCGCCGTGGTGTCGCGCTCGTGTCTTCAGTCCTGTCCCGGCTACCCCCCTGAACTCTCTCTCGCCTCTCATCGTGACCAGGACTCGCCTCGGTAACCCTGCAGCACGTGAGTGTAACTGTGATTATTCTATCTCAAATTGGCCAATTTAGGTAGAAGGTGGAACGAAGTGAAACTCAGTTTAGTCACTATTGTATATTTGTCTAAGAGGATCTCGAACTGGAACAATAAGCGTAACCATAAGAGCAAAATTCTAAGTCATCTTGTAAAGCGTACCGTAACCTTAGTAAATTTAGTAGAAAAACCACAATCTTGTTCATAATAGCTAAGCCCATCAGGCAGTATCGGGTCGTTGGCCCCGTAACGTATCTCGAGTCAATCTTATTAAAATTACGTTTTCTAATTCAATCTTTTCTTTCAACTCACCCTGGTTCTGGTTCTGACTTGTAACGGGTATCGGTGATAGGTAGTTAAACTCATTGCAAAACACAGTAACGTCAGTAAAATCATTTTTATTCAACAACCGATACACCTTAAATGGTATAAAATACAGGTAAAACAAAGGTATCATAACAGTAACCAACAGTATCGTCAAGGTGTGTCGCAGAGCCTCATCTCCCAAGCCGCCTCGGACGGAGCTACCACGACCCACCAAAGTTAAGTATAACAACAATTCTTAGCCTAAGTGTGTCGCTCTTCTACCTTTCAGTGACCCGTTACACCCCCAATTTAAATAGGAACATTTTAACTTCTCCCCTCCCGATCGACTGGTACTCTCACCCACAGGCTTACAAATTGGTGGCAGCGGTACGGATTCCTGCAAGCGTGAACCCGGAACTATATCGGACTCGTAACTTTCACTCCTCGGGTCCGGTGTATTGACGGATCGCGCGTGGTGGCGCCCTGCACGAACCCACAAAACAAATATTTGTGCCTGGAGTATCGGCCGATCCACTTTCAAATAGTTCAAAACAGGTCAGAACCCAGGGTAGTAGGTAGGTAGGACGCCTCGTAACGGTAATTCCGAAAAGTAGGTCGCACCTCACCACTATACCTGCATTCCAACGAACTGTGTCGTCACACAGGAACACAACACAAAACCGTATCGTCATACGGGAACACACAACAACTAACACCGAACCACTAGACAGTAACTGTGACAGAGAACCGAACCGTATCGACTGTGCTGTGTTTATTCATTTTTCCGCGTCCTTACAAGTGAAACATGGTGCTCTCGGACGTCGAGGATGAGGAGGAACAGCAACCCTTCAACAATAAGGAAGCGGTCGATACACTGACCGAGACAATGAAACAAATGAACGTATTGCTCAAGAGGTATCACGAGACAACCCAAGATGGTGACAAGGACGGTATTCCACGTTCACTACTGTTAGAACTGGAACCATGGGACCCAGATACACCGGGGTCGCTGAGTGTCGGGTCGTTTTTTGCAAATTTCGACACCGTAACCAGTGGGTTGTCTCAAAAGCAAAAAATGAGACTCTTGAGAACCAAGACAAGAGGTACTGCGAAGCAGTTTTTGATCGACAGAGACGATACCCTCGACTATGACAATGCCTACGAAGTGATACGGGACGAGATGACGAACTGGTTCATGCGCGAGAACCCTCAACACGCGGCAGCCCTACTCTGGACCATCAAGAGGAACAACCCAGAAACGCTTCGGCAGTTCGCCGATCGAATCAGGGGACTGGCTCGATGCGCCGTATTGGAGGAAGGAACGCACCTCGACCGTCATGAAAAACGGGAGTGGGTCGAGCGGAAGACTTTGAGCGCCTTCGTGAGGGGTGTCGGAAAGAAGATGAGCGCATTCCTCGTAACCAACCGTCCCACATCACTCCGCATCGCCCTGGAACGGGCGGAAGAACTTGAAAACACCTTGACAGAGACGGAAGAAACGGAGGAACGATGGGATCTCGCGGCTGTATCGGGAGAATTGAGGTGCTATAACTGTGGTGGAACCAACCACTTCGCCGCTCGATGCCCCCGAAAGGACCAACCGGTACCCCGACGGGAACAGCGTGTTGGTGATGACCGCCGGAACAGGTGGAACAGTGACGAACAGCGACCAAGAACTGATGAACGACCCGCGCCTCGATACCCCTGTCTCTTTTGTGCCGCGATGGATCACTTCCCCGTGGATTGCCCTAAGAGTCCGCAACGAACCATATTTTGCAATTTTTGCGGATGTCGGGAACATCTAGAAGAGAACTGCCCCGAGAAACGGAAACTACTGCCCGTATCGCAACCAATCGCCGACCCGAAACACGTAAACGAGGTCAACCGTTACAAACAGGAACCGTCGGGACTCCATGTAACGGCCGTGGAACGACCAATGGTACGAACCCTAAAAGTGGAAGTGGGCCTCGGAAACGAGACTCGTAACATGCTAATAGATACCGGAGCCGCCTTATCGGTACTGGCGAGACCTGTATCGGGAATTCCGATGGTACCGACCAAGGTCATGGCATGGGGAGCGGATGGGGCCCTATTACCTTTCGCTGGGGAACAGTGTATCGACACCCGTATCGGCAAATACCAATTTAAACATAATTTCCTCGTGTTTGCCCGGAAGGGTGCGACCCTTGATTTACTGGGTCTTGATGTCTTGAGACGGGTACCAATGACGTTCACTACTGGACCGACGATGGGAATGAGAACGGAAAATGAAGCGGAATGGAGGAACGTGGACCCCCTTTATTGCGAGTTGGGAAATATCGGGATGGTGTCGCAGCTCGGGAGGAGGGAGGAAACTGGGTCACCGCGTCTGAGCCTTCGTGAAAGCGCCGACACAGTCCTCCCCAGCACCTTTCGAGTTGTGATGACCCCCCCCTCACCCCCGCATCACGGAGGTTCGCAGGAGAGCCCCATCGTGACCTTCGAGGAACGCTTCACAATGGAACCCGCCCTTGAAACTCCGGACAACGAGACCTTGACCCAACAAGAGGAGTGGAACCGAGGTGTAACGTCGGAAGTGACCGCCGCGCTGTGTGCGAGCTATGACGTCGACCCTGTATCGCCCGCGAAGACAAAGTGTGAATTGATGACTGTAACGGCGGGTGTATCGCCGGGTGTGTCGCCGGGTGTATCGCCCCAAATACGCCAAGAGGAAGTGACCGGAGCACCGGGAGTGTCGCCGGGTGTATCGCCGGGTGTATCGCCGGGTGTATCGCCGGGTGTAACGGCAGGTGTATCGCCCCCAATATCTCAAGGGGAAGTGACGGGAACACCGGGTGTGTCGCCGGGTGTATCGCCGGGTGTAATGGCAGGTGTATCGCCCCCAATACTTCAAGGGGAAGTGACAAGAACACCGGGTGTGTCGCCGGGTGTATCGCCGGGTGTAACGGCAGGTGTATCGCCCTCCATATTTCAAAGGGAATTGACAGGAACACCGGGTGTGTCGCCGGGTGTATCGCCGGGTGTAACGGCGGGTGTATCGCCCTCCATATTTCAAAGGGAACTGACAGGAACACCGGGTGTGTCGCCGGGTGTATCGCCGGGTGTAACGGCAGGTGTATCGCCCCTAATATCTCAAGGGGAAGTGACAGGAGCACCGGGTGTGTCGCCGGGTGTATCGCCGGGTGTATCGCCGGATGTAACGGCAGGTGTATCGCCCCTAATATCTCAAGGGGAAGTGACAGGAGCACCGGGTGTGTCGCCGGGTGTATCGCCGGGTGTAACGGCGGGTGTATCGCCCCAAATAAATCACAAGGAAGTGACTGGAACACTGGGTGTATCGCCGGGTGTATCGCCGGGTGTATCGACGGGTGGAACGACACAAGAATCCCGAACCAAAATACAGAATTGGAACTACAACTTGAATAGCTGCGGTTACCAATTTGGTGACAGTTACGCATTGGAAGCGGAACCCATACCCGAATGTGAATTGGACGAGGAAGAAGACTTCCCGGAAGTACAAATAACAGTGGCTACCATGCAAGCTGGACGACCGTCACTAACGTCAGACCAGAGCGCCCCCGAGGTGTCGGGAGGAAGACAACAAAGGGCTCTAGAGGCCTCGACGAGTGACGATAATATCGTTCACGATTCGGCAACCCCAAACGACATAGAAACCGAGATGGAGGACTGGGAGATGATACCGACGGATCAGTGGGACGAACCACAACCGGAGTTGGAAATAACCATCGAAACCAAGCTAGCTCATTTATCGGGCACAGATCGTGAAGCAGCGAGAGGGACCCTCCTGAACTTCCGTGACCTATTTCAGCCGCCAACCAGTGAAGGATGCAGTCTCGAGGTCTATCACGAAATCACGACTACGCAACCCGAAGTGACCGCTCAGAAGCCCTATCCCATACCGCACGCGCTCCGAGACGTGGTAGAAAAACAATTGAAAGACATGCTGGAAGCTGGAGTCATCAGTGCCTCAACCAGCCCATGGTGCGCTCCAGTTCTCCTTGTCAAGAAGAAGACACCACCGGGCGAGGAGCAAAAGTGGAGGTTTTGTACTGATTTTAGGCAATTGAACAAGATCACGAAGGGGGATGCGTATCCAATACCTCGCCTGCAGGAGACCCTCGCTCTGCTGGGTGGTTGTCAGTGGTTCACGACAATTGATCTCCTATCCGGATACCATCAGATACCCGTGCACCCCGATGCGAAGGAAAAAACAGCGTTCTCAGTCCTGGGGAGACACTTTGAGTATGACAAAATGCCCTTCGGGCTGAAAAATGCTCCCGCGACCTTTCAAAGGGTCATGAACAACGTTTTGGATGGAGTGTTGGGAAGGAACTGTTTAGTATACCTGGATGACGTGATCATTTTCTCCGCGACGCTGAAAGAACACCTTGAGCGGCTTCAGGAGGTCTTCGAACGCTTACAGGATGCCCGGTTGCAAGTGAACTTGGCAAAGTGCGAATTCCTGAAAACGGAGGTACGCTTCCTTGGTCATCGCGTCACTACAGGAGGAATCCACACCGAACCCGAGAAAACTCAAGCTGTCCGTGAATTCCCAGTACCGACGTCCTCCCTAAAGCTTCAGTCCTTCTTAGGACTAGCCGGATTCTATCGACGATTTATACCGAATTTTGCAGAAATCACAACACCGCTAACTGATCTCTTGAAAAAAACGAACCCATTCGAGTGGAACCAGGTGCACCAGACCGCCTTTGACGAGCTCAAGAAGCGCCTTACCGAAGAACCTGTATTGGCATATCCGGACCTCACCAAACCGTTCGTTTTAGCCACAGACGCGTCAGGAACGGCCCTCGGAGCGGTTCTGTCTCAAGAGCACGACGGAGAAGAAAAACCCGTAGCGTACGCAAGCCGCAAGCTCAACCCCGCCGAGACCCGCTATTCCGTGACAGAACGGGAATTGCTCGCAGTAGTATGGGCCGTAAGGCATTTTCAAGAGTACCTACTGGGACAACCCTTCGAGTTGCAAACGGACCACATGGCTCTCACAGCTGCGATGAGATTAAGGGACCCCACCTCCCGTATCGGTCGCTGGGTTTTGCGCTTGGCGGAGTACAATTTTATACCAAGATACCGCCCAGGAACCGCCATGAAGCACGCAGATGGTTTAAGTAGGATGGACGTAGCTGCGCTGACACTGGAATTTCCGAAGAGTTTGATGATTGCGGCGCAGAATATCGATTCATGGGTCCAGGCTACCGTGATCCTTGAAAAGGGAGGTAAGACGCGGCGGAACGACGGAGTGCTAGAGACGCAGGTTCGACTGGAAGGAAAGGACGAGTGGGTACCACTCATGCCCGTGTCCTTGAGGGAATGGCTCCTTGACAGGTGTCACCGGAACGAGTGGTCGGGGCACCCTGGAGCGGAAACGACAGAAAAACTAGTTCGGAGATTGGGATTTTGGCCACACTTGTCAAGGGATGTGAAGGAGTATGTGAAGAGATGCGGGACGTGTCAACGACGTAACACGCCGACTGGTCTTCGACACCCGATCCAGAAACCCCTCCTACCCGATAGGCCAGGACAGATTGTAGGGATAGATTTCGTAGGACCAGTCACGTCCGGAACTACCCAAAAATACATTCTGACAGCCATCGATCATTTTACGAAGTACGCCGAAGCCTACCCCGTACCTGATTGTACCGCCGGCACCGTAGCACGCGTTCTTGCAACCCGCTACATCCCCGTTCATGGTGTACCCGAACGATTGATCTCAGACAGAGGAACCGCTTTTACGGCAAAGTCGACGAAAGAATTGTGTAATAAATGGGGGATACGGCAAGTTTTTACAACAGCGTACCACCCCGAAGGTAATGGCGTTTGTGAACGCTTCCACAAGACTCTCGCCAACATCCTCTCCAAGATCATCGGACGAACCACCGCATGGGAATCAGCATTACCAATTGCCCTCGCCGCCTATAGATCCCTACCGCACAAAAGTACCGGTTTCTCTCCGAACTTCCTAACTTTTGGAAGGGAAATGAGATTACCCAATGAGACCTTCCAAAGCATCAAAGGCCCACAAGAAGAGACCACTAGACTCAAACATTTACAGATAGCCAGAAACGCAGCCGTCCAATGTCTTCACAACGCATGGAAACGAAGGAGTAACATCATCAACGCACGCTTGGCAGCCAGATCTTTTCAACCTGGAGACCGAGTATACTTGAAGGAAATGCAACCGCCATCTGGAGCAGCCCGTAAACTATGGAGCCCCTGGTCAGGACCTTGGGTCGTCACCCTGAAACATTCTGAAGTCACATACGACATCCGAGACATCGCAGACATAAAACGTCAGACGGTGCATATCAACAGACTGAAGCCCGCTTTCGCAGCTGGAATCCCCGACGACGCGTTTATGGAACACCTGACCGAACTGGAACGGGAACAACCCATAGTTCCACTGCCCCAAATCGACGACCCAAGAAAGGAGACAACTGAAGACCCCAATTTGATGGAGTGGGTCACAGAGGAACCCTATAACCAAAGCACCCAAACTATAGACTCACCTGATACCACAGCAATCATCACGGAAACTGAGCAGAACCCCGCTGGACCCTCAGGTTCCACGACCGGAGACACGCCAGGAAGCTCCGCCACCTCCCCGCCAACAGTAACAACCCCACTTCAACACGAGATCTGGGACCAAACCACCGAGTCCCCTGACACACCACCGAGCGAAAGGAACGGACGACCCGTAGCCTCACCGTCACAGCAGCTAGCCACAACCAGCCGCCAGACCAATGAAGACACGGTGAACCGTCCCGAGCCGAGGTACTCACTGCGACCCCGAGTACCGGTGAATTACAGCCAGATCAATACGGGGAAGTGATGACTTACTGACTAACTACGACTACGACTATGACTAACACTTACCTGACATGGAACAAACACAAACACATACATATAAACATCTGAAACATAAACACACACATACATTAATAAGATTGGACTCGAAAAGGACCCTTCAGGTCAACCAGTTAAACAGGACCCTTCAGGTCAAACCATTTAACTAGGACCCTTCAGGTCAACTCCCCAAGCCCATAGACCCGGAAAACCCATTTGTAGACCCTTCAGGTCTAATCATGCGTAACAAGTCGAAATTTCAAACTGAGACTCACCGTGCTTTCAAGCCTGGATTGAGCCAAAACTGCGCTGGTTCGCACTGAAGTAAATGCCGTACAATTTCAAGGGGCAAAATACTATTAGGGGCAACTTGTGGTTTCTAGGATGACGCATCAACATCTAAGGGATCCCCGAGTTCAGAAGGGACCACCACCGCCGGATGAAGATATCGCCCTTCTCCACCGATACCTCGATAAAGAAGAAGCGCGTCTCGCCGCCCTACCGCGTACCGTCCTTAACACCACGGAGCCCCCATACAATCCCCGTTTTGTGATGCCCACTCTAGCCACCCTCATAAAATTCATGTTGAGGACTGAGGAGCAACATGCGAAAACCATTCTCGCTGATGCTGCTCTGGTCTCAGTCACTGAAATCACCGAGCTGCTTCCAACATACCATCGCATCGCCCAAGAGAGAGATATGCTGTTGGAGAAGCAAGATGAGTGGATCGAGGAGAAGCGCATCCTTCTGCAAGCACTGGTGGAACACGAGCGACCCGACACTGAACCGGTACAGCCAGCTGCGGAGCCACCCGCGGCAAGAACCGAGTTAGCTGAAATCCCACCGTCAGAGAAGCAGGAAACTCCCACCACCCTGCCAGCTTCAACCAAGGAGGCCACACCAACTGGAACGGCAACCACTCCTGAAAAGAAAGAGCGAAGGAAAAAGAAAAGGGAAAACGACGCCACCTCATCATCCTCGTCCTCCTCCTCGTCATCCTCATCAGAGTCCTCGTCGTCGGATTCGTCCTCCGACTCGAGCACCAGCCAAACCAAGAACCGGAGGCAGAAGAAAACGGGACGGAAATTGAACAACATACCATCTGTTGTACCCCAACCATCCACGGCCCCAGCAACCGAACCGCCACCTATGGAACCAGAAGAGATCACGGTATCCGTCACCCCGCCCTCACCTGTGACCCACCTCGAGGAATCCCTGTATGAAGAGGCACCCGAGACACCGTCCGAGATCCATGGACAGGAATTCGTCGCATGGATGTCAACGCCGCAGCGGACTCCACGAATTCAGCTCAAGCGATGCGAGACCCCCAGAACCGTCTCACCCTTGGTCCTCCGACTGAAAAGGTCGTCGGCCCCAAAAGGACCAAGGACATGTCCCGTTTGCACGCGCCCATGTCAGCAAATTCTTAAATTTCGCTGCATGGCCTGCAAAACGTTCTGGCAGAGGTTGAAGAAATCCAACGACGCACAGAGGGAGCTGCCAACCTGCCCGGACAACCACAAGGAGGAGCGACAACCATCAACCTGTCCTGGATGTAGACGGTACAAGTATGAGGCTGGGCTGCGACGAGCGTACCCCTCGCAACCCTTGCCCATACCCAGCGTCATCGAGGACGACGCTGGCTCCCGGAGCGGTGGGGGATGTGAGCTGCCGCTCAGCAGTTCACTGTTCCCCCTAACAGGCCACAGAGGCCAGTAAGCCCTGACCCCCTTTGAGAGCAAACCCCCAGGCCACAGAGGCCTGTAAGCCCTGAAAACCCTTGGACAGGAACCCAGGCCGCAGAGGCCAGTAAGCCCTGAAGGAGAAGAGAGAAGACCCCAAAGGCCACACATCAAACGGGGCGTGGCCCCTTCAAAGTGCCCTCCCACCACCTTGGGCACAAACAACACAATCACACAAATAGTCAAGCCACTGGATGAAGACATGCAATTCTACCAACCAACATTGGGTGGAGTTAAGTTGAACAACCTGGAGGGGAGGAGAAGGAAAGGCCATTGTCATACTGGAAGAGCTTCATTCCCTGATGCGCCGCCTAGCCAGCAAGTCTCTGAAGTGTACCCCCTTACCTTTGAAGCTCTCTCCCCGTACCGTAACGCTCGAACGTAACCGTACCGTATCGTCCTCCTGCCTCCCCCAGTCAAGTACAGAGATAGGTTTTACCAAGTGAGTGGTGCCATCCTTGCTGTGATTGTTCTGTCCTGCCTCCCCTGGAACCGTGTCGCCGTGGTGTCGCGCTCGTGTCTTCAGTCCTGTCCCGGCTACCCCCCTGAACTCTCTCTCGCCTCTCATCGTGACCAGGACTCGCCTCGGTAACCCTGCAGCACGTGAGTGTAACTGTGATTATTCTATCTCAAATTGGCCAATTTAGGTAGAAGGTGGAACGAAGTGAAACTCAGTTTAGTCACTATTGTATATTTGTCTAAGAGGATCTCGAACTGGAACAATAAGCGTAACCATAAGAGCAAAATTCTAAGTCATCTTGTAAAGCGTACCGTAACCTTAGTAAATTTAGTAGAAAAACCACAATCTTGTTCATAATAGCTAAGCCCATCAGGCAGTATCGGGTCGTTGGCCCCGTAACGTATCTCGAGTCAATCTTATTAAAATTACGTTTTCTAATTCAATCTTTTCTTTCAACTCACCCTGGTTCTGGTTCTGACTTGTAACGGGTATCGGTGATAGGTAGTTAAACTCATTGCAAAACACAGTAACGTCAGTAAAATCATTTTTATTCAACAACCGATACACCTTAAATGGTATAAAATACAGGTAAAACAAAGGTATCATAACAGTAACCAACAGTATCGTCAAGGTGTGTCGCAGAGCCTCATCTCCCAAGCCGCCTCGGACGGAGCTACCACGACCCACCAAAGTTAAGTATAACAACAATTCTTAGCCTAAGTGTGTCGCTCTTCTACCTTTCAGTGACCCGTTACACCCCCAATTTAAATAGGAACATTTTAACTTCTCCCCTCCCGATCGACTGGTACTCTCACCCACAGGCTTACATATGTGAATCTTGGGCACCGCTAAGTGAGAGAGTGAAAGTTGAGTAACCTGTGCATAAAGTTGTGGTTTTCTCGCTGACTCTTCGTCAAAAGTGAAAAGAAGAAATCGATGAAGGGGTCGGAGCCTAAGAAACATTAAGCTCTGAGAAGACAATAAGAGTGAATATGAGAAAACCTCGAATGAGAGAAAGAATATGAAAGACGAGGCGAGACGGAAGCGGTGAGGAAGGTGGTGGGAGAGAGGGAAGAAAAATAAAAGCGATGGAAATAATTACTGTCGAGCTGAAAGCGGAGGGCGCTCGTTTCCGGGTATTTAGACCGCGCGAACTGCTGATGCATGTAAAAACTCGGTTCATAGGTGGAAAGGAAGAAGGGAAGAGGAAGAAGAGAAGAGAAGGGTGCGGGTTAAGGGTTGAAAACCGCCCTGGGGGAGAAAATGGGGAGTAACATGGGATGGAGGAGGAGTAGGTTCATAGAGAGAAAAATTGAGGGGGGTTTTCGAGAGAAAATGACGTTGGTTGATGGTTGATGGGACGAGGGAAGTTGAGGGGTATTCAAAACCTTAAGCGGATTTTGTAGATTATGTAGTGCTTAGTCGGTGGTACCATCTTATACTTAAAACTCCCCTCCTTTCACCCCGCGATTTCAACCGGGTATGTCGAAAGCGGAGGGGGAAAATCTCGGCTTTTCCATTGTGACGGATATAGGTATTGTGGACGAAGGAGGGAAGGAGAGGAATCGAGGACGAAGGGCGGTGTGGAAGAATTGCCTCCCTTCAGGCGGTGTTGTCATTGTTGTCTTCGCGGATTCCACCGGGAAAAGATCTCCCAGAGCTTCTGATCTCGAAGAGCGATTGTTTTCAGCCTTCTAGGAGAAGTCTCTTTTTCGAGGAAAACTCTCCCCGTTTTCAACCCTTTTCTCCCTTCAATACCCCCCCATTTTCCTTCCCGATGGGTACCCGAAAATTTCCTCACCCATGGGCACCCCCCCCCCCTTCTTCGAAGACAAGCTTGTTTCTTGCCGATGTCGACGATAATCCGCCTGGCGGATCAGTGTCTTAATCTTTGCCAGACGTTCAAATAAAAGCGCTTCCCTCTGCCACTCTCGTCTCTAATGCTCCGATAGTACGAAGGGCTTTGTTCTTCGTCTTCTTCTCCATCTCATTCTCTTCCTCTATATTCTTTCCTTCCGCTTCTAACCCCCATCAACGTAAAATCAAAACACAAAACACCCTCCCTAGTAGAACATTGGGTTACAACTGAACCAAAATTTGTTTGCTAAGAAAGCACAATTGGGTGACATGGAACTCTATCCGAAGAAACCGAAAAAGATCGCATTTGATCAGCTGAAATTCGCTCGCTTCCGCCAGTGAACATCCATTTAGATTCACACTCGTGTTTCTGATTCATCATCCGTCTAACCACTGAGTCCTCAAATCTCCGAACAACGGCCAGAGCTGTTAAAATAGGAATTCCAATTCCCATTACCAATTCCAATTACTTTAGGAACAAAGTAATTGCCATTACCATTACCCATTCCTGTAAAGGGAATGGAATTTTCAATTACTTTTTCCAATTCCTTGTAATGGTAATGATTTTTCCAATTTCCCATTACTCGTAGTTGGAAAAGTAATGGGTCCTTCCAACGCCCATTACAGAAAGAGTAATGGGTAATGGGGACCCATTCAATCAGTAAATTGACCATCCTCCAATTCACAAGGGACCATCCTCCAATTTATAGGGGACCATTCCCAAATTTCTTGGGACCACCCTCCCAATTCATAGGGGCCATCCCACCATTCTAATCGTTGGGGACCATCCTCCCCCAGGATGAATTGGGAGGGTAGTCCCCAAGGAATTTGGGAATGGTCCCCTATGAATTGTAGGATGGTCCCCAACGAATTGGATGGTGGGATGGCCCAGTATGAATTGGGAGAGTAGTCCCCAAGGAATTTGGGAATGGTCCCCAACGAATTGGAAGGTGGGATGGCCCAGTATGAATTGGGAGGTTGGTCCCCAAGGAATTTTGGAATGATCCCCTATGAATTTGAGGATGGTCCCCAACGATTAGGATGGTGGGGTGGCTCCCTATGAATTGGGAGGGGGTAGTCCCCAAGGAATTTGGGAATGGTCCCCTATGAATTGGAGGATGGTCCCCAACGATTAGGATGGTGGGAAGGTCCCCTATGAATTGGGAGGGGGTAGTCCCCAAGGAATTTGGGAATGGTCCCCTATGAATTGGAGGATGGTCCTCTATGAATTGGAGGATGGTCAACTTACCCATTAGGGTTCCCAGTACCCATTACTTTTCCAACTACGAGTAATGGGGAATTGGAAAAACCATTACCATTACAAGGAATTGGAAAAAGTAATTGAAAATTCCATTCCCATTACAGGAATGGGTGATGGTAATGGCAATTACTTTGGATTAAAGTGTCTCTTAAAACCCCAGTTACCTATTGGTTTTATGTGTACATAATCATAATCACATCACTCATTTCATTGCTAATAAGAAAAGTAATTTTGAAAAGTAATCATTACTCAAAGTAATCATTACTTTACAACTCTGCCAACGGCTCAGCTGCAAGTGCCGCACTCTATTGAGAGAACTAGATCCTTCTTAAGTAGACGGCTGACTCAAATATTGATAACTTTGCTTTTCGACTTGATTGTTTATAAATGTTTCATTTCTGAAAGATTAGGTTGTGCACTTGTAAATTTAAGTAAATTCAATTGAAGAGCGATTGTTTCCAGCCTTCTAGGAGAAGTCCCTTTATCGAGGAAAACTCTCCCCATTTTCAACCTTTTCCTCCCTCCAATATAGTAAAACCCATTGCGTAATAATTTGCAGCGTTTTTCCAGGGTGGACCTGCGATGTCGTTGGTTGGCCGCTGAGCAACCGGGTCGGATCAGAAGTGGTCGGCAGCGGCCGACGTCGGCCTGACAACTCAGCGATAGCGATCCCCGGGCTGACAACTCCCGCCTCCCTTTGTTCGCTCGGTAACCGAAGGGGCGAAGCGGCAGCGGAGATAGCGACATCTCTTATCTCCCGCGTTCCCCCGAAACCTCTCGCCTTGGTCAACCTGTCACGCCGGGGAAGTCCTCTCCGGTTTCACGTCACTCCTCCTCTTCCCTCACTACAGTTGGGGAAGCATTGATTCTCCTCATGAAATCCAATTTACCGACTCCGCGTCTACTTCATCTCACCACTCGGCTCCATCACCGCTAATGAATGAACCGACTCTGAAAGCGTGTTCAGTTCGAAGCAATCTGACGAATCGCTGCTGACGACTCCATCACCTGATAATCACGAACGGCTACCGAATTCAATCCGAACACAACAAAAGTTCCTGACAACCCAATTTTAATCTTTCCAACAACAATAATTGCTAAGTAATGTACTGGGACGACACTGGGCAGACGTCTAATCTCCAACTATTTTAGGACGTCCCACAGTAAGACTTGGTCGTCCGTATGCGAGGTGAAGGAGGACAACACTCAACAGAAAAAGAATAATAATAATAACCACACACTGAGTCCGTTTCAGACCATTCTGAATCTAAATCCGCGAAAAAAACCCATAGGTGAACGTCTGTGTGTAGGGGAAAGTGTCTTATTATGAGATACTTTTTTTTAGCAGGGGCTAACGACCACTCAAATGCAATTAAAAAATTCAAATTTTAGTAACTGGGTTCATTTACATCTCCTTTTCAAAATTAAATATCAAATTCCCGTCAACTCCCATAAAAAAAGCTCAAATATATCAAGCTACCTACCAAAAATTCCATGTTTACCTGTCAGGCCATCACAGTGCCCAATATGAGATAGCAAGCGTTCCCAGAATGATGCTGTCTCATATTAGGTCACCTTCAGTAAAACCACGCAAAGAGGACATTTGAACCAAAAAAAAAAGTTATTAAAATATAGTTGACACAACAATACTCTTCAGTCTTAGGTATACATCAGTCAGTGCCAATGAGGCTTCATAAAAATCACAAAAAAAGTAATCTTATCATCAAAATTAAAGTTTTCTTCTCAAAAATGATTCCTTATCTCTGAACTCAATATTCTTTTCAGAACGTTTTATCGTCACCTATTACCAAAAGTTTGGAATTGACCAGAAAGAACGAGGAAAAAAGAAGTGACTGAACAAAAGTTCATAACTAAATATTGAAACAAAAATTGCAAATTGCAATCCTCGTCAGATCAGCGATGGCATTGACGACATTTCGCTCATTTCTCCCCATGATCGTCTTGAGAAAATGTTGAGCTGCAAAACATACATTCCACATCATCTTCGTTGTAATCCACATCGTCGTCACTGTCCATTAGTGGAGGCTCTTCATCGCAGCATGTCTTCATCGGACGATTCAAATGATATTTTTCTCTCTTTTGTTTTGATTGATCTAACCGGCGTTTGGTTTTTTCTTTGTTTTTCTTCATTTTCTTTTCAGATTTTCTCCATTTATCTTCAAGCATTCCTAATATGAGATACCTCAAATTAGGTTCCTTCTAGTACCTCTATATAGGCAGTTTGCTCAAGAACGATAAGATCGATGGCAAAATCATAAAAAGTGGAAATTCAGGAAGACTTGAATAAGACCATAAACTACATTTCACAAGGAAAATTTTCCACTAGTTGAATTGAAAAAAAAGCTCTTCCCTGATGGCTTGTAGGTCCAAGTGAAAAATGAGCAAAATCTTTTGATCAGCAGGTGGCGGCCATATTGCAGTCCTGACCAGCCACAGGTTGATGTGGTTTAGTGCAGCCCTCTCCATTCAATCAAGGACATCTCTAGTAGTAAGTTTATGACACATCCGCGAGCAGCACGATACAGAAGTAATTGTGGGGGATCTCATATTAGTAATGTATCTCATGATAGGACACTTTCCTCTAAGTGACAAAATCATGTTGTTAATTGAAAAATGTTGTTAATTGCTGACAGTACCTTGATTTTTGGTTTATTATTTTCAATAATAAACCTTTGGAATCGACGAAGAAAAAAAATGTTACCCCCCCAAATTGGTTGGTTTACGTTTCAAGGTAGGATCCGAAAATCGAATAAAAAATTGTTTCCAACGTAGAATCCGAAAATCGAATAAAAAATGTTCCGTCCGTCCGCCGTCCACGGCACTTTTCTTAGCAACCCTAGACGTTCGAAACTTTGAAAAATCATAGAAAATTATCTACTCATCCAAAAAGAGGACGGCTGGTGTCAAAATTCTCAAGATGAGGTCTACTTTCGACTAAATTTTTTTTTTAAATTGTCAAAATTATGAAATATTAGCACTAGCGTTAGAAATGCTCAATACTGGTATGTACCTACCTATTTACTTTTTCTATGAATGAACAGAACTTGTTTCTTTAAAAAAAAACCTACAATCGCACGTAATAATACGTCGCTAGAGAACTTTGCTTCATAACTTTCGATACGTAGCTATAATTTTGTTTACTGGTATCGCGTTGCACTTGTCGCTTGTGGCAAAAAAAAAACGCCGCAAATTATTTTACACAGGTTTATTATTTTCCTGTATAGATAACTCGTCTGTAAAGATCACTCCCGCCTGGGCGGAACCCCCCATCCCGCTGTGACGTCATAAACATTCGAAAATCATAGAAAAAGGTCTTCTCACGCTAGTAGGTCTCGGTTGGTGTCAAAATTCTCAGAATGAGGTCTAGTTTAGATCAAAAATAACATTAAACAGTTGTTCGGACCTATGCGCACACCCCATTCTTTCAAACTGAGATGTATCAACCTACCTCATGCTAATAAATTATTCATAAAATCGATATATTCTGCTATGTCCAAAAATGGAGTTCTGAGGAAAACATTATCAGCAGAAGAAGAAGGTGGTAAACAAAACTCAATAATAGTTTTGTTAAATTTGAGTTTTTCTGAAATTAAAAATAAAATAAAAAACGCTGCAAATTATTACACATAGGTTTATTATTTTTCTATATAGATCACTCGTCTACAAAATCACCAACCATCCAATATGAAGGGAAAAAAAATAAATAAAAAAAAAATAATAAAAAAAAAAAAAATTTAAAAAAATCAAAATCACCAACCATCGATCGCATTTTGGTCAGCTCTAATTTGAACGGAGATTAGGCCTCTTTTGCGATTCACACTCGTGTTTTGATTTATATATATATATTTCAAAATAAACCCTTAAATTTTCGTAGGAAGCGAACGGTTTGTCGTACAGAGCTCCACGTGGTCTCAAAAAATTCTAAAAATTCTATAGAATCTTAAATGGAAGGAAAAACAATACCTTTACATCAAAATTTTTTGAGTTAGGGCGTTTTCAAAATTTCAAAATTGATTTTGGAACCCTTAGAACTGACCTACATCAACCAAAAGCTTCGGAGCACAACTAGACCCCAAATGGAGCCTACATACCAAATTTCATCAAAATCGGTCAATGCTAAGTGGCAAAAGTGCCGCAACGGCGGACGGACGGCCAAATTTTTATTCGATTTTTGGATTCTAAGTACCTTGAAACTTAAACCATCAAATTTTGAGGGGGTGTTAAAAATTTTTTTTCTTGGTCGATTCCAAAGGTTCATTATTGAAAATAATAAACCAAAATGTGGAAGGTGGATGGACATAGCGCCTTTGTGCTTTAAGGTATCGAAATATCTTATGTGTATTTTATTTCATCATTTCAATTTTCAAAAACACCTACTACAATGGACATATCCATGATCTATTGTTTTTCTCGCTCTATTTACATTCCCAGTTTCTGTACAGATCACACGCCTGCAAAGAACACAGCTTTTTTTTGGCAATTACTCAAAACCATTTTTTAAATCTTTTTACTTATTTGGAATTGGGTAGCTTTTTCAATAATTCGGTGCCTATTAAGGCTGGACCCATGGTGCACATTGAAGCAATAAAATCTGGTGAGCAAGAAGGAGGAGTAAGAAGAGGAATGTTGTTGGGGTTATCTCAGATTTCAGTTTTATAACAATCTCCATAATATAAAGTATATCAACTCAGAGTAAATCCTTATTTTACAAAAGAGTTCAACAGAGAGACTTCCGGTTATTCTCTCGCTCCTAACGACTCCCCAGCCTTTTTAACATAAATTTGCAGATTATGTACCTTTAATTAGCGCCATTGTGCAGGAAGTGGCGGAGAGGGGCGGTATAATTAGAGGGTTGGCAACGGACTAACCTCGGTTAATATGTCAACTTAATGATCCCATAAAATTATTCAGGGTTGTTTGATTATATGGACAGAAGGGAGGGAAGGTGGCGGGATAGGAGGGCCTACGGAGTAGGTAGACATAACCCTTAGTAATAGTGCTTTGAATTATACATCCCGCCCGACCCGAGCCCTGGCGGGTCCCTCGACTCAGCTTTTGCTATAATATTAAGTAGGTGTTATAACATCGCTAACTCGTGAAAGAGAAGGGATAGGAGGGGGCAGTGCCCCCCTTTTGGTAAGGCCGTCAAGTTAAACCGCGTACTGACGAAATTGCCAATACCGTGAGCAAGAAAGTCCCAAATATGGGCTGTATGGCCGATATGAGGTCAAATAAGGTATTTCGTGGAACAACGTTGAATCGTTGATAACATGATTTCATCATGAAACATGATATCCCCGACCGAATACACCCAAACCGAATAAGCACTGCCAGGTTTTTGACTCCATCACACATCCTGAAGCACATCACCTTTGTCTCAATATATTCCAAGTCGATCCCTTAAAGCACAATGGCGCTATATCCATCCACCTTCCACATTTTTTATTTTTAACATCATTATTTTATTGTATTTTATTTTTTTTTTTTTAATTTCAGAAAAACTACATTTGTTAGGAAACATCTTAGCACTCCCACTCAACTCAAGAACGCTGCAAATTATTACGCACAGGTTCATTATTTTTGTATATAGATCAATCGTCTGAAACGAACATGGTTCGTCATTGTCACTACCTACCTACCACATACCTACTTTACAATCAAGTTTGTTTGGAAGAAATAAACGCTTCACACTCAGTTAAAAAAAACAGGGATTTAAGGTTGCCCTAATTATTAGAAAAGTCGATTACTGGTGGCTAAAGACGCAAAACTGAGTACTCGGAGAAACAAACAACGATCGCATTTTGGTCAGTTAAAATCTGAATGGAGATTTGGCCTCTTTTGCGATTCGCACTCGAGTTTTCCGAACGATCGTACGTCCTACCCTCAAGTTATCATGGGGAGCGAGCGGTTGGTCCTACAGAGCTCTGAGTGGTCTCATTCGATTCTAAAAATTCAATACTATCTTAAATTGATGA
Source organism: Apolygus lucorum (assembly GCA_009739505.2). Taxonomy (NCBI): domain Eukaryota; kingdom Metazoa; phylum Arthropoda; class Insecta; order Hemiptera; family Miridae; genus Apolygus; species Apolygus lucorum. The sequence continues at coordinate 23,279,352 of CM019168.2, read as the reverse complement.
AAAAACTATACCTTTACATCAAAATATTTTGAACTAGGGTGTTTTCTAAATTTTAACCCTCATTTTTCAACCCTGGGAAGTGGCTGACATCAACCAAAAGCTTGGAGGCACAACTAGACCCCAAATGGAGCCCATATACCAAATTTCATCAAAATCGGTCCATGGTAACTAAGGAAAATGCCGCGTACGTCGTACGGCGGACGGACGGCCAAATTTGTATTCCAATTTTAGATTCTACGTACCTTGAAACGTAAACCAATTCATTTTGAGGGGTTGTTAAAATTTCAGAATCATTTCTGAATCCTTGTACTTTTCCTAGTACTTTTACCAGTACTTTCCTAGTACTTTTAGTAACTAATACCTTTACTCAAGTACTTTTTCCTTGTACTTTTCCTCTTCTGAGTGTGCTATAGAAATTGATGCAAATTTAATTACTTCATGCAATAGCACTGCATTAAAGCTAGTTTCGGAAGAGCCATTGAATAAGCGTCATTGGGAGGAAACTTATTCAAGTTCAAAGCACTCCCTTGACCATGAATACAAACTTCCTGGTAACAACAGGTTTTTATTTTTGATTTAGACTCTTGGTTTCAGCAGCATCTCTTGAAAGGCAAGTTGAATCATGAACAGACCTGATCTGTTGAATCATGATCTGAACATGCGTTATAACATGTGCACTATTATTCAGCAAAGCACCCTGACCTATCAGAAAATCAAGTAAACGACGAGTTATGTCATGATTTTTTGGGTATCCTTACGCTTCTCCTTCTTCTTTTCCTTCCCCCAACCGCCTCTCTTTCATTTCTAATAATTCCTGGGAATGACTTGACTAAATGTGAGAGTGAAAAAACTCATTTAATTCATAAAATTGCGATTTGACAGCAACTGTCGATAACACCATAATTATGTGCTATCTATTCAAAAAACCAGTTTTGCTAGAAAACTAGACGTGATGGAATTTTTTGAGTATTTTTTTCGGTTGCTTCTTGCAGAAATCCATAGGAAATAGTAAAAAATCGCTTGCAAGTTTTTGGTTGCAGACCTGTGTGATTGAAGAAAGATATGAGAAAATCCACGCAAGCGTGGTAGATCACAACAACCCCGCTATTCCAGCGAATCCACCCCCTCATCTGCCGCCTGAAACGGACTTGTTACTGTAGATCCAAGTTAATGGGTAGTTGGAGTGAAAAATGCACTAATTTAATATTCTTTGAAATAAATTCTGGTTAAGGGCAACTGCTGGGTTGTACCTCTGTTCAAGTAGCATACAAATTAGAGTAAGTCTACTATATTCGTTGTTCATGCAGCTACAATAATTTTTTAAGAAAATGATCGATTTGGATCTCAATTAAATTTATTTTAACGTGAATAGGATCATGCTGTATTTTTTATTATTTTTCAACCAAATTTTATGTAATGTGTAGTGAAGTGATGAATATTAGTTCAAAAATTAAGGGACTATTTTAATTTTCTTTCCCCTGACGTCACCGCCGCATCGTCGTTGACTTCCGACGCCATTACCCTCGTGTGCGCTCGCCAACTCAACACCTCTCTAGCCTCTTCCCAGTTTTTAATTTCAATAATTTGACTGCAGGTCGCAGCATCCTGCTTCAAAATCATCGTAGTTTCCTGGTCGCAGCATCCAACATACTTCGAAATACCACGAAGACGGAAACACTACAAGAAGGCGACTTTTCATCATCGGGAGGTTACTTCAACTCCTTCAAGCTCTGGACACAAGGAGATGGTCTCGGAGTCTTCGGCAGCGCCAAACAAGCCTTCAAAATATTCAGGTTGGACGTACCTATAGTACCAGTATATAGTACGTACAAAACTAGTGCCCTACTACCAATAGCGATCATCCCCTCGGCGAACTGTGAATCGCGGAATTTTACCAACGGATCCCCTCATCGCAGCGTTGAATTTGGAATTCGAGTGATTTAGGTGCTCTTTGTATTGTGAATACCTACTTAATAGGATAGGAAGCTTCCTATAGGTTTTTCTTTATTTTATAATCAGAAATAACAGTCAGTGTGAGCTCCGACAATTTTAATTTTCTTTTAATATACTTTTGGTGTGCAAAATTTGGTTGGCTCATTTCACCTGTCACCCCTTTGCCCCAACATTCGTTATAAACAAAACTGTAATATTTTGTATATAGAATAATATAAATAAAATTATTTTAAAAAAAACTCAAATTTTTACAAAATTATTATTGACCTAGTTGACGATTATAGCTTGAAAATTTCATGAAAAAATTAAAGAGTTTGGTGTAACAAGTCATTATTTTAGGAATGGGAGGTGCGCCTTGATTTTTTTTTGATTTTTAATCGGAAGTAGACTAGATCCTGAGAATTTTGGCACCAACCGCGACCTTCTAGCGTGAGTAGATCTGTTTCTATGATTTTTCAAAGTTTCGACCATTTATGACGTCACGCGCCCCTCTCGCCTAGGCGGCACTGTGACTTCATAAACGGTCGAAACTTTAAAAATTCATAGGAAAAGATTTACACACGCTAGAAGGTCGCGGTTGGCGCCAAAATTCTCAGAATGAGGTCTACCTTAGATTAAAATTAACAATAAACAGTTTTTTCTACCCAGGCGCACACCATATTGTGCACTGGTGAAAACTTCTTTTGCGTTTATTCTCAAAACTCCGTTGTTGGACATGGCGAATATTCTTTAAGTGGTTGCAAGGACAAAGTATAGGTGGGTTCTAGCCGGTTTTCAACTTTACCTCAGAAATCAATATTAAGTCCACTCCAGTTCTTGGCGGTGGAGTTAGAAAAAGAGAGAAGAAAGGAGACCAAAGTTGATTCCGAGACCACACATCCTTTACACGTAATGCTGGACCTTCGTGGGGGCACTGCTCCCTCTCCCCCTTTCACTTCCCTTTCACCTCTCTGACCCCTGCTTTCCCCCTTTAATATTGAATAAGAGAGAACGAGGAATGCCTCTGACTAAATAATATAGAAAAGGTCCCATCGCAATATATTTCCTATATAACTGAGGTCTTTTATACGCCGGCCAGACCTCTGAGGTAGGATGAGTTCTACCCTTTTCTACCTATAGAACGGACCTTATTTTTCTACGGAGAAAAAAAATGCATATTCTGATCTTAAATCAGTTTATTTTTCCTTCCGCTCGGTCACTTTATGGAGTTTTTCTTCAAATTTTCATCTCAATCTAATTTCTATTAAAAGTCGTAGGACTGGTAAACTACTACTTCTACTTTGTATACTAAACAAATGGAGAGATCGTCGGATATAATATATCCGACATTAAAAAATATATTAAATTTTTTAATGTGTTTTATTGCACCAAGTTACAACTTATAAGTATCATTTTTCCTCATACATAGTTGGTGTACGTTAAGAAAATTTAGATACTTCACCTAATTATTATTATGCTGAAATTTGCACTTCATGATGCTCACACTAAGTGAACTAATGCGTTTCTGGGTGTGATCTACTGTTGTGAGCTACTGATGTTTCTTGGCATATATACGATCTACTGCTCTTGATATATATACAGAGCTGTATTATTTTCACATTTTCAAATATAGCATCTCTTTCCTTCTTATTGATACACCTGCAACCTGCACACCAATACATCGTTGTTTCTTCCTCCCGAAGTCAAAAATATCGCCGCGGGAACCAGCGGAAAAAAAACTCTTACATTAAAATACGACGTTTTATATACCCGAGAACGGAGAGACTCCTTATAGGAAGAGTAATGGATGATTTAGGGAGCCTTAAGGAGCCACATTTCTCAATACTCTCTTCCCTTTGGCCTCAAGTTCGGCCCGAAACTGAAATATCACCAGAGGTGGTTGCCTCCGCTGTAGGGAAACTCATATTTACGGTGTTCCCTTCCGCCCTGGGTCGAGTTTCCCTCTAATGCACGGAGAAGCGAATGGTGGGCTAGTCCCTTCCTTCCTGCAAGGAGGTTTTAGCCGATAATACAACACGGTATAAAAGTCAGTCCTTCCAATATCTTTAAAACCCGTCAAAATTGTGGACAAAAGGCTCTTCAGTCTCCTGCTTCCCACAGCCGATTGGTGAAAGTAGAACCTAAATGAGTGAACGCTAGACTCACAGCGAGTCACGGTGGGCCAATTTGTGAAATTGCCGATCATGTTTCAGATTATTCTTACTTTCTGGATTGTCTCATTCAATTCTAAAAACGCTGCAAATTATTACCCAACGGTTTATTATTTTTCTGTATAGATATAGAACTCAACTTTGCCATTGTTAATACCTACCAATTTTATTTTCGTATAAGCCTTTCCATCAAGCTTATTTGTTAACAGATAGAACCCACCATTAAACATTGTTACGAGAGTTCATTGCCCTCATATTATATATATTGCACAGAGGCGCTATGTCCAAAAACGGAGTTTTGAGAAAAACGCAAAAGAAATTATCACCAGTGCACAATTCCTGAAATAATGGCTTATTTCACTAAACAATTTAATTTCTTAAATACATTTTCAAGCTATAATCGTCAAGAAGATCAATAATAGTTTTGTTAAACTTGAGTTTTTCTTAAATTAAAAAAAAAAAAATGTGGAAGATGGATAGACATAGCGTCTTTGTGCTATCGATATTCATTTAGAAATTCGGTTCTTTGATGCTAAAGCAGAACTTAGTACAACACGAAAATCCATTTAAATAAAAAGAAACAATGATCGCATCAGCTGAAATGTGAACGGATAATAGGCCAACTTTCGTCAGTGAGCACTTAAACAGCCTTTTGCGATTCAGACTCGTGTTTCTGATTTATGTAAGTCCAACCCGCAAGTCCTCATAGATAGGGAACGAATGGCTAATCCTACTGAGCACTTAGTGGTCTCATTCGATACTAAAAATTCATTTCTATGTTAAATAGACGAAAAAACAATAACTTCACAACGAGATTATTTTTGATTAAGGGCGTTTTGAAAACTGAAACCCCTATTTTTCACCCCTTAGAAGTGACTGACGCTAACAAAAAGCTTCGCGGCACCCAAAATGGAGCTCATATTCCAAATTTCATCAAAATCGGTTCGTGGTAACTAAGGAAAGTGCCGCGTACGGCGGAAGGACTGATTTTTGGTTAATTATTATTAATAATAATCCTCAGGAATTGAAAAGAAAAAAATTGTAACCCCCTTCAAAATGTGATGTTTTACGTTTCAAGGCAGGCGCTACGTTCAATCCGAAAATCGAATAAAAATTTGTCCTCAAGTTTTTCGTTACAGAGATCTCTAAAATCTAGATTTTAAAGATTCCTCTCTTACACCTGCCGACAAAAAACTACTACTGCTAATACTATCCTTTCGTGGGCGATGATATTCGTAGGGGACCATCTACACCTCTACCCGCACAATCCTGATATTCATGATATTTCCTCAAAATTGGGTAAAACCATGTTTTGGAAGGTGTATTACAAAAGTGGAAATGTTTGATTTTGGAGGACATTTTGGTTTATTATTTTCAATAACGAACCTTTAGAATCGACCAAAAAAAAGTTTAACACCCTCCAAATTTGCTAGTTTACGTTTCAAGGTAGATCAGAAAATCGTATAAAGTGTTGCCGCCTGTCCGCCGTCCGCCTCACTTTCTTCAGTTACTGTGGGCTAATTTTGAGAAAATTTGGTATGTAAGGGCTCAATTCGGGGTCTAGTTGTGTCCCGAAGATTTTATCAATTTAAAATAGTACTATATTCTTAGAATAGAGAGAGACCACCTAGAGCTCTATAGGACCATCGTTCGCTCCCTTGAGAACTTAAGGGTTGAACTTAAATCATAAACACAAGTGTGAGTCGCAAAAAAGGCCTATCTCCGTTCAATTTAAGCTGAACAAAAGGCGATCGTTGTTCGTTTCTTTGAGTTTTAGGTACTCAGTTTTGCGTCCTTAGAAACCGGTAATCAAATTTCCTAATGAAGGCAGTCTTTATTTATTCGAATTGAGTAAAAGCGTTTATTTCTTCAAAATGATTATACTTGAATGTGAAGCGATAATGCAGTAGTTAGGTACCTAGCCGAACCTCGCAACCGGTGCAAATAAGTTAGCGGAACCTTGGTAAAATCTGGGTATTATTATTTTCTATTTATGAATCGATTGAAATGGACCGCAGCTGGTCTATTGAACTGTGATTTTCAAATTTACGACAATCGAAATACGTACCTACCTTTGGTTAATTCTGGTAGAAATAAGTAACTAACTACTTACATAATACCTACTCGAAGAAACATCACATTAATACATAATAAAACACACAAAGATCTCATACATGATTATAGACCGTAGAGAAACGCGATGGGAAGCGAATAGCTTATTCAAATTCAAGAACGAATCGAAGTAACTCGAACAGCTGCTCCATTGAGCAGTAATACCCCAGCGTAGCATGTCGCAGTGATGAATTCTTCTGTTGACAACTGATGACCTAAGTACCTTCGTAATTATAATTTAATAATAAAAAATTAGGCTTCACATTTTCCGATAAACGCCGCTTTCTAAATTATATTTTGAACATTAATTCAAATAACGAATTCAAAATCGAATACTGGTTTTGAATCATAATCGATAATCGACAGAGTGGCTGATCGACTGGCCGGCCGCCATCTTCCAGTCAATCTCGGCCGGGCGTTCGTCGTACCTTTCGCTTCTGTAACTGTGCAGGCTTCCCCATAATTTTCAGCTTATTTGTTTACTCGGTTGTGATTTCTGTGATTCGCGATCGGTTTCCGAGGTCGGGAGTGTAATATGGCCACTATCCGATTCGTTCAAGTTATAAAAGTGAGTGATTTGAGTTCGCTGGAAATCATCTGTTTCTCCACACGAAGACGTCGATCCAACAACTTCAGTTCATTCTCAGGTAAGAGACCTTTGGTAAATTTGATACTTCATAATTAGGTTTCTACGTGTTCAATAAGTTACCTACGTTTGATTTCGTACGGAAGTAAACTGGTTGGTTGTGCCGTATAACCGGCCGATTTCGACGAACTTCACCTCCTGTGATCGCCGTCCATCTTGATTTTTCGCCTTGCGATTCTCGGATGAAAGGGAGTGTATGTAGGGGGTTGTTGTCAGATTTTGTCACATCAATTTTGTCAGATTATTCACCATCTCCAGAAACAAATAAATCTGGTATGTACATCAAGAACTTTGGATCACCGTAGGCATGCAGTCCAAGTAGTTAATAGCGATTTTCAGATAAGAGGGTGGTCGGTGAAGGGTTGAAATGTTGACGGATGATGAGTGTTCTTCGCAGTGTCTTTTAGGTAATTGTGAGCTCTTTTCCTCCATCGACAAACTTGTTTCTTCTTGACCCATTTGCTACGAAATTGTTCTCATATGGACGGTGTGAACGTATGTTCCTGTACCTCAAACTTCGGAATTGTTAAGCAGCGCCAAAAATTGCGTTTTTCCGGCACTTTTTAGGATAGACTTGGGCTCCCTTATGCGATTACTCTGGGGTAAAGTTGGACAAAACTCAAAAAGTGTAAAAAAAAAGATAACCTTTTACTAGTCCGTTTTAGACCATTCTGAACTTGAATCCGCGAAAAAAAACCCTTAGGTGAATGTCTGTGTGTGAGAGAAAACTTATGTACTCTGCCTGAGCCTTAGTTTTCAACCGATTTTCGTGGCTCTTTTTTGGTTTGACTTGGAAATCTATCAAGTTGTGCTCTACGTCGCCAGAATTTTGAAATCTGCCTTTGAAGGGGGGGGGGGGGGGTGAGTTTTTGGTCATAATCTTGAGTATTCTACCCAGGCCTCAATTTACAAAAGATTTTCGAGGTTATTTTTATATTTGAGGCGGAGATGTCTCTAATTGTACACTATTTCACCGGGCTATTAAAATAAACATGGGGAGAGGGAAAATATTCACAAAATATCCAATTTTTCAATATTTCGGTTCCGTCATTGCCTACTAATTGTACCCAAGCTTTGAAATTGAGGAAAAATTCTCAATATATCTCCGGATTTTCATGAATTATTCTCTCTACCACCATGGAACTAATTAGTGGTGCCAACGTTCAAAGTATTACGCATTACGTATTGCCGCTTTTGTGCCGGACTGACACCTTTGTAAGGGGGGAATTTCACCAATTTTAAATAGTATTGAATTTTTTGAGACCACTCAGTGCCCTGTAGGACAAACCGTTCGCTCCCTACGAGAACTAAGGTTTAATTTGAAGGGTTGAATTTACTATAAATCAGAAGCACGAGCGTGAAACGCAGAAGAGGTTTAATCTCCGTTAAATTTTAGCTGACTAATCTAAATGCGACTAAATGCGATCGTTCTTCGTTTCTCCGAGTTGTACTCAGTTTTGCATCCTTAGCCATAAGTAATCGACTTTTCTAATAATTAGGGCAACCTTAAATCCCTGTTTTTTCGAACTGAGTGTGAAGCGTTTATTTCTTCCAAATAAACTTGATTGTGGAGTAGGTATGTGTTAGGTAGATAGTATCTAGGGTTGGTAGATGGTGACAATGGCAAAGCCGTGTTCTTTGCAGACTAGTGATCTATATAGAAAAATAATTTACCTTTGTGTAATAATTTGTAGCGTTTCCGAATAGAGTTCTATTTCACTCATATTTCTTGCTTAATATACTAAATAAATTACATCGAGTGAAACAGTTTTACCTACTGGTTTAAATTGACCTAATGCTTATCCAATGGGAAGTCCCCTGGAATGCTTGCATTACTTGACAATATGTTTCATTCTGTGCTGAATCGAATGGTGAAGGCTCCTTGATAATAGAAGTAGGAGAGTTGACGATAAAACCCTGAAAATCTTTGCTTTTTGATCAGCAAGTATGCGATTTATTTAGTTATATTATTGCCGTGTAGAAAGTCTCCGGATTGAAAGTAGGTAAAATCCTTCCAAGAGCAATAACGTCTACATTTTTCACCCTAATTCGGTGAAATTTTCTAAGATTGTACGGGTTGACGTGTAAAGGGTCCCAAGGTAGTGAGGGTATTGCAAGGTGCTTAGAGATTGATGTTTTGCGAATAGTTACAATGCATCGGATCATCTATGAATTATTCGGGTTATGGATACGAGGAAACTATGTGCCACACCCACTTGGCGGACTTTTTTCATTAATTTAAAACAGTGACGATTTTAAAGATTTTTTTGATAACACCCTGAGTTCTGTTTGACAAAATGTTCGCTTCTTATTAGGATAATTAATTAGGGATATAATTAGTCGATAAATAACTACCTACCAGTAGGTCAGTACGTTTTTTCATTAATTGAGGATAGTGATCAAGTTTTAGAAACGAATGATACCATCATGAGCTCTGACCGATGAACAAGGTTGAAAGGGAGTTGATCGAGATTACACGTGACCTATACGTATACGTGGTTATACATAACCACCACTTTACCGAGGTCTCTAAACGAATCAGAAGAAGTCCTCTTCGCTGACGATGATGTTACAGAAAGATAATAAACCGTTGCGTAATAATTTGCATAATTTATTTTTTCTTCTAATCAAAAAGTAGAACAATTAGCTACCTTGGTAGACTCGGAAGCATAATCCAAGCGTCGACCTCATTGAAGCAGAGGGTGGCGATTAGAGATGGGTCGCTCAATAAAGAACCGGCTCTTTCAGAAGAGCAAGTGAACCACAGGTCAGTAAAAATGAACCACGGCTCTCCGGATCTTTTGAGATCACTGTTGGTAGTGATTGGTGAAGATCGGTTTTTCAAAAGAGCGAGTGAACTGCGGATCAGTAAAAATGATAAATGAATCGCGGTTCTTCGATCTTTGGATCTTTTGAGATCCAGTAAAAATAAATGAACGGCGGCTCTTCCATCTTCGGTTCTTTTGAGATCGGTAGAGTTCGGGAAGATTCGGACTTCCTTTTCTTCATCTCACTGTTGCCAACCCGTACGATAATTCAGAGGGAAAATAGATGTAAGTCGATAAAGTAATACAATTTTGCAGAGTTGTATCGTACCACCACTTATGCATAAGGTATTGTATTTGGTCGTAAACTTTACCGTATTCTCCCAGTGTTTTTTGTGATCCACTTTCTGATTCTTTCCGTTGTTTTTTCTCCCTGTTTGATTTTTACATCATGATTTTTTGTGAGGAGCTTTCTGATACAAGTTCAAAAGGCAAGCAAAAGCACATCCTTATATTACCATTATTGTTAATATTGAAGTTTACATATTGGTTTGTTTATTTTCTTTCGAATTGGTTATATTATAAAAATGTTATACTGAGGATTTTTTTAAATTGTGGTTTAGTCATTGGAGGCATACAAAATGCAGACTTCATAAATAGATACCTACACGTTTTACCAAAAAACTATATTTTTATTTCTTACTCATTCATCGCTTTAATCGTGTTCATTATATTGTTTTTCCTTGGTTTTTTCAAAGGATTTATTGAACAACAGCGCTTTTTGGGTTATTATTTTCAATAATGAACCATTGGAATCGAGCAACAGAAAAATTAGCTCCTTCCGCCCTCAAAATTTGATGGTTTACGATTCAAGGTAGTGTAGAATCCAATAATCGAATAAAAATTTCCGGGCAGAACTAAAATAAACTGTTGTGTAACTATTTGCAGCTTTTTTCATCGCATGTTCACATCTACCATAAATACGAGCGCAAAAGAGCCAAAAAGAGCCACTGATCCGTTCAAAAGATCCGGCTCTTTTGAATGAGCGGAGCGCTCAGAGCCGTTCTTCTTGGTGAGCCGTTTTGCCCATCTCTAGTGGCGATAACTGGCGCAGTGTTACCTATGATGATGTTGTATTTCTAGTCCTCATTTCAACAGAAGAGACGGTACAGGGGGGGGGGGGGGATAATGAGCCAGGTCGGTCGCCAAGTTCCCGGCTTTCATTACAAAACGACTTAGGTGGCCTTTGGCGATCCCGAGAGATGAAGAGGCTGTGCGGTGAATCGCGGTTCAAGCGGTTAAGGATTTCAGAAGGGGAGGTTTTACCGTGGAACCCCAACCCTGGGTACCCCAACCGCGGTCCACGGTATATTCCCTCTCCCTCCGTCCTTTTCGTAGCTTCCACGGTAAAAACACTACAGAAACCGTCTGATGAAGGACAAACACAAAGACAGGGAGGGAGGGGATGGAGTCTATTGCACGCTCCCTATTGTTCCCCTTCCTCCACTATTCCTCTTCGTCTTCCCCATTCCCCTCCACAATTCCCCCTCTTCCATTGTTCTACTCCAGTGGTAGATTGAGTTTACCCCCCTCGTCTCCTTCCACCTCCTTCCAAGGCTTTCCTTTTCGTAGCCTGAGGCGGATTCAAATATCTTTGTTTTCAATACGGCCGTATCTTCAGGCCTCAGTGTTCTGATGTTTTCGTTATTAAAACCCAAAAATATTCTTCTCCTTCACCTCTCCTTCTTCCTCTTCTCCACCTCAGCATCCCCGACAAAGCCTTTGTCTTTCTGCTGCAACAAAGGTTTTGCTTTCTCTTACTATTCTTCTCGGGTCTCCTTGATGTAAAGTCGGAACGTTGAACTACAGAATACCATCTCTGCCATAGTGCACTACCATAATAGCCATCAACTTCTCCAAAAGGTGGAGAGATTAATGAAAACGTTCTTAGAAATCTCCATTTGGGTCAACCACAGAAAAAAACGATAATCTATGTCCACTCAACTCGAACCCATTTCGAAACTCTACCAAGTGGTCGTGGCACATAGCTTCCTCACCTAATTTATAAAGGCGCACAAATCCACCACAGGAATAGGATTAGTCAATAAACCACCAGCTTTCGAGAAAACGCATTTGATATTTTGAGTTCCACTGTTGTTTGTATAGAATTGATGATTATTTAGAAAAATGCTCCAAATAATTACACAACGGTTTACTATTTTTCTGGGTATTTTCCTGCTTTTCCATCGTTAGTACTTGAGTACTATATCATCACAGTATTTTGACAGAAAGTAGGTATCTGCATTCTTATCTTAGTGAGGTTTGAACGAATGTAAATCAATCCGCACTATAGTTTAGAATAATAATGATTTGATTATTTGAAGAAGGACATAATTCCTGGTTTAACCTACTTCAAGATTGAACGGTACTCAGTCATCGATGAGTTCTTCCTTAACGATATGAACCAAACCATATTTCTTTATTTAAATCCAGCCTTTGAACGATACAAAACACCCCTACTGGCAACTTTTCTACCCTTTCTAAACTTTTTCTACACCTTTCTACTACCTGCTATGTACTACTATGACTATCTACTACTGCTACTACTTACCTGCTACCTACTACTAAGATTATCTAATACTGCTACAACTATCACTATCTAATACCTACTATGATACTATCTATACCTACTATGATACAACTATAATACTAATACTACGACCTACTGCTACCTACTATCTACTACTTCCTATCAACTACTATCTACTCCTACCTATTTTTTTTTTTTTTTAAGAAAACTCCCCTCAAGACAAAATGTCTTTGGTGACGGAGGGGGCACGCCATAAAACAAAATAAATAAATAAAACAAATATAATGGGGAGGACGCCCAGGACTCACCCGACGCCGGCCCTAGGGATGAGGGATGATGAGGAAGGTGGGGGTGGGAGAGATGGATGAAGGGAAGTGCCTCTATAAAATGACCACCAGTTTAAATATGAGCCGAGCAGTACGCGGCGGGTGACACCACGGAGTACACCTGCTGAGATGCCCAACTCGCGCAACTCCGTGGCACTTTTCCCGCACCACACTCCGCGCCACGACAAGGTTGCAGCCATCACCCTGATGTTGTTGGGTGCCACTCCTTTTAGCTCCGACACTGCTTGCCGTAAATCATCTCTATCATACTTTCTTATCTTAGCCCGCCAGGTCTGCTCCATGTCCATGCTGCCATTAACAACCTGGACATCCAGGATAATGCAAGACCTGTCGGGCTTGACGGCAACAATGTCAGGCTTCTTGCCCTGGTCACTTGGCATGTGGTATAATCTCTCCCTTTCAACATCCCAGCCGCTGGATGACAAGGCACCTGCTATCTGCTTGGCAACCGCATCATGACGTAGGATGCGGCCCCCATGAGTTCGTGGACACTGCTGCACCACATGATACAGGTGTTCATTTCCACTCCGACAGGCACGGCAAAGGGTATCTGTCACCCCACGACTACCCCTTGAACACCGTACCGCTGTTGGCAGTGTTGCCACGCGGACGGCGTGGAAGTTCCGGTAGTTGCGGGCCCCAATGCCCTCCGAAGCCCAATCCACCCATTGGGATGAGATAAGGCTTTCGGAGCACTGTCGGAGTTCTTTACCATCTACTGACTCATGCAGGGCAGCAGCGAACTCAGCAGACGAACTGGGTTTTGGAGCAGATGGTGTTGCTCGGTCGCACCATGCTAACTGCTGCCTGACAAAATCAAGACCAGCAGCAACACGGGCGACCTCCCAGCTCGACCCCTGAAGGGCTAGCAGGCGCTGGCAACTTTTCTACCCTTTCTAAACTTTTTCTACACCTTTCTACTACCTGCTATGTACTACTATGACTATCTACTACTGCTACTACTTACCTGCTACCTACTACTAAGATTATCTAATACTGCTACAACTATCACTATCTAATACCTACTATGTACTACGACGTACTGCTACCTACTATCTACTACTTCCTATCAACTACTATCTACTCCTACCTACTACAACTATCTACTACCTTCTACAATATTTACTACTGCTACTAATATACACTACTACCTACTACATTCTACTACTACCCACTTCTTCTACTTTATACTACCTTTTACTACTATCTACTTCCTTCCACTACTATCTACTTTCTTCTACTGTTATATTCCACCGTCTACTACTACTACGTTCTTCCTTCTACTACCCACTGCCCAATTTAAAACACCCTATCTACACACCGGATTCTTTCTGACCACCTTCAGACTTTCAATACATTAATAGAAAATTCCTAAACCTGAGGAAGGTGCCGCTGTAAACATGTCAGTATGAGAGTTTCAAAAAGCTCTCCCTGTACGTGCCGGGGAAAAAAAGGAGGTTCGCTCCCCAGCTGTATCGATTCCAAGAGTGAGGAGGCGAAGGTAGATCCCAGTAATACCTGGGAGGGCGGGAAGCGACCATTCACTATACGCGAATAAATAATGTACAGACCTAACTGTAACGTATCCACCTCCAGGGGGCAGCAACTCCGCCACCTCTTTTCTCCCTTCCAGGTTTTCTCTCATCTGAACGAAGTTTTCTCTCCATTTTAGGACAACCCTCGGGAAGCTCGGAAATCGTCAGTTTTTCATTTTAACTACGAATTTTCGTCTTTCTTGGAAACTGGTAGAGCAATAATTGAAGTTCCCCCTTATCAAACCACGTTATCACGTTCTCGATGTAATTACAAATTGTAATAATTTCCTTATAAAGAGCGTGTTGGTTTATTATTTTCAATAATCAACCTTTGGAATCGAGCAAAGAAATCTACCCTCGAAATTTGATGGTATACTTTTCAAGTTATCTAGAATCCAAGAAAGCTGCAAATTATCACACTGAGATTTATTATTTTGACATGTCTTTACTCTGGCACATAGTGTGACTGTCTGTCATGAAGACCCCTGATTTTAAGGGGGTTAAGAAAAAAAAAGTCGCGAGACAAAAAAAGTCACAAATTGGTTGTAGAATCGAACCCTGGCTAGTGTTTCGACCTTAACTGTAACACCCTATTTACAGAAAAATAATGAACCTTTGTGAAACAATTTGCAGCGTTTTTTCGTCGTTTTCTCCTTCTTTGCTCTCCTTTTATTTCATTTCCCATTGGTGGTGGAAAGGTCAGCATTGATGCTTGTAGCGTTCAAATAGGGTTTGAACCGTAAATTATTCAAGAGTGATTAAAATACACGCATTCATAGCTAAATATCAACTCATAATCCTTTATTATTTCATCCACATCATTCTACTCTCGTTTCTAGGCAACGTCACAACAACATTAACACTCTTTGAAGTAATAATTTCCCGAGTCACGTTATATTTTCCCCCTCTTGAGAATCATCATCTCTCCTGAGATGATAAGGAAGAACATTTCCAATCGCAGCTTTTTGGGTGGTCCCAGCTTCATCTTCATAGTGAACCGTTTTTGGAAAATTGTTCATTTTTGTAGTCTTCTTGACGAGGAAAGGCCCTTTCACTATTGGTTGTTTGCCGTCAAACCCGCTCTGAACAAGTATAAAATCTCCCTCTTCAATGTCTGGCGGCTTTTGGGGATGTATCCTGTCAAATTGTCTTTTCATTCTCTCTCTGTATTTTTGTTGCTCTTCCTGGGTTAGTGGATGTTCTTCTAGCATGTTTTCAACAATTCCGAATCTCTGATCAGCTGGAAGAATGGCCACTTTTCCAAAGGCTTTGTATTGAGGAGAACATCCAATACCTGCTGTAAACGACCGGTTCAAATGATTTACTGCAGCTTCCAAACAAGACTTCCAACCTCCTCGAAAAAGTGGATACATATTAATGAAGGATTTCACATCTCTTATTTTCCTTTCTGCCAACCCGTTGGCAGAGGGATGGTATGGAGAGGTCGTAACTAAGGTAATACCATTTTCTTCTGCGAACTTCTTCATCTTAGCTGATGTAAATTGAGGCCCATTGTCCGTCACAATCTTTTTAACGCTAGAAATGTGGTGATACTTTTTCAAGTAATTGATGATTGATTGAGCATTCTCTTTCATAGCTTTAGCGTTAGCAAAGCGAGTACATTCATCAACAACAATAAGAAAAGACCGGGTGGTAGGTTGACCTTCTTTGCGTTTGCTTAGCTCTCCAAAATCCAGATGTATGGTTTCGAAAGGCATGGAAGAATGCTGTGGTATAAACATTGAATCAGGCTTCTTTCGGAACTTGAATTTTGAAAATTGACATTCCCTACAGCTCTTGACGTAATTTTGAATAGATTTCTTCATATCTGGCCAACTGAATCTTGATCTGAGCTTCAGATACGTGCGCATGAATCCATCATGTCCCCCCGAATCAGGATTGTCATGATATGCCTTGAGTACTTCAATTACTTGGTCCCTGTTCACCTGCTGTTTACCGTTGGCACCAGTAACAAAATTTATGCTCGGAACTTCATCAACACATAGTCGGGAAAGGGCATCTGCGTCTTCAAGTTCCTTGCCTTTGCGGTGGTTTATTTCAACTTCAAACCCCATTAGGAATAACTGCCAACGACCTAGACGACCTTTCGGTTCCTTCAAGTTCAGAATGAAACTCAGAGCTTGGTGGTCTGTGTGAATGAGGAATGGACGTCCCTCAAGGTAAGTTCTGAAGTACTCTATGGCTTTTATAACTGCGAGACCTTCCTTGTCAGTAACGGAGTAATTCAATTCAGGCTTTGTGAACAGGTGCGAATAGTATCCTATCACTCTGAGTTGCTGATTCTTGGGTTTTGATGGTTCTCTCTGATAGAGGATTGCCCCACATGCATAACTAGAGGCATCCGTGCATAATTCAAATTTAAGATCCCAATCAGGTAGTTGCAGTATTGGATTGCTGGTTATTTTAGTCGTGATCAATCTGAATGCCTTTTCTTCATCAGGCCCCCAAACGTATTTCACGTCTTTGGACTTGAGCCGCTCTAAAGGTCTGATTATTTGGGCGAAATCGCGAATAAATGCTCTAAAGTGTCCAGCTAGCCCAGTGAAAATTCTCAAAGAATGCAAATCGTGGGGTCTTTTCATGTTCCTCACCTTTTCAATTGATTCTTCCTTTGTAGTTTTTGTTTTTCCGTCGATCACTCTTCCTAAGAAAACTACGCTGGTTTTGTTAAAAGAACTCTTTTTTTCATTAATTTTGAGGTTAGCTCTCTTCAAACGCGCAAGAACCTTTGATGTCCGGCTGGAACATTCTTCAATTGATCTGCCTCCTACAAGGATATCATCAATGTACACCCAAATCAATGGGTCATTCAGCAAATTCCCGAGAACTTGGGTCATCACACGCTGAAATTTAGGGGGAGAGTTTTTCCAGCCAAAAGGAAGAAAATTATACTCATAGTGGCCAAAAGGCAACACGAAAGCAGTGTACCTTTTAGTTTCTTCAGTAATAGGTATCTGATTGAAGCCATCTTTGAGATCGATTTTCGAGAAAAACGAACAGCCTCCAAAATTGCTGATGATGTCCTCTATTAAAGGGAACGGAAATGGGTCCAGCTCGGTATTTTTGTTAATTTCTCTAAAATCTTGACAAAGGCGCCAAGAGCCATCCTCCTTAGGAACTATGACGCATGGGGAGGCATAGTCAGATTGTGATGGTCGAATTATATTCCTCTCGAGAAGATCTTCAATTTTTGTTTGAGCCCAAGCATATTTTTCTCTGGATAGTCTGTATGGTTTCAACTTAACAATTGAACTGCCATTTTTCAAATGGAATGAAATGGGACAGACAAAAACAGTACTTCCATGTGAGGCGCCAGTGATTTCCTGAACCGAATTAGTGGATTTGAATTCATATTTATTCGATAAAGTATACCCCATGGCTTGAAGTGTGGGCATTCCAATGATTAGATCATATGATAATGAAGGTACTGAGAATGCCTTACATTCAACTCCTGAGTGATCAAGATGAGGAACAGACAACAGGAATTTAACGACATATTTGACAACTTCCTTTGAATTGTTGAAGCTTTTTAACGTTTCTCTAGTTGGATGTCCTACTAAAGCCAGCTTCTCGATGATATCGGGCTTAATCAGGTTTACAGAAGCTCCAGTATCGAGTAAAGCACGAACCAACTTGCCATTAACTGATACCTCCACTGCTGGACATCGGCTTGATATGGAAGAGAACGACGAAAGAACGCATTTCATAGTCCTAGTATCAGAACGATCATCCGTGCGTTCATTTCTAGTCTTACTCCTTTCACTACCAGCAGTATCCCCCTGAATATATGCTCTCCCGGAGTTTGGCTTCAATCTGCATACTGCAGACTGGAGCTGATCTCTTGTTTCAATATCCAACATTGTCAGAAGGCTTTGCATATGCTCAGGAAGGCCCATAACTACCATAGTGATCAACACACGATCGGGAAGAGTCCCATATGCTAATGTTAATAACCTTAGCTTTTCATAATAGTACTCTAACAAAGATCCACCACGATAGTGCCAATTATTTGCATTCATTGCCAACTGTATACGATTCTGACCAAAAGCGGTAAGAAATGATGACCTCCACACATCCCATTGACCATTTTCTTCTTCACCAAGCAAGGAATAATACCACTTTTCGGCAATACTTCCAGGTGTGAGGTGTGAGATCAGATTGATTATTTTCCTCTCGTCTGTATTCCAATGATTGCAAGAGCAAGCCTTCTCATACATTTTGATCCATGTTTCTGGATCATGAAGTTTCCCATCGAATTTGGGAACTACCATTTGAACGGATAAAGAAGTAGACCTTACCTCATCCAGACAGGACTTGAAAGTCTGAGCTATGGAATCCATCATCCTCTTCACAAAAGCCGTGTTGTTTTGTAGCTGCGTGTCCATCAAACTTTCCATTTCACGGAGGGACGTAGAGCAGTAGGTATTTGAAAACGACTGCGCCATAATGTAGCGTTCAAATAGGGTTTGAACCGTAAATTATTCAAGAGTGATTAAAATACACGCATTCATAGCTAAATATCAACTCATAATCCTTTATTATTTCATCCACATCATTCTACTCTCGTTTCTAGGCAACGTCACAACAACATTAACACTCTTTGAAGTAATAATTTCCCGAGTCACGTTATAATGCTCGTTCCAAGAACAAAAATACTCTATTAACTTGGGCTGGAAAGACGTGTAGTCGACCGATAATGTTCAACAAAAGGACAGAAAAATAAAATCAAAAAATGAAATGACTGAGGGAGAATGAAGGGGAAAAATTGTATGTTTGTTCGGTCGAAAACCAACAGATAAGATACACGGACGTCAAAAACGGATAAGTGGCGACAGGTTAAAACTTGAAAAGGAAAAAAGCGGACCTTTTCGGAATCTCTAGAAGGAAGAGATTAAATCGCAATTACCCGACTTGACGTTTCCTTCTCTGTTATCGACATTGGAGGAAAAAGGAGGACAAAATACGCGATAAGTTGCGGGATTCTTGTGTTCGTCCGTGTGCGGCTAAGTCTGATGTATGTGGGGGGGAGGGGGGTTAAAGGGGTATTGACGGGGGATATGGGGTAGTATTGATGTTATGGGGGTGAGGGGGTATTGATGGGGAAGGTTAAAAGACCCGCCTGTAACCTCCTCAAAACCTCCTCCCTACGGCTCGAAGAGCCTTCAAGATGCCTCGAAAGAGGGAGCCGCGGAGTCCGACCGAGAGAAGCTATTTGGACGGGGAAACCGAGCGGAAATTTGCAGGAATCACATGCCGGGTTTCACCTCCAAACCTCCTTTTTTTCCCCCTTCCATACCTCCTTCCTCCATACTTCCCTCCTCCATACCTCCCTCCTCCATACCTCCCTCCTCCAAGCCTCCCGTTACCCACAATCTTTACCATACTCGCCCCTTTCCGCTCCATAGCCCTGAACAAGGATGGAGTGGGCACGACGAGCGGGTCTCGCCCGTTTTCCTCGGGATCAAAATATATTTTCTCTCATATAAATCCTTAAAAGACGATTTATCGTCAGGTGGGAAAAGGAGTGATGGAGAAAGAGGGAAGATATTATTTTCTTTCGCTAGATATTTTCAATAAACCCCCTCTTCTCAAAGGAATCGATCATTTTATTGTTTTTATCCGCTATGATTCAATTTATATCCATTATTTTCGATTATGCAGGGCGTCTCAGCTAATCATCTCCCTCCTCTCTTTACTTCTGTCGAGGAGGTTACACACACTAATCAGTTTTAGATCATTCTGAATCCAAATCCGCGAGAAAAACCATAGGTGTATGTCTGTTCTTGTGTGTGTGACAAAATCTTGTGTCGTCTGCCCAGACCTTAGTTCTCAACCGATTTTCGAGGTTCTTTTTTTATTCGACGCGGAAATCTATCTAGTTGAGCACTACGTCACCGTAATTTTGAATATTGCCTTTTAAGGGGGGGAAAGGGGTGGTTGATGCTCAAAAAAGTGCGTTTGCGGGCATAATCTTGTAAACTCTGCCAAGGCCTCAATTTCCATCCGATTTTCGTGGTTCTTTTTTTATTCGACGCGGAAAACTATCTAGTTGTGCACTATGTCACCGGAATTCAGAATTTTGCCTTTTAAGGGGGGGAAAGGGAGGGGTTGATGCTCAAAAAACGTGCGTTTTCGGGCATAATCTTATGTACTCTGCCCAGGGCTCAATTTCCAACCGATTTTCGTTGTTCTTTCGTTATTTGACGCCAAAAAGTATCTAGTTGAGCACTGTCACTCTAATTGAGAATTTTGCCTTTTAAGGGGGGAAAAGGGGGGTTGATGCTCAAAAAACATGCGTTTTCGGGCATAATCTTATGTACTCTGCCCAGGGCTCAATTTCCAACCGATTTTCGTTGTTCTTTCGTTATTTGACGCCTAGAAGTATCTAGTTGAGCACTGTCACTGTAATTGAGAATTTTGCCTTTTAAGGGGGGAAATGGGGGGTTGATGCTCAAAAAACGTGCGTTTTCGGGCATAATCTTATGTACTCTGCCCAGGGCTCAATTTCCAACCGATTTTTGTTGTTCTTTCGTTATTTGACGCCAAAAAGTATCTAGTTGAGCACTGTCACTGTAATTGAGAATTTTTCCTTTTAAGGGGGGAAAAGGGGGGTTGATGCTCAAAAAACGTGCGTCTTCGGGCATAATCTTATGTACTCTGCCCAGGGCTCAATTTCCAACCGATTTTCGTTGTTCTTTCGTTATTTGACGCCAAAAACTATCTAGTTGAGCACTGTCACTGTAATTGAGAATTTTTCCTTTTAAGGGGGGAAAAGGGGGGTTGATGCTCAAAAAACGTGCGTCTTCGGGCATAATCTTATGTACTCTGCCCAGGGCTCAATTTCCAACCGATTTTCGTTGTTCTTTCGTTATTTGACGCCAAAAACTATCTAGTTGAGCACTACGTCACCGTAATTTAGAATTTTTCCTTTTAAGGGGGGAAAAGGGGGGTTGATGCTCAAAAAACGTGCGTCTTCGGGCATAATCTTATGTACTCTGCCCAGGGCTCAATTTCCAACCGATTTTCGTTGTTCTTTCGTTATTTGACGCCAAAAACTATCTAGTTGAGCACTACGTCACCGTAATTTAGAATTTTTCCTTTTAAGGGGGGAAAAGGGGGGTTGATGCTCAAAAAACGTGCGTCTTCGGGCATAATCTTGTAAACTATGCCCAAGCCTTAATTTCCATCTGATTTTCGTGGTTCTTTTTTTATTCGACGCGGAAAACTATCCAGTTTTGCACTACGTCGCCGGAATTCAGAATTTTGCATTTTAACCCATTTGGTGCCATACGGCACCGCTGGAGGCAACCTCCTTTGAACATCATTTAGAGGTAAACTTTTGACTTAATTGTTTACTTCTGCTTATTTTCTTGATCTGGAATATTCACCTCAAACCCTACCAGCGTTAGTTTAGTTCAGAACGTGATTCCGTACAATTGTTTCTCATGGAAAATGGACCAATCTGTTGGTGTTGTATCGCTGCTGAATAGCTTGGTGTAAATAATCAAAATATATATTTTTGTCAGTCTTTTTTTCATTTTCTTTTTACCAGAATGTTTATTTATGGGATACAATTGTTTTGTTGGAATTTGTTCCACTTATAACTTCACAAGAAGTGATTTTACATCAGGGATGCCGTATGGCACTCCTGGTCTCTCAGGGGCTCTTAGTTGCTGACTCATAACTTCAACATTTCTCATCCGATTTTGAAGAAATATTCAGAGATTGTGCGGTAGTTGATGTTTCGAGATCAACTACTATGCATCGGATCATATATTCAATCGGGTTATGGAAACGAGGAACCTACGTGCCTCACCCACTTGGCAGACGTTTTTTCATTGCAGGCCTGGATTTTCTGTTCAAGAAGCCCTTGATGTAGGTACCAATTGGTGATGTCCCTGATGGAATTAACCAATACACCCGATGAAATGTTGAACCACCCGAGCCAAATGTGCTGACTGATGAAGAGTCACGCGATTTAACAAAGTGCAGTTGCTGGCCACAGCAAAATTATTCAGATTTCTGACAATCGCTGCTACTGGGATCAGAATTCTGACATGAATTGCGAAATGGTTAGCAACCCTAGGCGATGAAATATTTTTTTTTTTTTTTTTTCAAGTATGCAAAGTCAAGGAGACATTCAGAATCGTTTGTGAGGTGCCTATAAATACCGTCTTCCTGAGTGTTGGACGACATCCTGTTTGATCGCAGGGACCATTATGTCGTGAACACCTTTGAAAAGAAGAAGAAGAAGTGGGCTGGCTTTAACTGAAAGTCCCAGACTAGAACAATGTACCACAAGTTCTAAGTAGGCTTATAAGTGGTTTGTTCTACGTTATTTTATCGAAAATTTGAATGTTCCATAATAATATTTCCCTCATAGGATTTTCAAATGTACCGTTTTGTGGTAAAAAATACAGTATTGACTAAATTGTGTTATTATGTTCATGTGAATATTGTTATTCCTTCTATTTACTACCAGGTAACAGTTTATTTTTGTTGAAAAAACGTATATGGGTCATTTTCCCAGAAAGGGCGAATCTTTGTCCAGAGAAGATTCCGAATGCACATTTATGATTTGAGTGTCAAAAAAAATTCTCCATAAACTATCAACTTTGTTCTACTTCGGGCAATCAATAAAATATGCACTTATTCACGCTAAAATATAGAAATTAAAGTTTAAACTGTTAAATGTCCAGTAATCTGCCATGTCCGGACCCCTAGGTAGTCAACTTTGCTTGAACACTATGACTCACCTATGAAAGCAGCGGCCTGAATTTGTAGTAATTCTTTATTGCATAATATGCAATATATTATACCTGGACATTTTTATGCAGGTATATTATACCTGGACATGGAAAAAATGGATTTGCAGATTTTTTCAGAAGCAAATAAAGCGAGCAGGAGGATAAAATGTGCTTGTCCGGAGGTATTCGTCTTTAATCTGCCTTTTTTGTGTTTTCGTATTTTGGCAGCTTTTTATCGTTTCCCGCGGTTTTACTACCACTGTAAGAGGTGAGGTTAGTCGTTAGGTTATCAAAGAAAGCGGCGGGAAACGTACTCGTGGAGTCAGTTACGAAATTGTGGTGTCACAGTCACCGTCTGTCTTTCATCTGCCCTCTGTGAAACGGTAAGAAATCGATATTATTTTTTCTTTTTGGTCTCTAGTTCTTGTTTCTACCGAGCTGGTTCCAGCGATATGGTTACACTTCAGCAGAACAGTACCAGAACGCGGGAAAAGCTGAAAAACCTAAGTGCCACCCAGGAATTTGGTGTCTTTTTTTGTGTCTTTCATCTGCCGGTGATGGTGGCTTTTGGAGAGATGAAAGATTTTTTTCAAGTTGTTAACAATTTAATTTGAATTTTCCGTTGCAATTTAAAAACTTTACATTTTTCGACCTCAAAACTGTATTCAGCAACCGTAAAAATCCCCTGGTACCAAGTTTTGGCTCGAAAAATCGATAAATTGAGATTACTTGGTTACTTTCGGAGGTTTCTAGGTTGCTATCAGAAAAACCGTGTTCCACGTTGGTTTCACCCTTTTCTACACCTGCGTCCCGCCCTGGTTCAATTTTTGGAATAACTCCCAGTTCTCGCTCCTCATGGAGATGGGGTTCCGAGTATTCTCCTTTAAGCGGAAACCACGCCAATAGGTTTCTTTCGATAGGTTTTCTTCTTTAATTTTTAATTAATTAATTAAGCGTCCCACTGTGTGTTATTTCGTCGAAATTCAATCAGTATGGTGTGAAGTTAATCCCTGATTTTTGGCAGAACTTGAGTCGAACTTTAAGTTTCCTGAAATCTTGGGATACCGATTGTACCTTTCCAGGAAAATGACCCATATCCTTGGTCTCTACATGCACTCCATCGGACGTGTCACATCTTACCAGCGGTGCCGTATGGCACCCACTAATTTCAGTAAATTGGCTATTGACAGGATTTTTTCAACATTTTTCCCGTGTTCCTGAGGTCAAAATTAGTGAACCTACAAAGTTTTGTGTAAAATTTCGATCAACTAAAGATACGGTTTCAAATGGGTTAAGGCCGGGAAAGGGGGGGTTGAAGCTCAAAAAACGTGCGTTTGAGGGCATAATCTTGTAAACTCTGCCCAAGCCTCAATTTCCAACCGGTTTTCGTGATTCTTTTTTTATTTGACGCGGAAATCTTTTTAGTTGTGCACTACGATGGCGGAATTTCGCATTTTGCCTTTTAAGGGGGGAAAGGGAGGGTCAATGCTCAAAAAACGTGCGTTTGAGGGCATAATTTTGTAAACTCTGCCCAGGCCTCAATTTCCAACCGATTTGGGTGTTTCTTTTTGTTTGACTCGAAAAACTTCCAAATTGCTCACTATTTCACCAGAGTATCAAAATTAGCAAGGGAGGGGGAGTAGGGGGATAATATTCACAAAATATCCGATTTTTAAATATTTCGGGTCTTTTACTGTTTACTAATTGTACCCAAACTTTGAAATTGAGGAAATATTCTCATTATACTTCCGGATTTTCATGAATTATTCTCCGTACCACCATGGAACTAGTGGTGCCACCGTGGTGCCAGGACACCATAAACTGCATATTTCATGTTTTTTTTTCCTGTTTCACCTTGAATACGGATGTGAACCGACGGACTACCTACTAAAACTAATAGATGAAAGTTCAACGTTACGTATTTCCGCTTTGGTGCCAGACTGGCACCATTGGTTGGTGGTGGGAGGAGGGGGGTGAAATCGAATTCGCATGTTGGGTATCGTAGATCATGGATTTTCAAAAGCTCTTCAAATTCGATGCTCCCATGCCGAAACGTTATGGCGGATAAGGGTGACGGAAATTCTAAATTAGGAAAGATCGAGTTCTTTGCAAACGAGTGATCTATACAGAAAAATAATACATCATTTCGTAAAAATTTGCAGCGTTTTTATCTCGTCCCTCAACTCATCATTCAAGTGAATTTTCTAACGGCAACAGTGAATTATTAGCAAACTGTATGTAGCAAATTTGCAGGTAAGTACCTATGCCTTGGCTGTACTGAGTTGGTGGTCCATGTTTCAAATCGCTAGCTTCGATAGCTCCAATGAATTTTTAGTGAATTTTCAATCGCACGCCCTGAAAAATTTGGGAATTTGCACTTAACCCTACAGTAATATACTTCCCTGACACACTGTTATTAGTAGACTACGTAAAAATGACGTGTGAAACTGAAAAAATATTTTCAAAACAAAATGGTCATATATTTTTCATTCATTCAACAAAAAACGAATATAAACTCATTCTTCTTGATATTTATAATGATGCTGTATCTACATTGGAAGCGCTTGCCCCCATTACAACAACAGTTAGGTATGACATACTCGCTTCTGACTATGGAAAGTCGCTAAGCAATGATAATGAGGATTAGACAATAAGCCATAAACAGTAGACTCAAGCAGAAATCGCGTATTGAGTTTAGTTGCTAAATAGTAGACATACGTCAATCAGACGTGATGTCCATCCCCCTTTTTATTAGACTACGTATCTTTGACGTGTAGGCGTTATGGAAAACCAAGATCCTGACGGGAAGAAATGGAGATGAGGTCTTGACACTACAAAGGTCATTTTACTGCTAGGTACCGATAGCATTGGAGGAGGCCCAGTTAAGAAGGCCGAGAGGGGGGATTGTAGGGGTCTCATTTCCCTACTCATTACGTAATTTTTACGTAGTCTATCACTCTAGGGTTAAGCCGGTCTTGAATTCGGCCAGCGCTATATAAAGATGGTTGTGTCACTATTGAGACAATTGAGACTTGGGACTTGGTTGACAATAACTTGAGTAATTGTTTCTGCCATAATGTTCATAGTAATAACAACAAAAAAAGTTCGTTAGCCAGGAATTTTGGACAGCCCTAAGGGGCCCAAATTTCAAAAAATCGGCCAAAAAACGTCTTTTAAGAGTTTTTTCCACCAGTACTTGGAGAAAACCAGAGTCCTTCTGAATCATTAACAAACCGAAAAACTTTTGGTTGAAGTATTAGCAGCGTGAAAATACTAAACTGTGAAAGTTCGAACACAAAAGTTTGGTAAAAACACTGATCTACTTTGTGTTCAAAGTTATCCAGCTAGGGCGGAGCGCGAATCGACGGAGAAAAGTGAGAAAACACGTAAAGTTGCGCGAAAAAACTTCCACGAGAGATTATAAGATTGAATGGTGCTATAGATAAAGAAGACGCTGTATAATTAAATTAGATTAGCCAATAAAAGGGGGGGCGAAGAGGGGTGTTCGAGGGGGGGAAGATGGATGGACCTTCCGAGGGGAAACGAGGGGCGGCTGAGATCCTCTAACGATCAATGAGCTTCAAGTACAAGATGGAACGTTATACGTTGGCACATAACCGCGAGGGTGGGTTTTCTCTTCGAGGAAAATGGGTTGAAAGGTGAACGAGAGCGAACGTGCGGTCGTAAGGGGAATTTTCTCGTCGGGACGAAAGGAAATTTTCTCCGGAGAAAATTCACTGAGAGAACAATTTAGATAGCGTTTATGGTTCCTGGTGTTACGAGGGGGGGGGGGGGATCGCACCGAGAGGGTAATATAGGGCCAGCTATATTTCGTCCCAAACACGGTGAAAAGTCAAGTTCTTGCAAAACAATGTTTTTGCAAAAAAAAAAAAAAATCTAGATTTTTTAAAAACAAATTTATGGTTTTCTATTTCAATTTGAAGTTTTCCATTTTAAAATCTAACTTTAATAAAATTAAGGCGTTTTATGTCGAATTTAAGGATTCTCGTTCGAAGGTTTTCCATTTCAAATTCACAATTTTAAATAAAAAATCTATTTTTTATGTTTTAATATAAGGTGTTTTATGTCGAAATTAAGGTTCGAAGGTTTTTTATTTCAATAACTTGAGATTTTCCAGTCAAAATCAATCAAAAAAATACATGTCGAAATTAAGGTTTCTTGTTCGAAGGTTTTCCACCTTAAATTAACAATTTTCAAGTCAAAATCAAGTTTAAAAAAAAGCGTTCCATGTCAAAATTGAGTTTTTTTTGTTCGAAGGTTTTCCATCTCAAATTAACAATTTTTATGTCGAAATCAAGGATTTTAAAACAAAGTGGAAGTAACCCAAAATCGCATTTTTCATTCGATTATTTATAGTTTTTATTAGATTTTTCATTCCTGGATTGAAAAAGAGGCCCGAGATTGTTAACTCTAACTAGGACACAGGCGACAAACTCATCAGCATGATCACGAACTCATGTTGTGCTGCTCAATAACATTTATTTAATAATAATTATTATTATTGCATCAACTAATTGGTTTGGAGTGTGGAGTACACTGCCCACCTAACTTGGAAGAGGTTTATTTTAGGGCGATTTTGCATTTCAGTGTAGAAGCTGAGAGTAATGATTGCTCAACAGCGGATGGTTTGGGAAATCGTTGCTGGACGACCGGTTAAATTACGATTAGTTCGATGCAAACGAAAGCCGCGCAGATCGAAGAGGAGTTACAGAGTGTTAATGGCGTGAAAGGACGGGGGGGGGGAGGCGAACAAGGCCCCATATGGGTGAATGGTGGTGGGATTTGATGGGGGAGGAGTAATGAGTGAAATAATTTCAAATGCGATTGTTAGACGACGAAGGGGGGGGGGGTCAACACTAACGTTTTCACACTAAACCTCGGGGTTTGGGTTAGTGAGAGCGGCGCGGGAGGAGTTGGAGTGTCCTCCAAATAAGCGGCGGAGGCGGACGTCACGGGCAGCCACTGTAATACGAATATACGACCTTCCCCCCCTCGCTACCATCTCTCTTCACGTGTACCCATTCGACCTCTTCCCCCTCCTCACCCCCCCCCCCCACATCACCTGTGCTTCACAGTGGGTCGACTTACAGTCAACTCTCGATAACTCGAAACTCAGAGCACCAAGAATGTTCACTGTAAGTCTAACTCATTAAATAGTAGGAAAATTTACTGAAATCAAATTCGAGGTTTTTCATTTCAAATTCAAGGTGTTATTCATCAAATTTTGACTTTTTTTAATGGTGTTTTCGAATTGAAGGTTTTGTATATCAAATTCCATATTTTTCACTTTAAAATCAATGTTTTATTCATTATCGTATGTGACCAGTTGAATCGAGCAAGAAACAATGTTCAGCACCCCTCAAAATTTTATGATTACAAATTTTAAAAAAAATAAAAAAATAGTTTCGTTTTTTTATGGTTTTAATGTTGTTTTTTTTCAAGGTATAGTTTTTTTTCACGAAAATCTCATTTAAAAAATCTCTACGAGGCACTTTCCTTAGTTAAAACACACTAATTTTGATGAATAATGGGAAAGCTGCTCTTTGCAGGCGAGTGATCTACTCAGAAAAATGAAACCGTTTTGTAACCATTTGCAGCGTTTTTGGTTTATTATTTTCAACCTCTAGAATCGACCAAGAAAACATTTTTTTTAACACCCCCCCCCCTCCCCCGAGAATTTGTTGGTTTACGTTTCAAGGTACGTAGAATCCGAAAATCTAATAAAAAAATTTGCGTCCGCCGTACGCGGCACTTTTCACCCTGGACCGATTTTGATGAAATTTGGTATATGGGCTCCATTTGGGGTCTAGTTGTGCCGCGAAGCTTTTGGTTGATGTAGGTCACTTCGAAGGGGTGAAAATTAGGGGTTGAAATTTTGAAAAGTGCCCTAGCACGAAAACTCTCGAAATAAAGGGGTCGTTTTTTTCACCAATTTTAATAGTATTGAATTTTTAGAGACCAACCGGAGCTCTGTAGGACAAACCGTTCGTTCCCTACGAGAACTCAGGACTCGTTTCGGTCGGACGAGAAATCAGAAACACGTGAGTGAATCGCAAAAGAGCTCTACCTAATCTCCGTTCAAATTTTAGCTGACAAAAATGCGATCGTTGTTCGTATCTTCGAGATGTATTCCGTAGCAACCAGTAACCAAATTTATAATTTCCCCAACTCTATTTCTCCTAATTGGGTGTGAAGCGTATTATAACCTTGATAGTGAAGCTAAAATATGGTTGGTAGGCAGTGACAATGGCAAAGCTGTTCTTTGCAGGCGAGTTATCAATTCAGTAAAATAATAAACGTGTGTAATAATGTTTTTGGATACATTCACATTGTACCTGTTGCAAACGGCTCATATTATTTGATTTTTCCATGTTAAAACAAGTCCTCGGTAGTATAGTGGTCAGTATCCCCGCCTGTCACGCGGGAGACCGGGGTTCGATTCCCCGCCGGGGAGGCAACTTTTTTTCTCGGCTGCCGTATTTATTTTGTACTAAGTAGTAGTAGTAGTAGTAGCATCTACTACCTTGTAGTTGTATTACCTATCCCTTCAACTAATTTTTTGAGTTGTGTGTGGAGGGGGGGAGGAGACTCAAACAAAGTTTTTCTTGCTCGATTCCAAAGGTTTATTACTTCAGTAATAGCAGGCTGCTCGTTATGTTGCTAAGATGACGATTTTTATAAGTTTATTGATTACGAAATCTTCGGGTGATTCCTCAACCCTTTTCATTAAAAAAACGTCTGCCAAGTGGGTGTGGCTCATAGCTTCCTCGTATCCATAACCCGATTATATAGATGATCCGATGTAAGTGCGGTAGTGATTGGAATCAAAAAATTTCTTAGCAATACTGGGAGTTGAACCTGGGACTCCTGGGTGTGAGTCCAGTACTTTGCTCACTGATCTACAAAGGGGTTAGCTTAATGGCTTTGAGATTCTCACCTCAGACGCAACTGTTACGGCTGTTACAAGGATTTTATGATTGCGCGTGCGCAGAGGCTACTGTAAATTTTAAGGCCTTGATTTTCATTGGGGACCATCTACAACCTAATCCGCGTAATCCCTGAAAATTTCATCGAAATCAGGTAGAAATTGTGGAAGTTATGGCTGTTACAAGCAATTCACGTTCGCGCATGCGCATCGGCTACTATCAGTCCGGGGGTGATGATTTTCATAGGGGACCATTTAAACACTAATCTGTAACATCCCTGAAAATTTCATTGAAATCGGATGGAAAATGTGAAAGTTACGGCCGTTACAAGGAAATTAACGTTTGCGCATGCGCAGTGACTACTATCAGTCCAAAGATGATGATTTTCATAGGGGACCATCTAATTACTAATCTGTAACATCCCTGAAAATTTCATTGAAATCGGATGGAAAATGTAGAAGTTATAGCCGTTACAAGGAATTCACGTTTGCGCATGCGCAGTCGCTTCTATCAGTCCGAGGATGATGATTTTCATAGGGGACCGTCTACACACCAACCCGCACAATCCCTGAAAATTTCATCGAAATCGGACAATAACTTCGTATAGTTATGCGCGTTACAAGGAATTCATGACAGACACACAGACAGACAGACACACAGACAGACAGACACGGAACCAAAATTGTTCAGAAAGGTCTAAAACGCAAAACGCGAGTGAAAATTTTGATTTTGGATAACTTTTTTTTTCGTCCTTGAAAAGTGAAAACAAAGCTTCCGCTACCTTGGTAGACTCGGAAGCAAAATTGAGTAAGAATACCCTTTTGCATTTGCTTAATTTTGCTTCCAAGTCTACCAAGGTAGCGGAAGCTTTGTTTTCACTTTTCAAGGACCAAAAAAAAAGTTCTCCAAAATCAAAATTTTTACTCGCGTTTTGCGTTTTAGACCTTTCTGAACAATTTTGGTTCCGTGTCTGTCTGTCCGTCTGTCATGAAATCCTTGTAACGCGCATAACTTTACAAAGTTATTTTCCGATTTCTATGAAATTTTCAGGGATTGTGCGGGTTGGTGTGTAGACGGTCCCCTACGAAAATCATCATTCCCGGACTGATAGAAGCGACTGCGCACGCGCAAACGTGAATTCCTTGTAACGGCCATAACTTCTGCATTTTCCATCCGATTTCAATGAAATTTTCAGGGATGTTACAGATTAACTTGTTTTGGTGTTTTGATGTTTTGAGATTAACAACTATGCATCGGATCATCCATACAATCGGGTTATGGATACGAGGAAGCTATGTGCCACACCCACTTAGCTGACGTTTTTGAAGGTTGTCTAAAATTTTAAAACTAACGATAACAAATTCTCAAATTTATATATTTATGTAAGTGACTTCTCCTCTATCATACACGTACAGATCGCTGAGCCAATTACAAGTGCGTTGATTCCCGCAGTTCAGTGAAATTAAAAGGTTTCAATGGGAGAAACGCGTGCTGGAGAAGCTGCCCGTTCTCATTTCACACAAACCATCTCTCCCCTTATATCGAGGGTTACTGAAACGAAACTTTCCCTTTGTGGGCCCGCGGTGCGTGATACTGACACATACGGTCGAGGAATAGGGAATACCACTATTCATTTTTACGTCCATGTTGGGAAGGCCCGGCAGGCCGTTATGCCTCGGAGCACAAGTCGTGAGATACCATGAGGAGATTCGCCCTCCGTTTTTATCGTGTTTCCGAGTGATTACAGGAAATGAAATGTGAAGGCAGTACTTTCACGGCTGTAGTGGGTGATACAAATATGGGAAACCGAGCCCAACTGGTGGACGGGAAGGATCCTAAGTCTCATTACTGATATATTCGTAGCTGTGTTTCATATCCCATCCACGGAACTCTTAATGTTTCGAATATTAGAGTAAAGACGAAATCACAACTTTCTTGTAGTCAAATCCTGGATTCGAAGGGGAAAAAACAAAAAGTCTGCCAAAGTATGGCACATAGCTTCCTCGTATCCATAACCCGATTGTATAGATGATCCGTTGCATAGTAGCTTATCTCAAAACATCAATTTCTAAATGCACTCTCCGTTACAAGGATTTCACGTTTGCGCATGCTCACAAAATACTTTTAATTGGGGGGGGGGGGGGGGGGAGCATGATTTTCATCGAGAACCATATCCACCCCGACTCTCTTAAGTAATTCCTGAAATTTTCATCGAAATCAGACAAGAAATGTACAAGTTATGGCTGTAACAAGGAAGTACACGTTTGGGCAAGCGCAGTGTCAGTGAGGGGGTGATCACTGAAATCGGATGAAAAATTTAGAAGTTATAACTTCTAATTCCATAAATGGCTCCATAAATTCTTCCATAAATGGCTGTGGCAAGGATTTCATGACAGACAGACACACAGACACGGAACCAAAATTGTTTAGGAAAGTCTGAAACGTATAACGCGAGAGGGAATTTTGATTTTGGAGAACATTTTTTTAACCTTGAAAAGTGAAAACAAAACTTCTACCTTGGTTGACTCGGAAGCGCAAAATGTCTACCAAGTGATTGTATAGCTATCTCAAAATATCAATCTGTAAGTACTTCGCACTATCCTCTTAGGGGACCATCTACATGTCAATCCGAACAATCTCCGGAAATGTCATCAAATTCGGATGAAAAACGTGGAAGTTATGGCTGTTACAAGGATTGTATGTCTGCGCATGCGCAGTGGCTACAATTGATCCGGGGATGATGATCTTCATAGGGATCCAACTGTACACCAACTGTACACCATTTTGGACAGACAGACACGGAACCAAAATTGTTCAAGGAGGCCTAAAATGTAAAACGCGAGTGAAAATTTTGATTTTGGAGAACTTTTTTTTT
The DNA here is from genome assembly GCA_009739505.2 of Apolygus lucorum. NCBI lineage: Eukaryota > Metazoa > Arthropoda > Insecta > Hemiptera > Miridae > Apolygus > Apolygus lucorum. The sequence goes on along the minus strand of CM019168.2, from coordinate 23,246,664 downwards.
CAACCTTGAAAAGTCAAAACGAAGCTTCCGCTTCCTCAATAGACTCGGATGCAACCAGTTCATATTGTTACTTAATTAAAAACAAGGCTGTTGCACATAGCTTCCTCTTATCCATAATAAAGAGAAGCCAAAAATGCCAAAGATTGGTTTTTCACATCCCATGAACATTGTGGGGTGGTGGGAGGGGGTTCGCGGTCAGGTTTTTTCTGTAAAAAATGAACAAATATAATCATTTTCCAAGAAATACCTGAACAATTTTGCTTCCGTCTGTCTGTTTGTGTGTCTGACATGAAATTCTTGTAACCGGCGTAACTATACGAAGTTATTGTCCGATTTCGATGGAATTTTCGGGGATTGTGCGGGATGGCGTGTAGACGGTCCCCTATGAAAATCATCACCCCCGGACTGATAGTAGTTGCTGAGCATGCACAAACGTGAATTCCTTGTAACAGCCATAACTTCTACTTTTAACTTCTACATTACACGAAATTTCTCAGGATCGTTCAGATTATCGTGCAGATGGTCGTAGAAGGTATTGCAGGGTATTTAGAGATTGATGTTTTGAGATCAACTACTATGCATTAGATCATCTATACAATCGGGTTATGGATACGAGAAAGCTATGTGCCACACCCTCTTGGCAGACTTTTTTGGTTTTGACCAACTTTTAATAAATGCGCTACTTTACATTACAAATGTAATAACACTGTCGGAAACGTCGTTCTTGTTCTACCCAAGGAGTAATACGGTTCTCATTTATGGATGTTAACGATGTCGCTCGTAGTAGTAGAAACCTGCGCTGCAAAGTTCTGGAACAGGAAGTCGCATAACTTTTGTCTTCAACTTAAACATGACAAAACCTCCCCTCATACGTATCGTAAGGTGTTGATTGGCATGCAGGAGAAGTACCTCTATCCATCTTCTTTGTCGTTTTCTGCTCCTGTTCATCGTTCACTGTTGGGAAGTTGTCCGTCGTCTTAGGGGATGTCAAAAACCAACAGTTCTGATTCCATCGAAGGTGAGGATTTTGCCATGAATGGCTAATCGCCATTAGACATAATTCGCAAAATTTGTGTAGAGCCTTTTTTGCTTGTTATAACTCGAGTAAAACCCTTTCCTACTCATATTCTTTGACGGAGAGAAAATAATATATGGAGTCAACAAAGAAGTCCAACCTTGCAGACCCCTTGAAGAAGTCCGGCATGTTGACTGAAGGGAATTCAAAAGAGTAATAACAATGCTACATCGCTGTGTAGTTCCTCAAATACAAAAATAATCCCGTTCAATTGTGTTGCATTAAATGGGTAATGACGTGAAACAAAAATACGAAATAATTAGTAATTTAATTTATTACTTGTTTGCTTCGTACATGAAGAGGGAGCAATCTCAAATATCACAAGTATCTATAACATAATTTTATCATCGACCTATATACAAGTGTTGAAATGTTGATCATTCGCTAATGTCTCGATGAAGTAATTTCCTAGATGTTCCTTTTTCATAAAAATTTTGGTCAGCAAGCTGATCAACTCCACCAAAACCTTGCATATTTCCAAAAATGTTTACAGGTGAAAAATGAAAAAAGCAAATTTCCTCTACTAGCAAAGTACAAATTTCCTCTATTAATATTTTAGTCCGATTTAGACCCTATATTCACGTATTACTTGGGTTATTATTAAGGCTAAAGGGGACAGCCCTCTAGTTTGATTCTTTTTCAGGAGATGGCGTTAGCGTCGCATTCGAAAGTTTTTCCAAAGTTTCTCATCCTCCACAAAAGATTTTTTTCAATTATAATATGGGGATGTATCCAGGAAAAGTAAATCCCGGTTTCCATCATTGAATTTTTACCATGAAATCGCAGAATTCGGGCTATTAAAGGTGTTAAATTTAAAATGAGATAGCGTGCATATTCATTATCATTGATAATTGATGAATGGTGGTACTTTGTCAAAGGTACGAGCTCTTATACCTCCTACCAAAAATGATCTTATGCTACAATGTTTTTGCTCAAATTCGGAGGGTACCTAATTGAACTCTTTTCTGTTGAGTTGTGATCTGTTTAGACTCGGTATTCGAGTTTGTTTAATATAGAACACGTATTTTCCACTAATTCCGGTTTGAGTTAGGAAGCTTTCTAAACGAGGTCTAAGCTTAGTGAATAAAGGGAACAAGGAAGAGAGAAAAACTGTGGGGAACGTAAGTACCTGGTGGTAATATAACACTCCTTATAAATATATTCCGAGGGCAGTTAGAAGGATTCCGTTTAAAAGTAGATGCCCCTTGTTCTCTTTCGTTGCCACCTGTGGAGTAACACATTCCCCCAACATATCACACTAGGATGGGTAACAGACACCTTAGAGGGTGAGAAGAGGATCTAAAGATCGAGTTTAGGAGTAAATGGTGGTAGAAAGGAAAGGGGTGATCTATTGAAATATTATTCACACCATCGAGCTACTACACTGCCGACCTCATCTTCAAGGCGTTGGTCTGTCGATACAGGGTAGAACCTTCTATTCCTCCGTCCTTTCCAGAGATTTTTGTTTGGATTCCTTGTCATTCTGATTTGCTCTATACGTTCCATCCTTCTAAGAATGTATCTGACAGTAGCATCTTTAAATTGTTATTGGTACGGTCAGGAAAGGGAAATCTTCGTATTAGTGAAACAGATCGAAAATTCGGGTCGCCCGAAATGTAAATTTTCCCTCGCATTTCAGAGCTTTCTGTACAATTTTATGTGTTTTCTGGTCCAAGGCAAAACTAGTATATGTACAAAACTATAAAGAAATTTTAAAAAATTGTGATGGTTGTTCCTTATGCTGTTAAGTTAACTGCGGTATCAATAAATTCCTTTAAATTACAAATCTTCCCGTTTTTTAGTCCAAAAGCCCAAATTTTGGTGGCTTTGATGTTTAGTTTTCTTGACAATTACCCATAAATTTCTGGCATAAATTCTGTGCAACCTGTTTGGAAAAAGCGAAAAAAATCATCAAATTCCCTTCCACAGGTAAAACTTTATAAACAAATTATTCGAATTTGATGACATTTCAGGATTTACCTGTATTTGTCGTTAGTTGGTCCCATAATGTTCCTTGCCCGTTATTCGTTCGTTACGACGACATGCGTTCTGAACACATCCGTGGAATAAGGATCCTCCGTGACCCCGCTGTCACTCATGTGGGTTTGTCACTCATTCAGATGATACTGTTATTTCCACAGCCCTAGAGTGTTGCATTCAAATCTTAATTCAACTATTGATGTTATTACTTAAACTAATGATCAGGAACACTGTTTCAGAATGACTCCCTGTAATTAGACTTACATTTTTCGATATCCTAGTCAACTACGATTCCAATGTATTAATCAGCACTGGGATTGTTGAATCACAGGAAAATCGTTATCTCAATCCTCCCACCCACTTTCGCTTTCCTTCATTTATCCCCCACAAAGTCTCAGATGTCATCCTCCTCGACTGCCCTCCAACCACCTCCTGTACAACTTTCTCCATGAGGTGCTGCATGTGACGTTTGAGCCTTCCACCCTTCATCTTTTCCGTTCAACCTCTTCGGGGTAGGTACTACAGTTGACTTCAGACCCCCGCCATAACCTCTTGTTTCAAGCTCAGTTCACCCCCTTCCCCTACTATATAGACCTTTCTGAAGAGGGGTACCCCCCTTCCACCGGTCTCTCTTCAGCGAGCCCCTTTTTTGATCGAGGACCTCCCAAGAGATATGCCCTTCAGGTATGATATCTCTAAAACTCAATATTTTCCATCAATACGACGGAACTTCACTAAACACCGGAGGATTTTCTGCTCTTGGTTGGATCCACCCTAAACGTCTGTCAACCTGTCATTTCACCACTCTCGTATCTATCACCAATTTACATGAAATAGTTTCCATATTTAGCTAAAATTCGATTCTCAGCTTCTAGGAGGACAATGGAGATTAGGTACGTATGTAAAGTCCGTGAGGTCGTAGGATCTGCTGTGCTAGCGAAAAATTCAACTTCTCTCTCATTCATTTGTTAGAAGGTTCACTCCTTTTTGTAATGATTTGTAAGATTCCATGGTAATTAGCTAAGAGTAAAGCTTGGTTCACATAGGTGCGTAATGTCCGTGATCCTTAGTGCGTAATGGGGTGAGCGCATGGGATGGAAAAACTGTTTATTGTTATTTTTAATCTAAACTAGACCTCATTCTGAGAATTTGATACCAACCGCGACCTTCTAGCGTAAGAAGACCTTTTTCTATGATTTTTCAGTTTCAAATGTTTATGAGAATCGAGTATATTCCGGTACATTTTATGGGAAAAGTTATTCCGAATGCTAATGAAGCCAAATACCTAGGCATTACACTAGACGCCAAACTTAGATGGAAAGCCCATGTCAAAAAAAAAGAAGGAAGAACCCCTTCTAAAATTCAGAAAAATGCATTGGCTAATGGGGAGACGGTCGAAGTTGTCAATCCAGAACAAGCTTACATTGTATAACCAAGTCCTTAAACCAGTCTGGACATATGGAGCTCAGCTTTGGGGCTGTACGGCTCAGACAAAAATCGAGACATCATCCAAAAATTCCAGAACAATGTGCTAAGAACGGTGGTCAATGCACCACCATGGTACTTTCGAAACGAACGTCTCCATGATGAGCTTCGGATCGAAACAATAAACGATGCTATAATGCGACAAGCTGTGAGACACCTACAGCGGCTAAGATGTCACATCAACGAGGAAGCTGTCCAACTCCTTGATACAAGTGATATCATCAGAAGATTGAAGCGTACCAAACCACTTGACCTAGCTTACTTGTGAAGCAGTGAAGTGAAACATCCACCATAATCAACAAAACTCAGTGATGTATCTTAGTTTTGAATATAAGTCCATATTTTCAAAATAATATTGTTAATAAGTAATACTTGGTGCAATGAAGAATATTGAAAAAAAAAAAGTTTATGACGTCACAGTGGGCTGGGAGGTCTCGCCCAAGCGGGAGGGGACGTAAACATTCGAAAATTTTAAAAACAATAGATAAAGATCTACTCACCAAAAAAGAGAGCGGCTGGTGTCAAAATTCTCTGGATGAGGTCTACTTTCGATCAAAAAAAATTAATAAAAATCAGGCGCACCTCCATTGGATGTTATTGGCTGGAGCTAATTGATGGGGTGAGTCTGATCTATGCGGACGTCGCGTCGACTTTGGGAGCAGAATTGGATATTTTACGCATTACGTACAAACTTCGATAAACTTCGGTAAAATTCGTAACACCTCTCGTCGTTTGTTCACAACTAGAAGTGTGTCGGTCAGGAATGAACGTATTGAAAAGACCTTATCTTCAAATCGACCTTGTCTGAACTGAACCGGTTGTCAAAATGAACACGGTCATTCGTTCATTAACCCAACAATCGAGTTTTCCGGAACAATTCCGAGAACAACGGCAGAAGGCCAACAAAACAAATTAATTACCCGCAATATGGATGTATAATGTATTTATTACATCCATGTTTGTACATGGATCATGAATGTATGAAAATGGCATGGAAGTATCAACAGAAAGAAGTAGATGGAAGTGGTTTTCTAAGCAAAACCTTTTATCATCCAAGTTGAACTGAAGACTTGAAAAGACAAAACTGAAAGACCAAAAACACTCAAAGACTGATTCATACGATTCGAATCGATCTTTCATTCGTTTTTGTCTTTTAGCTTATTCGAATCATTCAAATCGCCTCCTCACCTACTCATAGTAACCTATTCCAACTCGTTCGGTTTTTCAACTCATCGTTTTATCAATCACGACCAGGATCCTGATGGATGTTGTTTGTTTGATTCCAACATTCCGACTCGTTCGGTTTACCGACTCGTTCGTTTTTGTGACTTCTGACCAGTTGGTTGTTTGTTTGCGTGTGAACGTAATGAACGGGTGAACGGATTCAAAAGACCTGGTCTCTGTAATGAGTGACCGTTTGGGATTGGAATCCACCAAAAGACCTCGTCTTACACACCTCTATTCACAACACATTTATTGACGAAACAACCCAAATCATTATTAAATAATGGCAAATCATTAAATAAATAATTATCAAATAATAACAAATTTTGTTATTGGAAACAATTCTGCGCAGAACGTACGGCGCGCTTCTGCGTAATCAACCAGCCATAAGAATGCTTTTACGCGCATTACGCATTACGGACTTTACGCACCTATGTGAACCCAGCCTAATATCTGCAAAAAAGGTTATGAAGTGGTATTCATGATGTAACCAAGAGTGAGTATGAATTTCCCTGTCTTGGTATCTTTAGTAGTATCTTGGTTTTCTCCTGAAATGGTATCCAAAGATAATCATTCACAAATTAATCAGATCGTTTATTTTATATAATATCTACAAGAAAAACAGATAGCACATGGATAGAGGAGGATTTGGTTGAGACAATAAAATAAAGATAGCACATTTTTTTCTACCTCTATCGCATACCTACCTAGTGTTTTTTAAAAATCAATCCTTGTGGTAGGATTGATGTTACTACCTGCTATTACTGCATGTTACTGCATATTACTGCATTTTGCATCCTAGTCCCACAAATAAGCGAGTTTCATAATTCAGAAGGTACCAGCCGGTTAGAATAAACCAAGGTTCCTCTGATAAGATTTAGAAGCAGGTAGTATACCATCACTTTCGCCAGCCAGCAGGGAAAAAAAGAGTCTCATACCAATTTTTACCACAAAATTTCAGTGATAGGTACTCATGCCACTGATTTTGATGTAACAGAACATTTAAAATTGTATTGTTAATAATTTATTACAAACACAAACTCGATATTTTTTATTTTATTGTGTTATCAGCGAGTTTTTTTTTAAATACTGATAGTGAGTAAAAAAACCCGTCCTTGTAGGTACCCTCTCCAACTCGTAATACTTGGTTTGAAGTAGGACGAACTTCTCGAAGAAAAGTAAGTAGCGAGGAGAAAAGTTTTGAAAACGAGGAAAAAAGAGGAAACCCAAATGAAAGTTGCAAGTGAGAGTTTGGAAGGTCAGCAGGCAGCCTCTTTGAAGCGTCGAGAAGCGGGGGGACCATCCTCAGGAAACAAGTGAAGTTGCCAAGCCACTCGAGCGGGCTTCACCTGAGAGGAATTTAATAAGCCGGCTATTAACAATTTAGACCTCGAACCCGCGAGATCCCGTTTTATTTTCTCGGGGTTTCAATAAAATATCAACCCTTCGAGTTATGGCGTAATCTGGTATATTGCCTACGGAGGCCATCACGGTAGTAAGTGTTTTGCTGAGAAGGATACGTGGGTACTAAATTTCTAAGAAGCCTCTAACGATACTACAATTTTGTTTACAGAACACAATGCTATCCTAAGGTCAAACTTTGACTATTTGGATCAATTTTCCTCAACTCTCCTCAATTCATCCCATCAAGATTCAACACTTCTAGTCCTGTACAATCACAGCAATCACAGAAACTAACTGTACAATACATGTCTTAAAGCCCAAAATACTAGAATATTGTATCATCCAACGTATGGACTTTATCAACATTACATTGATGATATTAATGACATGAATGAATGATAAAAAAACATGTTCATTTAAATTGTTTTCTCATTAATAAATAATAAAACATGAGGCGCTTTGGTCTCTGAGATCATCAGCGGAGCCCGACTTTTTTTGTTCAAGATACTTAAACTATACCTTATATTAATACTTTAATACCTAAACATCCATAAGGAAATAAATATATATAAGACAAGCGGATAACAAAAGGTAACGACAAACCAATACAAGTGGATACAATATGAATCTGGAGGGATCTTGGAATAGATAATTAATTTTTTGTGTTAGATATTCTTATTTCTAAACGTTGTAATTGAAATTAGAAATAAGGAAGTCCCTGTAACTCCAGGCCTGACGGAAATATGAAAGGAGACTTGACCAATTTGGACCATTCAATATATCAAATAGGTAGCTCCTCCCTAGACAGTGACCCACGGCTGGAACACTTGACACGGAAGAAGCCAACAATCGGGTACTCAGCGATTATGTATTGTGCTGTCTCATCCACTCGCAGGTTGCACATAGCACAGAGATGTATTCTGTTCGGGATCCAGGGTTGACAGTTCAGTCTAAACAGCTTTCCTCGGCACTTCATGAATTAATGATATATATATAAGGATTGCACAAAATCCCAAATTATTATATCAACCACTACAAGGTGACGTAATATTAACTTGAGATTACATCACCCTACTTATGATAACCCCAAATACCAGCAATATGCAATGACAGGGGATTGCATCAACCCTATAACAGAAAAGACCGTACTCAATAACAACTGGAGATCTAAAGGTGATCGAAAAATAAGGAAATTATCATTTTTGTTTATATTGTCAAAGATAAATTTCAAACTAATATTCGTGATAGATAGTATCGAAACGATTTGTAACGTCCAGCTTCATCATTTTTTTCGAACTCTCTCTACCAGCTCTTCAAACACGAATAAGAACCGGGTTTTTTTTCTGCAGCATGAATAAAAATCTACCTTCCTCCTGTATATTTGAAAAGTTCATGGGAGATCAGGGTAGAAAGATTTGGTACGCCAGAACTCTTCATCAACGTAATCCCTCCATTCAAGGACCCGGTGTGTATGTTCTCCGCACTCTGCCTCTCAAACACCCATTTTATCACTTTTGACCTCGAAAACCTTTTTCAGTCGAGCACTCCTTGTATTCGTTCTTGTGAAGAAGTTTGTTTCTCCCTCCAATGTTCGTGTGTAATGGGGTATTTCGGTTGGTCGGAAATTCAGGTTTTTGACCTCAAATTTGGATTCAGCACCCTTGAAAACCTGTATACCCCAACTTTTAGCCCAATGATACTATAACATGTGGTAGAAAAATTAATTAAAGAGATCACACGTTTGAAAAAGGCGGGCTGCTATAAATGCACACACACTAGGCAAGGACTACGCCACGGACTACGCCGCGCGCCTGTGTGAGTGGTGTTTTGTAGTATCCAAGAGGTCCCCCAAGGGTTTCTGTGCATGGATACTTTTTTCAAAGACAGTTGGCTAGCTACGTCACGATTGGCTAGCTACGTCACACCGTTCAAATCTTCAACTTTCCTTAGCTTCTCTGATTTTTTAAAAACATTTTCTCGACGAACAGACGCGATTACCGTTATTCCTGAGCCATACCCTTTTGAAAAAAAAAATAAAAAAAATTGACTGAAATACCCCATTCTGATCCAAATGACGTACTACTAAGAAAACAAAGATGTCCTGACTAGTGCACGTCAGAGTTGGGATTATTCGAATAAAAATTTTGTTGAACTAAAGTTGAAACTAAAAACTAATTACTTATTAGTTTCGAAATTAAAACGAAAAACTACTTTAGTTTTTATTCGCAACTTCCAAACTAATTTAGTTCCAAAAGTTAGTTTCGAAGTTGCGAATAAAAACTAAAGTTGTTCCTATTTTTATTCTTAGTTTTGGATCTAACCTTTGGAACTAATTTTTTTTTCCTCGCGTTTTTTACTAATTTGAAGGGGTGTGTTCGGAAGTAGAATTAATAATCTCATGACTGAAAACTTTGATTCTAACGGAACCAATCCTCACAAAAATGAAATGCGCATCATTCTCAAGGCAAATCTACCTAACTATAAGTAGGTAAACTTCCAGCATAACTCTAGATTCCTATTTAATTTTTTTCTAATCTGCATTCTGTGAACTTTTTTGGCAATTTCGAATTTCTGCTTTTTGCAACAAACTTTAATTTTTTTTAATAGAAATTTTTAAGGCGACGTACTATTTTACAGCAGAACTGTTTTAAGTTCATAAAATGTCTTTTCATTATGTCGTTTTCCATTGTCTCAGGACTCTTCTGTGCTGTATTGCATTTTCCGAACAGTTTTGTCAATCCAATAAAATATTCATTTTTTTCGTCCAGACGTAATGAATGACTCATTACCCTCAATTCTTCGATATGTTCCTGAAAACGTTTGATGTTCAATTCAAAATGTTGGGGAGAGGAGCAAACTTGAATCTATTCTACTACGACCCTGAAAAAAGAACTTGTTCGCACCCAGCACCCATATTTCGTTGAAACACACACACAGACACACAACCCCTTCAAATCAGTAAAAAAAGTGTGAAAAAAGTTTAGTTTCATTTTTAGTTCCAAAACTGAAAATAAAAGATGAAACTACTTTAGTTTTTATTTGCAACTTTGAAACTAACTTTTGGAACTAAATAAGTTAGTTTCAAAAGTCGAACTGAAACTAATAGTTTCAGTTTTTAGTTCCACTTCAGAACTAATTTAGTTTTAGTTTTTAGTTTTAATTTAAGAACTAACTTTTGCCCAACTCCGGTGCACGTATATCTCTAAAAATTTATCGATTATACGATTTATGTACTCGCGTACTTCAAACAGCCTCTCGTGTCTCCACAATAAAGCTCCAACTGAATCACGAGTATAGTTTGTAATGCGTTTACAAAATTACACTCCCTTCTCAAAATCTAGTTGTACGGGAATACCTACTACCCGTCCTTTGGTAACTTTATCCAAATCCCTTCCGGTCGTCTCGACTGGTATTCCCCGAAGCACTCAGAATAATTACAAAACAGTAGGAGTAGGTTGTGCTGAGAGCGGAGTCGATGGGCTGAACTGAGCATCGGCTCCTAATCACACCTGCTCCAATCCTGGAACTGAAAGGGAGCATCAGCGGATGGGTTCGCTTACTTACTTCAATTCGGTCAAGTATAATTTCGTAAGTACATTATAAAAACGTCTGCCAAGTTGGGTGGGTAGTATAGAAAAACAAGGAAATAATACAGATGTAGAATTTTTTTGAAGGGCCAAGCCCTTAGTCACTTAGATCATGAATTTGATCTATTGTGACAGAATTCGCTGTTCACTTAAGTGCCCGTTTGAAAACCTCTTCTTTCACAAAGTTTCAATTAGTTGGTGTCTTAAAAATAATTTATTTTAAGCGATTTTTAAATTTATTTTAAAGATTTATTTTAATGATTTATTTTAAACATCATCCATATCGGTCCGTGGCAACTAACGTAAGTGCTGCGTAGGGCATACAAATTTCTATTCGTTTTTCGAATTCTACGTAACCATCAAATGTGAATGAAAACCATCAAACTTTGAGGGGGAGATAACAATTTTTGTCTTGCTCGATTCCTAAGGTTCTTAATGGCATTTTGTGAAAATTTCGCAAAAAACACTTGAAACACCATTAAATTTTTGAAAATTTTTTTCTCACTAAAATCCGATTAGTAAAAAGAAAGAAAAAAAACGAAAATACGAGTGTTAGCCAGGAGTTTATAGCTATTCCAAGGGGTCAACATCCCAATTACATATTATTGAATGGTTATTAACAGTTATAAAACTATTTTCAAGGGAGTTTTTCTTGTGTTTAATACAAATTACCATCTTAATCATATTAAACGATGGCATATTCATGATCAGTGCATAATGATTGTGATACAACTTCAAAATTATAAATTGTCCAAAATCGGCTGACATTTTTTTTTTTTTTTACTAACGACGGACAGAAACATCAATAATATTCGAGTGAGTACTCTATGGAGACGAGTGGAGCATGAACATTGGAATTTTTACACATAACCCTTGCAAATAATATGGTACCTAGTATGTTAACTCAAAATAGGAAAAAGTCTGCCAAAAATGGTATGGCACATAGCTTCCTCGAAGCCATAACCCGATTGTATAGGCCCGATGCATGGTAGTTGATCTCAACAATTCAATTTCCAAGTACCTTGCACTACCCTTCGAATTTGATGGTCACATGACGATGACGTTTACAGGGAACCATCCTGAGTCTCATCTTGGCGGACTTCTTTTTATCCTTGAACAGTAAAAACAACGCATCCTTTAACTTATTAGATTTGGATGCAGAATCAACAATTCATGTGAGGATACTCTATGAGCAGAGTATTTCTTGAGGTTTTTAAAGTAAAAACGCTGCAAATTATTACACAATGGTTTATTATTTTCTATATAGATCACTCGTCTACAAAATCACCAACCATCCGATATGAAAAGAAGAAGGAAAAAAAAAAAAAAAAAAAAAAATCAAAAAAAATCAAAAAAAAATCAAAAAAATCAACAAAAAAAAATCAAAATCACCAACCATCGATTGCATTTCGGTCTGCTCTAATTTTAACGGAGATTAGGCCTCTTTTGCGATTCACACTCGTGTTCTGATTTATATATATATATATTTCAATATAAATACTTAAATTTTCGTAGTGAACGAACGGTTTGTCCTACAGAGCTCCGCGTGGTCTCAAAAAATTCTAAAAATTCTATAGAATCTTAAATTGAAGGAAAAACAATACCTTTATATCGAAATTTTTTGAGTTAGAGCGTTTTCAAAATTTCAAAATTGATTTTGGAACCCTTAGGAGTGACCTACATCAACCAAAAGCTTCGGGGCACAACTAGACCCCAAATGGAGCCTACATACCAAATTTCATCAAAATCGGTCAATGCTAAGTGGCAAAAGTGCCGCGTACGGCGTACGGCGTACGGCGGACGGACGGCCAAATTTTTATTCGATTTTTGGATTCTACGTACCTTGAAACGTAAACCATCAAATTTTGAGGGGGTGTTAAAATTTTTTTTTTTCTTGGTCGATTCCAAAGGTTCATTATTGAAAATAATAAACCAAAATGGGTGATGATTTATTTTTTTTATTGCTCATTACTGTATTAAAGGGACTTTTGTTCACTTTATTGCCACATGTCGTGACATGAAGTGTCTCTACCGAAGATTATATTCGAAGTTGTGGTTGTCGACATGTTTTATTTTTGGTTTATTATTTTCAAAAATGAACCTTTGGAATCGACCAAGAAAAAAAATTTTTTGACACCCTCTCAAAATTTGTTTGTTTACGTTTCAAGGTACGTAGAATCCAAAAATCGAATACAAATTTGGCCGTCCGTCCGCCGTACGCCGTACGCCGTACGCGGCACTTTTGCCACTTAGCATTGACCGATTTTGATGAAATTTGGTATGTAGGCTCCATTTGGGGTCTAGTTGTGACCCGAAGCTTTTGGTTGATGTAGGTCACTTCTAAGGGTTCCAAAATCAATTTTGAAATTTTGAAAACGCCCTAACTCAAAAAATTTTGATATAAAGGTATTGTTTTTCTTTCAATTTAGGATTCTATAGAATTTTTGGAATTTTTTGAGACCACGCGGAGCTCTGTAGGACAAACCGTTCGCTCCCTACGAAAATTTAAGGGTTTATATTGAAATATATATATGTAAATCAAAACACGAGTGTGAATCGCAAAAGAGGCCTAATCTCCGTTCAAATTAGAGCTGACCGAAATGCAATCGATGGTTGGTAAATTTTATTTTTATTTTTTATTTTTTATTTTTTATTTTTTTTTAACACAGAATGTGTTTTTGCGATGACCTACCGAAAAAAAATCGTCACGAAAAAGCGACAGAAAAAACATCTGGTGATATGTTTATTGGTTGTCATGTTAATGTCAACTCCACATTTATTATTGTTGTTTTTTATTTAACGGATGACTAGTATCGCAAAAACACATTCTGTGTTCCTATGATTTCATACAGAGTATGGAAAAAGAAATAAACCGGGGGGTGCAGGGGGGCGGAGCCCCCCGCCGAGGCGCAAAGCGCCGAGTTTTTATTTATATTTTTTATTTTTTATTTATTTTTTTTCCTTCATATTGGATGGATGGTGATTTTGTAGACGAGTGATCTATATAGAAAAATAATAAACCATTGTGTAATAATTTGCAGCGTTTTCGAATTGCGGTTCACTGGCGAGCACTTTTATCCTACGTTGGGAATTTTTTCCCATGGTTTCTCTCTCAAGAATTTCCTAGTTTTTACCTCGCGAGCATACACAAACTTTTCCCTCGTAATAAACGTAAACCAGCTTCCCTCGAAGCCTTACGCGGGGATCAATATGGGGAAGTTGAGCTCCACAGAGGATGAGAGAGGTTTAGGTGAAGATGTCTGGATGGCGGTAACTTTGATGTGCAACCAACTCCCAGAGGTCCCTACAGCATCCCCCGTCCTCCACGGGGAAGCCACGGCAAGGGGTTATACATAGTTTGTGTCCGAGCTACGCCAAGCATTTCAGAAATGTCGCTGGGAGAGGCACCCACCGCCCTTCATTTTCCTCCCTTCGTCCTCCTTCCCTTCACTATTCTCATGCCTTCCCTTGTCCGTCGACCTCCCGCCATTATGCCACATTTAGAACACAACTTCCACCTATGATTGCTCAAAATGGGTCGAAACGCTGCAAACGTGTCTGACGTGTCGCAGTATAAGTATAATCTACTTGTACGCAAGTGCAAACATTCATTTCTTGTGCATTATGCTGTATTGTATCGCCATAAATTCTACGTCTCCTTACTGATTCCGATGAAATTTTCTGGAATTATGCTAGTTAGAGAGAAGGTGGTCTCCTATGAAAATAATGGCCCCCGAATAGAAAGTATTTTGTGCGCATGCGCAAACGTGAAATCCTTTTTAACAGCTATAACTTCTATGTTGGGTTTTAGGGTGAGGAGTTGCAAGCCGAGCCTCTTTTACAGCTATTCCGAGCGCTTTCGTTTACAAACATCTTCAGGGTTCTTTAAACATATAACAGGTACGTACTACAATTTATAACTTAAATAAAAAGAAAAAACAATAATAATAATGATCTTTAAGTATAACACTTAGCGTGACTAGGTTAATGTTTATAAAAATAGGAAGCATTAAAGTATTATACTTAAAAATAATAATTATTATTGTTTTTTCTTTTTATTGGCATTTTCATGTCTTTGCTCAGGCACATAAACTGAAAAATCGTCACGAAAACTTGCTCATGCGACCAATAAACACTGTGTTGCGTAGAGAACAATCAACTGTTTTCTTATTTTGATGCTTGGGTACATGAACTAACAACCTTACTTCACTACCTTGTTGTGTAGTGGTTGACATGAAAATGTCCCAATGTGTTGCAGACTCGTATGCAAGCATTTATAATCTAACCATCTAGGTATTTACAAATAAATTTAAGTTATAAATTGTAGTACGTACCTATTATATGTTTATAGAACCCTGAAGATGTTTATTAAATGAAAGCGCTCGGACAAGCTGAAAAAGAGGATCGGCTTTGTGACGATCCTACTTTTACAGAAGGGGACCAAACCGATTTGGTTCGTTCCCGATTTGTTGGAGCTACGCCTAGGGGGATATTTGATTCATAGAGATATCTTTGGGCCGGCTGATTAATCTAATCACTGGTTTGAAGGGGTAGGGTCGTCACCCTCCTCTGACTAACTTATGAACAATTAGGTGAATTTCAATCTGAAATTCAACCTATATTGTTACAGCTTACAACTCCTCACCCTCAAACCCAACATTAATGATCAACCAACGCCACTAAACCGCAATGAAGTCATAACTTCTACATTATCCAACAATATTCAAAGATTGTGCGGGCTGACGTGTAGACGGTCCCCTATGAGGGTAGTGCAAGGTAGGTAGGTACTTAAAGAGTAATGTTTTGAGATTAACTCCTATGCATCGGATCATCTAAACAATCGGGTTATAAGAGGAGGTTATGTGACACACCCACTTGCCAGACGTTTTTAGATCGACATTATAATTTTTTTTGGGTGCAAGTACGTTTAGTATTTTGATTACTGTTTCAACTTTTAATGGTTTTTAGTTTCCAAGTTTGAGATTAATTTTATAATAAATCACGTTATTAATACTTACTTATAGTGCCTAATATGACAAAATTTCTTCTCGCAAAACCGTGACAGAAAAAATTGAGTTTTCAAAAAAATGGGGTGGGATAACGTTGTTTCAATTTTTCTACCTGAAACCTCCAAGGACGTTGCTGATTGTTGGGGATTCAAACACAAAAAGTTTAAAAAATGGGGTTATTAAAGTGTTGTTAAATATACGAATATTATTTGGATCTACTATTATATTCTATGCAAATAATATTTGTATCTTCTACTCTAGGGTAAAATGTAGTTGAAAAAAATCAAGAAATGTATTGGTTTTTTTCTTTCAAAACAGCAGGTTTTTTATCCCAAAATTACGCAAAATGGACAAGATTTGTTCGTTCCCCATAAATACACTTAGCCAATTGATTTGGGCGTTTGTAGTGACAAATTTCACCCATAAATCCATAGCTTTTGAGTCGAAATATCTACCTATTCAAAAACTAACAAAGGCACTGGTACAAAAATACGAAAGGTGGAATTAGAGGGAGATTAGTTACAATTCATTTTACTACATTCATTTCGAGAGGACTCGAAATTCAAATTTTTTCTCGCATTTTACGTTTCATAGCTTATTGTGCAGTTCAGGTTTCGGGTCTGTGGTGAACTCATCATGGTGAACAATCTTTGTAAAATTTTGAAGAGATTTGGATACAAAAGGGTCTCTTTAGGAATCAACGATAATATTTGAGTTACTTGGTTTTCATCTAAAATGTTCTTTTCACATTCAAACGTCTAGTACCATATTTGAAGAGCAGTATAGTTTACTTACAAAGAATGACATGAACTTCATCAACAGATTGATAGTTGATGGAGAATTCAATCCCATTCATATTTCGTTTTTCCAGAATTGGTCATGCTCTTGGAAATCGGACAGCCATGAAATTCATTAGCAATTATACCAGAACATACTTTCAACTTCCCTCCATTTCGGAAGAAAATCAGAACTGTCTAGGTACCCCAAAATTTTAATGAAAATTCCATGAAAGTAATTTTGCGAAATAATCGTCCTGCTTCGGAAAAACATCTGACCAACTCACAGACATGGTACCAAAATTGTACAAAAATCACTGAAACGCAAAATGGATGTGAAATGTTTGATCACGGAAGACAACATTTTTCAATCTGCTGCGAGAATGCAATGATTCCCAGTCTTCGAGCCAAATGAGTTAAAAGTGAAGGTTCACTGGTGAGAAGAGCAGCTTGTTCAACTCGTGAAATTATTTGGTTCTCATCATCCTCCACTTCTACTTGAATCCAAACAAACTCTGTATCAAACGTAAACTTAAGTCTACATGGAGGCCAACTTTGTTATGTGGCCGGCTCAGGTCGTCACCCCGTATATTGCCACGGGGGGCTCCGTCAGAATGAAAAAATAAACGAGATCCCGATGTAAACATAAACATTGGGAGTCGGAGGAGGAAGAGACAAACAGATTCCGTACTGATAAAGAAAAAAAATCGTTGGGAGAAACCAATATGTGCGGTCGAGGAAAGTGTGGTTGAAGGTGAACCGAAGAGAGGGGCGACGGAGCAGAGAGACGCAAAACTATAAAATATTAAATATAAATAATTCAATCTTGGGGAAGAAGAGCGGTCGTAAATGCCAGGATGAAGTTTAGTACATCTGAGCCGACATATGTTGGTTAGATCGGGCGGTTGAGGGCGGGAGTGATCTCTAGGGAGAGCAGGGGCGGCTAACTGATGGAAAAGAGGTCGGGCGCTCCCTGGAAATCTTCTTCCACTTACTAATGAAAATATTTGGTGGACTCTGAGACTCTTTTTTCCTTGTTTCGCTGGCGGATGTAGAGAAAATTCATAGCATAGGCTTGGTTTGGGAACTCACGGAGAAGACATTTGTTCTTAAGCGACAGGTGACAAGTGAAAACCCACCTTGAAATCAATAAAGAATTGAAATCGGAGGGTTTCGAGTTAGATTAGGTGTTTTGGTTCCTCAATACCGGAGGTAGGTAAGCGTTGGACCCGTCCAGTAGGTTAGCTCACATTTCACATTTTTAGAACTTTTTGAATACCTTTGGTTCAGTGTAATTATGTCTGCCTGTGGTCAATTCCATATCCCGTGCATAGCCATTCAAAACCCATTTTCAGTGTTTGTGGCGGCTAGGCCCTTATGGGGGCCTCAGGATTTGGCTGGCCCCCATATAAGTCGGTAGAAGCATCTGCAGTTACGCTAACAAGATTTTCTTCAATCTCTCACGATCTATGAGTTCGATTTGCTAATGACGATCCATCTCTGATGGATAAAAATCATATTTTATGTTACATGTGTGTTACATTTCACGAAAGAATTATTTGTGGTACAGCACTAATGTGTCATCGAAAAATTGTCAAGTACATAAATTATAGATACTGGAACTTGGAATTGGGTGGTCAACCTAGCGTAAAGAAATCTTCAACGAAAGCAAGCATAACACAGTTTCTTGACATGGATATTTACTTCTGAAAATAGACTTCTTTTCAATGAGAATAGGACCCCATGGCAGGACTCGCCTAAAGACGCGCTAACCTTTTTGAGAACCAGAAATTAATTACTTCCTACTCTGCTGACTGCATATTCCCCCCCCCCCCTTCCCCTTTATGCTATTATGCATTACAGTGTCCTGTGGAAACCCAGTTAAGTTTAGTCGAGACAATGGTCCCGTAGACGTGTCATCCAAAGCGTGTTACTCGTCGATGGGGGAACGTGGAATTAGGCAGTAAACCAGGCGTAAAAACATCTTCAAGGAAAAAAAAAGGAAAACGAGAAAAAGAAGAAGAGACTCTTCTGACCCGAAATAATAAAATGAGTAAATAAGAGTTGATCCCCCGAACGGCGGTGAAGGTATATTTACGACTGAAGGCTGTTAGCCCCCTGGTAGACATAACCAGGATACATTCGCACATAAAGTCCGGAGGAATGAGAGGAAGATACGGGATTTGGTCGGATCACTATTCCTGGCGGTTTTCCCCTGGAATCTCCTCTCCCCCTACTCGTCGCCAGTAAAGGTGACATTCATAGGTGAAATGGTGAAAGAGAGGCGAGGGAAGAGAAAAGTCTTGGCGCCTAGTGCTTCCCACGGGAGAGAAAAGGCTCCCCGAGCCTCGAGGAGTCTGTAAGGAAACGGTAAGGAAGACTTCGAAAAGTCGTTTTTTGCCCCTCTCTGTCAGGTGATATATATATACAAGTCCGTGTACAACCCTATCAGCCGTTTCCTTTCCGATGGGGTTTCCTTTTCTGGCCGTTACCAAACAACAAATTTGTCACTGGGTAATCCCACGTTTCCTCCACCTGCTGTTCACAGATTTCTGTCCTCGAGTCACCCTCTTTTATTTTCCTTCTGGTTTTCTTCATGTTTGATTTTTCAAGTCTCTATAATTGAGGAGCTTGATTCCAAAAGGTATTAGGGGTATTCATGGTCTGGGAGATTTGACGTCGAATCTTCGAATTTGGAGATTCGACGAGAGTCAGTGCGCATGCGCGCCGACTAATACGACGATTCGATTTACGACGGGCTGAAGGCGTCGTAAATCGAGATTCGACGTCGAATGAGGAATTTCACCATGTCGGAATTTCCTATTTTTGACACCAAAATCGGATTCAGCACCTCGAAAAACCACCTACTGCAAACTTTCAGCTCTTACTTCCTAATTTACGAATAAACAAAACAGTGTATAAAATATGAACGTTTAAAAAAACCGGGATGATGACTTCAACCTGGAATAGTTCATTTACGGCCGCTTGAAGCTCTGAGATAGTGAATTTTATAGTCCTCAGATGCAACATTTTACAAAACCAGTAAAGATCGAAATCGAAAAACTGAAGAAAAAAAATAGAAAAGTAAGATGGGGAAAATTAGGTTTCCCCTGTTTTTGTTTGATAACTTTCCTCTTAGATAACACAATTTGTCGTACCATCAGGCAACAATGGGAGGAGACGGCGATCCGAACAGCCAATCAGCAAGCGTTTCCTCTTCACGTTGAAGAGGTCCGTTTTCCCGGTTATTTTTTGAAATCATAAATTTTGATTGTCTCCCAAACATAACAGGAGATTTATTTTCCGAAATCAACCCGATTTTCATCTATCCCACACCATTAACTATTCAGCAAAAATGCAAACAGAATTCGGTGAAATTCCTTATTACAAAATGTGATCCTAACCCTAGCGGCAGTTCTGTGAAGCAGCTATCATGACATCAACAAACAGATTTTCTCGTCCTTTCATTTTGAGTTTTTCTTTCAACAACACCTTTTTTTGTTTTTTATTCCGTTTTTCCGTTCGTTTCGTATTCTGTTAGAAGTGGGTTTTTTTCTCGATTAAAATTTAATGAGTGGAGCTGAGCCACCCAAGTGGCTAAGGAAAAACGCAACCATCTGATGGTCTGCTGGAGAAGTGTAAATGTTGCTTGCTGGCATTAAAGAGAGCATAGCATTCTCCTTTCTAGCATCGAACATGTTTCAGCCATAAGTTAAGGACCAAAATGCGTTCAAAATTGTGTGACGGAAGTAGGAAGGGTTTTTCTTAAAGACAAGACTCCTCGTCGGTAGGAGCTTTTGCGATTTAGAAGCATGATCCTTTTTTAATTCTAGCCGTACATTTTTTAGTTCGTATACTAGGAACTTTATAATAGAATTTATTAGGAACCTCTGGGGTATTATCATTTTTCAACTGAAAGGAAATAAATGAACATGCGGTTCTTTTGGCACTGATTTGGTTAGCGTCTGATGGCACAAGGAGCGCTACCACAACGATTTTCGACGATTCGACGGGGGAAAATGTGGTAGCATCATGTTACCCTCGAG
This sequence comes from Apolygus lucorum, assembly GCA_009739505.2. Classification (NCBI taxonomy): domain Eukaryota; kingdom Metazoa; phylum Arthropoda; class Insecta; order Hemiptera; family Miridae; genus Apolygus; species Apolygus lucorum. The sequence goes on along the minus strand of CM019168.2, from coordinate 23,226,078 downwards.
TATACGACGATTCGACGATCGAATCAGACCATGAATACCCCTATTATAATTATCCATTTTGGTCAAACGTGAGAAAAACGCGAAAGACCATAGCGACCTGAAAAACGTGCTATAAACCAATGATGTTATTTTTTATATATTTCTAAATTATTATAAATATTATTGGAAAAAAAGGTAAATTAGTTCAATGTTTAAAATAGTTTGAAACGAGATTTGAAATATCAGATTTATGGATATACCTACCTAGTACTTTTTGAAACAAAACGTGGCGTTTATTACTTTTGGTTTATTATTTTCAATAATAAACCTTTGGAATCGACCAAGAAAAAAAATTTAACCCCCCCCCCACCCTAAATTTGTTGGTTCACATTTCAAGGCATGGAGAATCCAAAAATCGAATAAAAGTTTGGCCGTCCGTCCACCGTACGCGGCATTTTCCCCACTTAGCATTGACCGATTTTGATGAAATTTGGTATATGGGTTCCATTTGGGGTCTAGTTGTGCCCGGAAGCTTTTGGTTGATGTAGGTCACTTCTAAGGGTTAAAATTTGAACATTTTTCTAAATTTCTAATTCAAAAATTTTGATATGAAAGTATTGTTTTTCCATCAATGTGAGATAGTATCGACTTTTTAGAGACCACGCGTAGCCCTGTAGGACAAACCGTTCGCTCCCTATGAGAACTTAAGGTTTGGACTTACGATAAATCAGAAACACGAGTTTGAATCGCAAAAGAGGCCTAATCTCCGTTCAAGCTTTAGCTGAACGAAATGCGATCGATGTGAAAAACACTCATGTTGGTTGGTGATAACAATGGCAAAGCCGTGTTCTTTGCAGACGAGTGATCTATATAGAAAAATAATAAACCTTTTTGTAATCATTTGCAGCGTTTTTATGTTTCTAAATTATAATAAATATGATTGGAGAAAAAGGTAAATTAGTTCAAAGTTTAAAATAGTTTTGAACGAGATTTGAAATATCATATTGATGGATATACCTAGTACTTTTATAGTATCGTGGCGTTTAGTTCTTTTTGAAATCAAACGAAGTGGATATAGTACTTTTTGAAATCGAACGAAGTGGATATAGTACTTTTTGAAACAAAACGGATAAGAGATCGCCATTGTGCTGGATATAGTAAGTAAAGTAAACAACCATTTCAGGTTTGATTTTCTTCCGACTGCCATTCTTGGCGTCGCGGAAAATCAGCTGTCTTCTGAAGGGAAGATCAGAATTCGTTCTGATGATTTCGCTCATGGCTTCCCATTGGCCTCACCGCCCTGGGATGAGAGCCCCGGCCGCCAAAAAACGCTCTCTGCCAGCGATAAGCCTTGAACCCACGACCTCCGCAGAAGTCCGCCCTAAGTCCACCGCCAAACAGCGACCAACGACGCCCCAATGACTTTGCCCTCCGGACACCCCTGCTGGATATAGTACCTTTTGACATTAAACGGAGTATTCACTCGTTTTTCAAAGGAATAGCATTCACTCAGTATTCACTCGTTTTTATCTTTTGCTCCAAAAGGATAGCATTTTTGTGAAGAACTACCCCCCTAAAACCCTGGGAAAGTGTTAACTCCATTTCGATAAAAATGGTCTTTAGTACCTTTTGGAATCAAACTCCTCAATTACTCTCGCTCATAATCCTTCGTTTCGAACAGCTACAGTTGAGGCATAAGTTAATGTGAAAATTTTCAAAATGTCAGCAATTTCAACAGATATTTTTTAAATAAGTTAAATAAGAAGACAAGTTTTCTTTCCTCAGTAACGAACTTAGGGAAGCTTTGTATTCGTACCTTACCTAGTTTTGAAAGTTTTTGAATTTATTATCTACTAAGCATCGGATCATACTTGTACAACGTTATATATGATATAACTTATTGTGTTTCCTTAGTAACAAACACTAAAACTAGTAAATTTTGTCGTGTATTTATCGACGCTGATCCAATTTTGAAGTCATTTCTAACGTTACCTACGTTGACCTACTGCAATTTATCTGTAGGGTAGATGTAATGGATTTTTCGCGAGTATTATATCTTAACTTGGGATGGTACAGATGCCCAAATTGGGTTGTCAAATCCAACTTCGAAAAGAACTACTATGCTACCTGAAAAGCTAGGATTAGTCTCATTCATTTTTATTTATTTTTTATTTTTTATTTTTATTTTTTTTACTTTGCTAATGTATGGTTTTGTTGTAGACGGTTGGGCCTCATTAAATGTACACGTTCACTTTGTATTAAACTGGTTCTTTATTATATGTTTTAACTCGTAGATCATGCAAATATATGAAAAGGGGGGATGCCGTGAGCGAGAGAGACGAGAGTTCTTCTCATCGCAATCAGGCGGGATCGCGGTCCAAGTGAATCGACAGAGCGCAGTCTGTCGGTATCTTTTTAAGCTATCACAACATCTTCCCTATTTTCACCTGAGTTGATTGATTACAAAGGCAGGGAGAGAACATGCGCACTTGATATCGATTGTACATCATAATCCTAACCTTCTCAGATAAATAAACAGTTAACAGTGACATAGGTTCTTCCACTTAACAATCTCGGAACATTATCTTTAATTTACGATCCTTAAGTACGTAACTAACAAATTTTCACTCATTTCATCGTGTTCAACAACCAACGTGATTTCACTAACTAACGTAATTATCCTAGGTATAATGTGTTACCATTTCTCGGAAGGTGTGATCGGAATCGGTACCAATCAGTGATCGAATTTGATCAAGAACTAGTGATACAGGACTGTTGATATTTCACAAGATAACTGCATCTATGGTAGGTTTCATGCACTAATTCTACCGTACAACAGTTTATTTAACAATGTTTCCTTTATCATCTATTATCATGTAATAAATGCCATTATCAATTTTGCATACCTAGACGTTCTGGTCGTTTTATTGTTTCCCTATCTCTAAATGAGTATCGTCTTTTCTGAATCCTATCATTTTCCGTGTTCTTTGTCTCTTGTAATTTATTATTTGTATTAGGTATCCTTATCAAGTCCCTTCGGTTCCTCCTATAGGAGCTGTTGTTTTCGTTTCTTATTAAAATTGATCTTGGTGTACTAGCCTTTCCATTTACCCATCCCCGTTCCCAACGATTCCTATGTCTGTATAACACCTCATCTTCTGGGCCTATTTCAACAAGTTCTTTACTCCCTCGATCATAGTTTTTCTTTTGGTTTGTTTGGGACATTGTATGTCTTTCGCTGACTACTTTGGGATCGGGTATTTTTGGTTTCAAAACACTTTCCATTACGGTAGTTTTATCCCTCATATTCCGGTTATAAAGGAGTTGGCTTGGGGAAAACCCTAGGGACGGAATCTCTGTGTTTCTGTAGTGAAACAAAAGAGTGTTAGGATCCTGATTACTAGTTTTGGCTTTTTTTAATAGGTTTTTACAGATTTTTACTGCAGACTCAGCGAGTCCGTGCCCTTGAGGATAGTTAGGGCTGCTCGTAATTATTTTGGTACCTATTTGGTTCAAAAATTGCTTGAATTCACGGCTATTGAAAGGATTATTATCACTAACAATTTCGAATGGATAGCCGTGTGTTGAGAATACTTTGTTACATACCTTAATTATTGCCGCGGTGTTTTTATATTTTATTTTTGCCATTTCAATCCATTTTGAAAAGTAATCGACTACCACTAAGTAACATTTGCCTTCAAATTCGAGTATATCCATACCTAGCTTAAACCATGGCAATGTCGGTATTGGCACGGGAATCATTGGCTCTTTGGGATTTTGTTGTCTGGTTTCTTGGCAAACTTGGCACCGATTTATATAGTCCTCGATCGCCTTTGTCATTCCCGGCCAATAAAATGATTTTCTTGCCTTTGCCAAGGTTTTTGTAACACCTAAATGCCCTTCATGTAGAATTGTTAACACATCCGTTATAACTGCTGTGGGTACTACTACTCTATCTTTGTACATGATTAGGCCACTTTCTAGACTTAGGTTATTTCTGATTTGGTAGTAGGTTGGGAGCTCCTTGGAGGCTATTTTCGGCCATTTGGTGCTCATGTAGTTCAAGACTTTTTTTAGGTTTGAATCACTTTTAGTTTCATTTTCAAATTGACATCTCCTGTTTTCTGACATAATATTAGCAATTAAAGAGTGAATTACGAAGTTTAATTCTTCGTCATCTTTGGGCATTGGTCCTACTACTGCCCGAGAGAGAGCATCAGCTAAAACCATTTGGCTTCCAGGTAAGTATGTAATTTTATAGTTATACTTGGTTAATTTTAGCAACATTCTTTGTAGCCGGTTGGGGACTTTATCCATATTTTTATTAGAAATGCTAATTAGTGGTTTGTGGTCGGTTTGAACCAAAACCTGTCGCCCATAAGTGTAGTAATGAAAATGTTCCATGGCATAGCAAATGCCCAACATTTCTTTTTCTATCATGGCATATTTTTGTTCGGTTGGAGTTAAAGCGCGAGATGCAAAAGCAATGGGTTTCCCTTCCTGAACTAGTGCACAACCTAAACCATCTTTACATGCATCACATTGAACAATAAGGGGTTTGTTTTCATCATAGTAAGACAAAACGGGGCTACTTGAAACTAAGTTTTTCAATATTTTAATAGTTTTTTGGTGCTCTTCAGTCCAACACCATTTGGAATCTTCTCTCGTCAATGCCCTAAGTGGTGCAGTGATCTTGGCTACCTCTGGTATGAATTTTCCCAAATATTTAATAATACCTAGAAATCTTAGGAGCGACTTTTTGTCCTTGGGCTCGGGCATTTCGGTTATTGCTTTAATCCGATCCGGATTAATTTCCAATCCCTTTTCATGGATAACATGACCCAATATTTTAATTCGATTTTTTCTAAAGTTAAATTTTTTTGGATTAAACGTGATACCACTCTTTTTGGCGATTTCTAGTACCTCCCTGAGAATTCGGTCATGTTCCTCTAATGTCTTAGCAGCTATTGTTATGTCGTCTATATACACTTTTACTCCTCTGATGTGACCAAATAGCTCTGAATTTTTTTTTTGAAAAATCTCTGCTGAATTTTTTATTCCAAATGGTAGTCTTTCAAAGCGAAATCTGCCTATTGGGGTTCCAAAACTTGTGAACGCTGCTGACTTATTCCCAATTGAAATCTGATAGAAGCTGTCTTTCAAATCCAAACTGGTGAAGTAATTATTACCATTAAGATCACTTAGTATTTCATCTTGAGTTGGTATATTAAATTTCTCATTGACTAATTGGGAATTAAGGTCTTTTGGATCCAGGCACAATCTAAGAGAACCATCCGGTTTCTCTACGATCACCAGTGGATTTAACCACTCACTTGGCCCCTCAACTCTGGATATTACTCCAGATTTCTCTAGTTCCATAATTTTATCATTTAATCTATTTAGTAGATGCTTAGCCACCCTGCGGGGTGCTTTAGCAACTGGTATGTAATCTGGTTTCAGTTTAAGTTCATGGGGTTTTCCTGGGAAGACTCCTAAACCCTCAAATACTTTTTTATATTCATTTATGACTGAATGTTTATCTTTGAACGTAATTTTGGTTGCAGTTGAAGCGATTCTCTTTATTAAATTGAATTCTTGACAAGTATCTAATCCTAAAATTGGCTTATCCGCTGTATCTATCACTAGGTATTCCACCTTAATCTTATTTTCTTTTATACGTGTTTCTAACAACACAGTGCCTTTTACAAGTAACCTATTATTATTGTAAGCGGATAATTTGATATTACAACGTCTTAATTTTAATGATTGATCTTTATTTATTACTTTAAGGATTCTCCAAGGCAATATATTAACTTGACTCCCTGAGTCAATCTTAAATTTGACTTTATCCTCATTTATCTTTGCGATTACTGACCATTCATTGATTTCCCCTTCATCATTGTTTAGTTTATCTACTCTCACAATTGAATCTAAATATGCAGAATCATCACTATCAGACTCATATTTTGTCACTATAGATTTGGTTTTTCTGTCATAGTAGTTATTCCTTCGTTTTGGTCTGAAGCAAACAGCAGCAAAGTGGTTATACCCATCACAATTTTGACATTTTTTACCGTATGCCGGGCAACGGCCTATTTCATGAGCCCTACCACATTTTTTACAGCTGTACGTTTCTTTGCTTCGCTTTTTATCCTCCTCAAACCTAGATCCCTTATGCTTGTTTCTAAAGTTACCTTTTTTGAAAGCGTCAACGCACTTTTCCTTGTCCTGTTCATTGGTTTTCCTGATGTCCTGGACTTCCGATTTTCGACTTTCATGACGTTTGACGATCTTGATGGCTTCTTCCATTGTGAGGTCATCTCCTTCATCCAGTAGGCGTCCCAGTAGCGTTTCCTCTTTACATTGCGCTATGAGTCGATCCCGTACCATGTTGTTCCTTTCTGCGAAGTCACACGTAGCAGCGGCGGCTTTCAGGAGAGTAGCATACTCGATCAATGACTGGTTTTCTTGAAGCATCAGTGTGTTGAATTTGAATCGCTCGTACAAGACGTTTTTTTCCTGGTGCGAAATGATCGGAGAAGGCATTGACGACTTCAACAAATTTGGTTAAAACGGGAGGCACATTTTCTTGGTCTTCTGCTTCTTCCTTAGCCTGAATTTTCGCATCCGCTACAAGAGTATTATATATTTCGATACCTTTAGTTCCAAGCTGATTCAACAACGTAGCTATTTTTATTTCATCAGAATCCTTGTTCTTTTTGGATGCCAGAATGTAAATGTTGAACTGTTGCAGCCAATCTTCCCACTCTCTGGGTAGGTGGTCTGCTTCAAAATTGAACGACCTCGGGGGTTTACACGACATGGCTTCCGCCATTGCCCACCACTTGTTGCTCTGCTACAAAAAGTATCAAGCGATACAAAATGTGTTCACACAATATTCACACAATAAGTACCTGTGACGTGGAGACTTCTGACACCATGTTGTAGACGGTTGGGCCTCATTAAATGTACACGTTCACTTTGTATTAAACTGGTTCTTTATTATATGTTTTAACTCGTAGATCATGCAAATATATGAAAAGGGGGGATGCCGTGAGCGAGAGAGACGAGAGTTCTTCTCATCGCAATCAGGCGGGATCGCGGTCCAAGTGAATCGACAGAGCGCAGTCTGTCGGTATCTTTTTAAGCTATCACAACAGGTTTTATTGAGACTTTTCCAAAATAGTGCAATTTGAATTCTCATCAAAAGTTGCACAAATTATAAATTACCGGTGAAAAATTGTGGATTTGGTCAAACATCTGTAGTTATGGCTGCAACAAGAAATCGGGAATTTGGGCAAAATCGAGGTTTTGGAGGAATGATTTGTTTTCCTACTTTCAAAAAGAAGTAAGTACCTACAGCAATTATGTGGAGAATAAACGTGGGCGGTACCTTATTTCACTGAATCCACCCTGTTTTCCTGAAATGGATTTCGATCTCTTCCTCATATACACAACCTCACACAAGGAACAATAGCCCGTTCAAACAATGCTTATTCGCCGTTCAAAGTTTAATCTTCCCAATAAGGAATCCCAATTTCATTCCGCTAATTGCTTCATTGTTCCCAACTTTCGGAGCTAAAAGGCAGGCGTGGAGGGGAGGCTAGCAACAGGTTGAGGGCGGGATGCGGCAAGTTGAGAAAGTTTCTATTAAAGTAGAAAGGGGGAGTTTCAGCCCGTGATTAGAGAGGCTCTGATATCCTGATTAGAGACGGGCCGCTGAGTCGTGGAGGAAGAGTAACGATACCAACCGCCAGCCACCAACAGGCTAACAATTACGGTTTTAGTAGCATGTCCGCTCACTCGTCCAAGCAGGATTGCTGTACTACAAAACCAAAGTGTACTAAGTGACTGAAAAAGTCCACTTTCTTTTGTTAATTTGTTATAATTGTAACATTATATGAAACATTGTAAGGAATATCGACCATCTTCCCAAACTCTCTTAATGCTCTTTCAATTCCAGTAGATGTGGCATTGTTAGGTGGTCCATTTTTGGTGAATACTTTGCATTCGATGTCAGTTATTTATAAAGTATGGAGAAATTTCAATTTGTCGATGACACACCTGTCTCGTCAGATCGCCCTCCTCTGGACGACTAGTTCCCTTTCTTCCCTTCTTCGCCTTTGTAACCGATGTGTGCCCCAGTTGAATCAATTTACTCTCTCTCTCTCTCTCTCGTACTTTATTCTTCATAGTTTAGAAGAATGTATGTGTTTTTTCCCTAAAAATAAGGAACCGATGCTCATCTTTCCCATGACAAACAACTACCTACTTACCATTTTCCATATAGCACGACTGTATTCTTTGATCGCTTCAATCACAGCTTAGAGATTTAATAATTTATACCGGTTTTTGGGAAAACCCAACAAATCTTTTTTTTATTCAATTTTACAGGGATGCCAATTTTGTGATCCTATGTGTAATACATTTTTAATTTTGGAGAATTTAAAAAAGTATTTTTTTCTAAGCTTCATTCCACGTTACTTTTCATGTAAGAAGATCTTGAAAATCTGTTCAAAACGATATAAATAGACTAATTTAGGAAACAACAGGATTTTGCTTAGAATGTTGAGAAATTACTCATGTGGAGGCAAGAAGAATGTCTACTTTTCCATAGTAACAATGGTTTATAAAGAGCACGGAACTCGAGAAGAGTAGTTAGTTAGCTTGAAAACACGATGGTTCCTGCCTGTTAGCTTGGGGAAGCCAATCAAATGGAAAATGTCTAGTTTTGGAAGCGATCCTGTCTCTTGTGAACAGTTTACGGTGGGATGTGTTGGCTTTTGGATTGAAAACGCTTCATCAGATGTTGAGACACATTTCTAGGCTATTTCCAGTTTCAAATTTCCTTAACTTGAATGGATCTATATGGTTTTGGAAACTAACTCCTCGACTCTCAACCTCACTAATATCTCTCAGGTATAGAATTTCTTCGCATTCATTTACTGAGACTTCGGAAGACGACTTTCGTTATGAACTTTAGTGATGATCTAAAACCAATCAAATGAGCCCTGATTGGCTAATTTGAAATCTCAATAAAGCATCCATTGAAGGGTCTCCTTCATTAGCTTACTTTTCAATGGGCAGTTTGAAGAGCGGAAAGGAACGGCCTGAAAGTGGCACTCGCCTCCTGAAAGCAAGCAAGAAACGGAGTGGTAGAGAGGTGATGAAAATCGGGAGGAAGTGCTTTTAATTCGAGGCAGCCGATCTAAAATAATGCGAATTACCGTGGAAGTAGATCGCCCGATTGGAGGAAGGGGGAAGGAAAAAAATTACCTCATTAAGCGGGAGCCCTTTATATTGATTCCAAGGGGGTTTCAAGTTTACCGGGGAAGACGAGGAAATTGGTTTTTGAGAATCTTCTAAACTTGAGGAGGAAAATAAATTTGAATATAGCTTTATCACTTTAAAAAGAGATGCAACACTCATCGATTTCTGTTGTTACAGGGTTGTTATAATCTGTGGGGCCTCCTCCTTTCTATCTTCAGCTGCGTTGAGTATCAAAAGCATATCAGCATCAATGATCGTTACCTTCGGAGAAAAATCAGCAGTTATAATCAAAATCATGTCCTGAAATTTGGATGGTTGATCCCAACCAACAAGGTTCCTGAATCTTGAGGGTTCCAGCCTTCTTGTCAAAAATGGTGGTTTTGAGTTAGGTTCAATGCGAGACACATTAGTCGAGCCCTATGCGCTGCTCCAACTGTCTTGTTTTCATCTATGTTAAATAGCGAAGAAATGTTTTTAAAAAATTGACACTAACCAGAGCTCTGTGGACCAATCGATCGCTTAATGAGGATAATTATTTACCTAATTAATTAATGTATCAATTTAAGATAGTGTTCAATTTAAAAAAAAATGAAACCACCCAGCCGGTCCACTACGAGTATTGTTGAATGAGCAATTATTGTGAAATTTATCAGAACTACGTCTAAAAAATTCTTTTAGAGTCGACCCGCGTCCACCCACTTATCCCAAGTCTTCAGAAGGACCTCTTCTGGCCATTGTAGGGAGGTTTTCGCCTTCTTTGCTCCTCAAGTAAGACGAATGATGAATCAGAAACACGGGTGTGAATCGCATAATATGCGATTTGCCTCACTTCAGACAGAGAACAATCATATTATGATTGTTCTCTGTCTGAAGTGAGGCAAATCTGAGCTATGTTCTTCCGTCGTGTAGAATTCCTTCTTTTACGTCAGTCATTTGTGCTTCCTCAGCAACCAAGAAAAAATTTTTGTAATGAAGGCACTTACAACTCTCGGGTAGCGAAGTTATTGCTAATATGTAGTATTAATGGAAAAGCCGCGTTCTATGCGGGCGGGGTATCTATACAGTAAAATAATAAACCATTGTGCAATAATTACCAGCGTTTTCTTTTATTACGAGCTGGTTACAGAATACTATGATTATCGAATCGACCAAATTTATGTAGGCGTTCATTTTCTGTAGTAAAAATGGAAATCGTAATCATCAGCTGCATAGCAATTGGATCAGTTGCTAATGGAGCCAAATCGTCACCAAAAGTCGGCATTTTAATATATTTTCCCACTGTTGCGCTACCAACCATTCCCTGCCTCAATTCATTAACTTATAAAAAATGTAGTTAAAAGTGAAAAATTTGTGCAAAAAATTGTGAATTTGGAAAAGTTTGTTTATCGGTTTTTTTTCCTTTTTTTTTGTTAAGAGAAATTGGAAGTGAGTATTTCAATTGCAACTGTTATGCCTCGACGAATTAACCCTTTACACCGAACTTCTAAGGCAATCTCAACTCTTCCCCCTTCGGCCAACCCGCTCATGAAACTAACCCCCATCAAAGTCCTCAAGAGATTATGAAGGAAAGAAATCCCCTCTGGAGTGGGATGTTTGAAAAGAAGCTGGTCCTGACAACTCCAGCTCCTCAACTTCTTTTATGCCCAACCGGAAACCCTTTCGGGGGAAAACCATTCCCGGCATTTACCGACCGCTTTTCCGAAGACTTTTCCTCAAGTTTTGACCCCCTTCCTCTTCCCGTCACCGTCGTTCTCGACAATCTCACGGTATTTCCCTCTCATCCCACAAAATGATCCCCCTCTCCGAGGAAGTCTTGTTGGGTTACCTTTCTCCCTGGTTCTTTCGAGGAACCTAACTTACTTCACTTTGTCAATGTTAGGGGTTTTCCATGTCATTAATAATTGTCGGCTTAGGGTGGTTGGCGAAGGGGATGGGGGGATACAAACTGGTGGTTCAGATTAGGTGAAGCTTCGAAGCGTTTTCTCCGGGAAATATCTCCCAATAAGTGTTTCACCCCTCCGATCAAGTCCCAGTGATTGATTGTATTGTAACGATCTGATGGTTCTTGGTAAATCTTACCTTTAAATACGGTGGTGTCCAACAGTTTGTCGTTAGATTGGTTGTTGCTGTATTCAATCTTCAGAACGACCGGTTTTACAATGATAGAAAATAGTAGACATTTCACCTTCATTTTGAATACATATGTGATGTTTACGACGTAATTTCACTAAAACAATAAAAAAAACAAGAATTAATTTGACCCCTTAGGATTGTCCACCATTCTGGCAAACGAACTCTTACTTACACATTTGTTATCTTGTATATTTTGTCTCTATTTTGAATTTTGTTGATGGATCCTAGAGTGATTTTGTCAAGTGATCATTATTGTTACCATTTCGCAATGATGTAAAGTGTTTAGCATCTAGAATGGTTCCAAAAATCAGAATGTTTCCAAAATGTTCCAAAATTGATGGCATGAATGCAAGAGCAGCCACAAAGGAGCGAATTGAGGGTTTCAAGCCCATTTACGTAGACAATATTGCCAATATTAATAAAGGCATAGTGAATGAGAATATATGTACCATCAGAAGCTGGTCGATTTTCCTGGTTCTTTTTTTGTCCGTCGCGGAAAACTATCTAGTTGTGCACTACGTCGCCGGAATTTCGAATTTTGCCTTTTAAGGGGGGGAAAGGGGGGGGGGGGGTTAATGCTCGAAAAACGTGCGTTTTTGGGCATAATCTTGTGTACTCTGCCCAGGCCTTAGTTCTCAAACGATTTTCGTGGTTCTTTTTTTGTTTGACGCGAAATAGTATCTAGTTGTGCACTACGGCGCTGGAATTTTGGATTTTGCTTTTTAAGAGGGGGAAAGGGGGGGTCAATGCTTGAAAAACGTGCGTTTGCGTGCATAATCTTGTAAACTCTGCCCAGGCCTCAATTTCCAACCGATTTGCGTGTTTCTTTTTTTGTTCGACTCAAATAACTTCAGAGTTGTACATGATTTTACCAGAGTACCAAAATTCGCAAGGGGAGGGGGTGAGTGGGGGGATAATATCCACAAAATATCCGATTTTTCAATATTTTGGTTCCTTTACTGCTTACTAATTGTACCCAAGCTTTGAAATTGAGGAAAAATTCTCATTATACCTCCGAATTTTCATGAATTATTCTCTGTACCACCATGGTGCCAGGATATGGTGTTGGAAGTTTTTTTTTTTTTTTTTTTTTTTTTTCACCTTGAATACGGATGTGAACTTCGACGGACTGCCTACGAAAACTAACAGATGAAAGTTCAATGTTACGACGTATTTCCGCTTTGGTGCCAGACTGGCACCATTGTTGGCGTTGGGGAGGTGGCGGTGGGGGGGGGGGGGGGGGTGAACTCAAATTCGCATGTTGGGTATCGTAGATCATGGATTTTAAAATGCTCTTCAGATTCGAGGCTCCCATGCCGCTAGAAATGTTAAGGTGGATAATGGTGGGGGGGGGGGTCAGTATTTCTTGCCTAAAGTAATAAATAAATTACATCGAGTGAAACAGTTTTATCGCTAACCAACTGGTTAAACTGATCTAATGCTTATCCAATGGGACGTCCCCTGGAATGCATGCATTACTAAACAATATGTTTTTTTTTTTGCTTCCGAGTCTACCAAGGTAGCGGAAGCTTTGTTTTCACTTTTCAAGGACGAAAAAAAAAAGTTCTCCAAAATCAAAATTTTCACTCGCGTTTTGCGTTTTAGACCTTTCTGAACAATTTTGGTTCCGTGTCTGTGTGTCTGTCTGTCTGTCTGTCTGTCTGTCATGAATTCCTTGTAACGCGCATAACTATACGAAGTTATTGTCCGATTTCGATGAAATTTTCAGGGATTGTGCGGGTTGGTGTGTAGACGGTCCCCTATGAAAATCATCATCCCCGGACTGATAGAGGCGACTGCGCATGCGCAAACGTGAATTCCTTGTAACGGCCATTACTTCTACATTTTCCATCCGATGTCGATGAAATTTTCAGGGATGTTACGGATTAGTGTTTAGATGGTCCCCTATGAAAATCATCACCCCCGGATTGATAGTAGCCGATGCGCATGCGCGAACGTGAATTGCTTGTAACAGCCATAACTTCCACAATTTCTACCCGATTTCGATGACATTTTCAGGGATTACGGGGATTAGGTTGTAGATGTTCCCCAATGAAAATCAAGGCCTTAAAATCTTACAGTAGCCTCTGCGCATGCGCAAACGTAAAATCCTTGTAACAGCCGTAACAATCGTGTGTGACCTGAGGATCTCAACCCCAACCCCTTTATAGGACAGTAAGCAATGCTCTGGACTCCCACCCAGAAGTCCCAGGTTCAACTCCCAGTCAAGCTAGGGGATTTTTTGATCCAATCACTACCGCACTTACATTTTTCGTCCGAATTTGATGAAATTTTCTAGGATTGTCCAGATTAGCGTGTAGATGGTCCCCTATAAAGGTACTTAGAGATTGGTGTTTTGAGATTAACTACTATGCATCGGATCATCTATATAATCGGGTTATGGATACGAGGAAGCTATGTGCCACACCCACTTGGCAGACGTTTTTTTTTTTGCTGCACGAACTAAACTTCCCTATATTTAGTGAACATTTCAAGACCCATCTCCGAGCTAAGTAATCTATGGACGACTTCATACCGTGCTGAAGAAGGAAGCAGTACCTACCTTCTCTGTTTCTTTTTTTCTTATTTACAGTTGCATAAACCACACACAATTGTTTTACATGGATAATTGTTTATTACTTGTACTTTATTTATATTGTACTTTATGTATTTTTTTTATTACTTTGTACTTTATTGCAGCGCAGAAGGCTGAGAGCCTGTATCAATCTTGTTACCAAAGAGAGAGAACAAACACTTCATTGAACATTGTAGAGGTAATAAAGGTGGACATCGTGTTACCAAATGTTTGAATAGAAAAATTCAAGGAAATCTCAGTGGGCTTGAGGCAAACATCCGTTTCATCAACTATTAGTTGCTAAATAAAAATACAAAAAACCTCATCAAATGAAAAATTGAAAACCTCCCAAAAGAGGCCTCCACTTTTTTGGTTATTATGGCTATGAAACTCCATTTTAAAGCTACTTGGGCCCAAAGGTAATTTCGGGCTCTCAAAAAAGAGCGAAATAAACCGATTTTATCGCACCTCTCGGAAAACAAAGTATGCCACTTCTGTCTGGCCGCGTTTCAACTTCCCGGAAGGAGTTTTTTTTCTGAAAATTCAAGTAGAGCTATATTTTTCAAGGAGGAAGACTATGAAGTGGATGGAAAGGGTGACTTGAAATTGGGGTATTTTTTTCTGCGGCTGCACCTCAACTTCTGGGTACTTTTTGGTTTGGGGGGAAGTGTGCGGTCTAGAGATGTAGGGAAGAGGGTGGAGGAGAATTTCGACGGTTCGAAGTCGTAAAGTCCTTCTTTTTCTGCGAGCTATAAACAAAGGGTATAAAAACATTTCATTACCTTTCTTCGTTTTCTTCCCCTTTCACCCCCTCCACCATCAAGGGAAAGCCTTCTCCCCAAAGGATGGTTTGAAGGGGGGGGGGGGTTCTCTACTGGTAAAACCCAGCAAAGTCCCGAGGCGCCCGTAAAATTCGTTGTAATTCTTTTAGCTGGGTCGCTACGCACCCTCCCTTCTTCAACCATCCAGTGAAAACCACCTTTACCCCCCCCCCTTTTAAAAATTCCCCAAAACTCACCCCATCTTTTTAAAGGCACTCTACCCCATCTTTTCCACCACTCCCACCTTTTTTTTTTTATAAATTCTCTCGGGTAGTACATCAATTTAATTTTTTTCGTCACTCCCTTCAGGTGGTTTCTCTGAAATGTATGGCTCCCCGATTTTATAAATTTGTTTTTCTCTTTCCGAGGGTAATTCCGACTACCAACTATACTCCCAGGAGCATGCTTTTAAACCGTCATTAAAAACATATTTTCTTCTTTCCCCTCCTCAAATCTCTTCATAGCTGTCTGCAACTTTGTATCTTGATTTGTTTCCAACGTAGAGTGTTTTAGTTCTCATTTTACTCACAGACTGCGATGTTGGCTCGTCGTTTTCAAAGTAAACTCGAGTCACAAACAGTAGTAACAGAGCGAGTAACTTTTTTTATAAATCTGCTCAGAAATTCGCTGATATATTTTTGGCTGAATCTTGACATTTAATATTTAGGTAAAAAAATTGAGAATGAATGTTGATAAGTAAATATTTTTACTGCGGCTGTTGAAAATCATATAAACATATTTATTTATTACTAGGTATTTTATATTACTTATATTTCTAATCGAATCGAGTATCACATTAAAATCATTGCTTACCGAATTAGTGATAGTTTAGTGGGTGAATCACGGGGCACGTGTTATTTCCTGTAAAGAAGCTAAACTGCCCTACATGGTGGACAGGTAACATACGAATTTTTTTTTCATTTCCGAGTCTACCAAGGTAACGGAAGCTTTGTTTTCACTTTTCAAGGTTGAAAAAAAAATGTTCTCCAAAATCGTGGTAATTTTGATTAACAGAATTGATAATGAATGTTGATAACTAAATATAATTTTCACTGCGGCTGTTAAAAATCACATAAACATATTTATTTATTACTAGGTGTTTCACATTACTACATATTTATTTATATTTCTAATCGAATCGATTATCACATTAAAATCATTGCTTACCGAATTAGTGATAGTTTAGTGGGTGAATCACGGGGCACGTGTTATTTCCTGTAAAGAAGCTAAACTGCCCTACATGGTGGACAGATAACATACGATTTTTTTTTTTACTTCCGAGTCTACCAAGGTAACGGAAGCTTTGTTTTCACTTTTCAAGCTTGAAAAAAAAAATTTTCTCCAAAATCGTGGTAATTTTGATTAACAGAATTGATAATGAATGTTGATAACTAAATATAATTTTCACTGCGGCTGTTAAAAATCACATAAACATATTTATTTATTACTAGGTGTTTCATATTACTACATATTTATTTATATTTCTAATCGAATCGATTATCACATTAAAATCATTGCTTACCGAATTAGTGATAGTTTAGTGGGTGAATCACGGGGCACGTGTTATTTCCTGTAAAGAAGCTAATCTGTCCTACATGGTGGACAGGTAACATACGAAATTTTTTTACTTCCGAGTCTACCAAGGTAACGGAAGCTTTGTTTTCACTTTTCAAGGTTGAAAAAAAAATTTTCTCCAAAATCAAAATTACCACTCGCGTTTTACGTTTCAGACCTTCCTGAACAATTTTGGTTCCGTGTCTCTCTACCTGTGTGTATGTCCGTCATGAAATCCTTGTAACGATTTCGATGAAATTTTCAGGGATCGTGCGGATTGTCGTGCAGATGGTCCCTTAAGATAATCATCACCCCCGGACAGATAGTTGCTGCTGCGCATGCGCAAACGTGAAATCCTTGCCACAGCCATAGCTTCTACATTTCTCACACGATTTCGATGAATTTTTCAGAGAAAATGCGGGTTGGTGTTTAGATGTAGATGGTCCCCAATGAAAATCCTGGCCCCCAAATTGAAGGTATTTTGTGCGCATGCGCAAATGTGAAAACCTTGTAACAGCCATAACTTTTACTTTTTCCAACAATATTCAGAGATTGTGCGGTTTTACGGGTAGATGGTCCCCTATGAGGGTAGTGGAAGATACTTAGAGACTGATGTTTTGAGATTAACTTCTATGCAATCGGGTTATGGATGCGAGGAAGCTATGTGCCACACCCACTTGTTTTTGCCACAAACCCATGAAATACGCTGTTTAGAATTTTCAGAGCTACGTTAGAACACTGTGGGACGTATCTCCATATTTTCTATTCAACTTAAATAAGTTATTCATGTAGATATTTCGAATTTTCAGGGGACCGGTTGCCGAGTCAAAAGAGCCTTGAATGTTGAGGAGGTGGAGGGAGATTCCGTGCATTTGAATGTGTCAGCATACTGTGTGGTTGCTGTTGGTGGAGGAGCGGAGGAACACAATAGGACGACGCTGTATCTGAGGAGGAAACGTCAAGAGAGAAAACAATATGACGTCATATCTCCCATCGGGGAGGGCGGCGAGGGGGCGGAAGCGTCGGGTGGTAAAGGGGGTGGGGGGAAGCTCGGTCGAGATAGCGGTGCTCACCGTGTGATTGTGATTGACGTCTCGCCGTCGTCCCCTCCCGCCAATAACCGCGGGCCCCACGTCGTCGTCGAGCGTTTGCGGACGATGTCGACGAGGATGAGGGGGAGGTCATTTCCTCCCTCCCACCTCCTCCTCCCAATCAACTAACTTCGGTGGGGGCATCATTTGGGAGATCAAACCTCACCACTGAAATACGTCGAAAAATTAACAGCCACAAGCAGAAATGCATGCAATTTTTCCACAAGAGAAAATTCCGAATGAATGATGAATTATACACATGGTGCCTACAGCAGAACTGGGCAAAACTCCAGTGATCGATTTTACTACTATTTTACAAAATTTTAGCATGGAACATGCTTTAGCCATCACCTAACTAAAAGCAAAAACGTGACGAAACCCGTTTCTAGGGAAATGTATCGCCGTTAGTTTTCATCGCACGAAAATCGTTCGGCCTCTCGTTGAAAAGCCCTCAATTTATGCGTAAATGATATTCTGCCAAAACACCTGTAAATATGGACGAAGCTGAGATATACCTATGATTTAAAAGAACTGTAAACAACATTAAGTTATGTCACCTATAACACGTTTATGCACGGTAAGAACCAACTTCGATTTAGCGGATTTTTATTTATGTAGTTGGTTGGCATCGTTTTTACCAGAAGTAATCAAAGGATCTTGTAACCTAGGCTTTTAGTTGAGATGTGCTCTTCGACGTTTACGATTTCTTAATAATAACAATACTTTTGGGATATCAAGAGGTGAAAGAAATAACGAGCAGTTTGAAAAGCAGGCCCATAAAGAGCTGAATTAAAACAACATACTACAAATTCCTTGTAGATAGAAAGATAGATAATCTTTATTGCTCCGTAGATAAATACATCCATAGCAATATCAATTACATTACATCATTATTTAGCCAGTACATTTTTTAGGACGTCCCACAGTAAGACTTGGGCGTCCTTATGCGATCGATCTGGGGTGAAGTTGGACAACACTCCACAGAAAAAAAATAACCACACAGTAATCCGTTTTAGACCATTCTGAATCCAAATCCGCGAAAAAAACCATAGGTGTATGTCTGTGTGTGACAAAATCTTGTGTACTCTGCACAGGCCTTAGTTCTCAACCGATTTTCCTGGTTCTTTTTTTGTTCGTCGCGGAAAACTATCTAGTTGTGCACTACGTCGCCGGAATTTCGAATTTTGCCTTTTAAGGGGAGGAAAGGGGGGGTTAATGCTCGAAAAACGTGCGTTTTTGGGCATAATCTTGTGTACTCTGCCCAGGCCTTAGTTCTCAAACGATTTTCGTGGTTCTTTTTTCGTTTGACGCGGAATACTATCTAGTTGTGCACTACGGCGCCGGAATTTTGGATTTTGCTTTTTAAGAGGGGGAAAGGGGGGGTTAATGCTTAAAAAACGTGCGTTTGCGTGCGTAATCTTGTAAACTCTGCCCAGGCCTCAATTTCCAACCGATTTGCGTGTTTCTATTTCTGTTTGACTCAAATAACTTCCGAGTTGTACATGATTTTACCAGAGTACCAAAATTCGCATGGGGAGGGGGAAAGTAGGGGGATAATATTCACAAAATATCCGATTTTTCAATATTTCGGTTCCTTTACTGCTTACTAATTGTACCCAAGCTTTGAAATTGAGGAAAAATTCTCATTATACCTCCGGATTTTCATGAATTATTTTCTGTACCACCATGGAACTAATAGTGGTGCTACCGTGGTGCCAGGACATGGTGCCATGATGCCATAAACCACTTATTTCGTGTTTTTTTTTTTTTGTGTTTCTCCTTGAATACGGATGTGAACTTCGACGGACTGCCTACCAAAACTAACAGATGAAAGTTCAATGTTACGACGTATTTCCGCTTTGGTGCCAGACTGGCACCATTGTTGGCGTTGGGAGATGGTGGGGGGGGGGGGGGGTGAACTCGAATTCGCATGTTGGGTATCGTAGATCATGAATTTTAAAATGCTGTTCAGATTCGAGGCTCCCATGCCGCTAGAAATGTTAAGGTGGATAATGGTGGGGGGGGGGGGTCAGTATTTCTTGCCTAAAGTAATAAATAAATTACATCGAGTGAAACATTTTTATCACTTAACAACTGGTTAAACTGATCTAATGCTTATCCAATGGGACGTCACCTGGAATGCATGCATTACTAAACAATATGTTTTTAAATTTAAATAAAATAACATAAAGTTGGACCTTCTTATTGTTGTGAGACACATTGTAACAACCAACTTAATTTTTGTATAGTTATAATTTGCTTTCATCTACTTCTTACTATTATAATCTTTTTTTATAATCAACAACTATTATTATAATTTTGTATAAATTTGCTTACTTCATCTATAATCATTATTATTAATACATTATGAGTCTATAATCATTGACCTGATTTCACTGGCTTCACTCAAATAAAAAAACAACCTGTTGCCTACATTTCGATCCCATGTTGTCAATAAACGTTTGTATTGTTCAGTGAGTGATAGAGGCAAGTCGAGCACTGGGAGCAGAAACTTCGCCCTGGGGATGGGCGTCGTAGGGCACTGTAAGACAAAGGGGAGTGTTGTGTCTTCCTTACAAATTCCTAGTAAAACGAAACAGCAAACAAATAAAACACGAATAAAGCTTGTTCCATGTTTCTTGAATTTTAGCCGAAGGCTCTAAGCAGTAACCATCCGGGGGGTCCAGGCTCTCTTACAAATATATTTTTTAACCCGCTCAAAATGCCACTTTTTTCATGTTTAAGTTTTCCATGTTCAAGTGTACAAACAAAAATTTTTCCCCTAAATCCGGTTGTAATTTTTTTTAAATTGTACCGTTGGAAAGGTGAGAGTTTGAGGAAGTTTCTTTCGAAGAGTGCCTGCCAAAATACCCCCAGAAACAGGAATTATTATTTTTATTTTATTTTACTTAGGTATTTATTTTATTTTATTTTTTTGAAATTTTGTACTCATGCCCTTTTTTAATTTATCAAAACTTATCAAACAATTTTATTTAATATCGGGCTATAGCAAATTTAACGCTTTTCCCAACGGTATCCTCATACAGGGTGGGGCAACATAACCCCCCGATTTTGTAACGCAATAAATAAAAAAGTATTAGAGATATTTATTTACTTTTTTAAATTATGTGTAGGAAATATCTTAAAGTTTTTTTTCACATAGTTTTGAAAATCATATCGGCCAAGTGACGCCCTCCATTATTGATGCACTGAACGAACCGATTTCGCGTGTTTCGCATCACCCTCTCCAACATGTCGACCGGTATGTTCGCCACTTCCTCGCGGATGTTGGTCTTAAGGTCATCAAGAGTCCGTGGACAGTTATTGAAGACCCGGGACTTGAGGTAACCCCACAAAAAGAAGTCGCACGGGGTTAAATCAGGCGAGGAGTTCGATGGCTTTGTTGAGGGATCACTTCCCTGGACGCCTCATCTCTCTCAGAGGCGATTTGGAGTGGCCACCACGATCGCCTGATTTAACCCCGTGCGACTTCTTTTTGTGGGGTTACCTCAAGTCCCGGGTCTTCAATAACCGTCCACGGACTCTTGATGACCTTAAGACCAACATCCGCGAGGAAGTGGCGAACATACCGGTCGACATGTTGGAGAGGGTGATGCGAAACACGCGAAATCGGTTCGTTCAGTGCATCGATAATGGAGGGCGTCACTTGGCCGATATGATTTTCAAAACTATGTGAAAAAAAACTTTAAGATATTTCCTACACATAATTTAAAAAAGTAAACAAATATCTCTAATACTTTTTTATTTATTGCGTTACAAAATCGGGGGGTTATGTTGCCCCACCCTGTATTTGAGTTTATGTTGTAAATTAAGGAATTGACATTATTTGTCTTTACTTTGGCACATAAACGAAAAAACGTCATGAAGAATCCTCACAAAATCGTTCACGAAAAAGCGTTAGTTAGTCTTTTAATGATTCCTCTCACAACCGAGTCGTTGCTACGGAACTTTTTCTTCGTCATTCGTGATCGTAGAAAAACCGTTCACCATTCGTTGGAAAGCATGTTGGAATTTATTCATAGATGATATACTGCCGAATCCACAGTAATTATGGAAGAAATTAGTTGTTGAATCGACCCCTAGTAGTCGATAAAGCGTATTTATACTTAATTATGCTACAATAACTTTGATGTTATCCTTGTTTGTCTGGGTTTGTGTGGGATTTATTCAAGAAACTGGGCGTCTAAACAGGACGTATCATTTTTTGGAATCGATCCCCTCCAATCATCGAGGTCTTGTACAGACTTTTAGGATGATCACAAATATATATCTCAAATAAGTATTTTGCTCTCATTTTATTGAAACTGCATTTTTATCTTTATAAAGTAAGTTAAACATCGAAATACATTTAAAAATTCGGTTTGTCTCATTTGTTGTGTTATGACCCACATTTTAGCAACTAATTAATTCTCAAATAAAGAAGCGACGGAAACCCCTGAGTGAGTCAACACCCACAGGGAGAGACGAGGTATGGGAGAACACATAAACATGAATTCACCCTTCAACCTCTCTCTCCCTGACAGAAAGTCCCTAGAGTATATAAGCTCACTCAGGGGTGATCCGATATGCAATCTAGTCCACTCATTCTCCTTGTTCATTTCGTTCTCTACCTTCGCATTTGGTCACTAGCTATCTCCATCAGAGTCGCCAGTTTGCCTCTCAAAAGGTGCCGCCCTCTGTCTCCATCTTGCCTAGAGCTCTTCTCGCTACAGTAGGCTCACTAGGTAAATGTCCCCCCTCCTTACGGCTGGTCTCGTATGAGACGCCGGGGTTGTCGGGCCAGCATACCTCCCTACACTCCACCTTCCAGTCTGGGCTAACACCGCCGAGGTGACAGTGTAGTCGTTAGGGCTAGGGACATTCTATCTTCGTTGAGCAGGGGTTAAGGAAATGCATCAACCGTATCAAGAAGGTCATCTTCTTCACTCGATGACAAGCAGACATACCATATTGCAAAATAATATTCCATAGAATATAGTCTCAAGATATTCTTCGATTTTGATAGTTCTCATCTCGGTTAGCAGAAAATAATAATAATAATAATTATTATTATTATTGTTATTATTATAAAATGAAACTTGAACAATTTATGAGATTGCGGGTATTCTGGTGGACAATTTTGTCGTTTTTTCCCGCTCCGAAGCTAAATCCAGGCCAGATCCTTGAGTGCTCCGATAAAAATGTAATCAAGCCCACACACAAATTTGCTCAAGAAAGAGGAGAAAAAAGAAATACAGACAAACTCTCCACATAATTAAGTGTCCCATTAAGAAGGTATCCGAGCTCACAATCTCTGTTTTATAAGCAGAAATAACCCCGAAGTTTGCCAAGAAATATCTCGGACAATTTTAAGTTATAGGCGAAGGGGGTGTTTAAGTACTAACCAGGATTAGTTGCGGACTATGTTTATGCCCTTTCGTGAAATAGGTCGGCCATATTTAAAGGTAAATTGCCAAAGATGATCCCTTCCTCCCTAAACATCGAGGAGGAATATGAGGATTTTTGTAACGAGGTAAAAGAGGGTTGTTTTAGGTACCGACACCGTGTTTTCTACCTCTATTCTCACCCTCCGGGGAAAGTGAAACGATACTAGCGCGCCTTACGGTGAAGAAGGGGGATGTGTTTTCCGTAAGGCGCCGCCAGGGGTGTATATAAACTGAATTGTAATGAAGGCAAAAGGAGGGGGTAAAGGCTATTTCCCCCTGTTAAATACACCAGTCATTACGCTAAGTGCTGGAACCCCAAAGTAGGTACACACCTGGGTCTCGGCGGCGGGCTCCTTCCTAAATTATACACTATATATAATTATTTACAGAGTGGCTTTTCGCAAGGGGTTTTCTCGGATAGGGGCAAAGCAGTTTTAACGTCAACCTGTTTTATTTATATATATGTTCTGACGGATATATATGTTCTCACGCCTTTTCCCATCGTTGAAAACCCCTCCTCACGCGCATTCATCACCTCGACGCGTATGTGTGTCCCGTATATACATAAAAGGACACCCAAAATTTGGGTCACAGACTCGGGTGTATATACAGAGAACATTTTCCCTAAAAGCATCCAAGAGCTCCCACGCTAAGCTCCTTATAGCCGCCGCAAGCTATTTTCCGGCTCGGTTGTTTGCTGCCGTGAACCCTCAAGTTTCTTCCCCGTTTTTTTGTTACCTTGTTATTTTAAATTTTACTACTTTCACTTAACCTTTTAGGGGTTCGCGTGTTTATTTAGGATGGGATTTTTAGGTTTTCTTCTGGTTAATATGAAATTTCGTTTTGATGAAACGCCTCGATTTGTAGGAGGTAGATAAACGAACCCTACCGATCAGTAAACCCAGCTCATAATGTAGTACGGCGGCGGCCATCAATAGATAAGTCATGGAATTCGATCCGTCGCATATAATCAAGAAAATTTGTTCGAAACCGCCAAAAGCCACCGATTTTTTTTCAAACCGCCAAAAGTCAGGAACTTTTCCAGTGATATTTACTAACCTGGTATAAATTGTTCTAACATTGGACATTTTGATGCGTTGGGTGTTTTGAAACCTTAGATTGGTATAATGGAAAATCTGATACGTTGGATGTTTTGATACGTACTCACTTTGACACCTTAGAAATTTCGTTACGTTGGAAATTCTGATACGTTTACGTTCTGATTTTCGATTGTTGCCGATGGTGCAGAGGCGATGTATATACCATAATGAATTTTTTTGAGACTCCTCTGCTAATAAAAATATGAGATTATCCAATAAAAATTCGTTCAGGAGCAGAACTGCTACTGGCCAGTTGAGCTCCCGAACGTGGCAGTTCTCTTTGAACATTATACAGGGTGTAGCCGATTCTATAACTAATTTTAGTAAGAAAGTATCTTTAATTTTTCGTTAGACAAATTTCCGAATTATTTTAACTTAAAGATTTTTTTGTTTTTTCGACCTTAAGCCATAAAAATGACCATAACTCTTCATTTACGTGCAATTTAAAATCTCTCTAATGTTACACAAAACTTTTTGTAAGGTCGTGATGTGTGAAAAATTAACTCGTAAAGTCATTTTTGTCAAATCGTCAAAATTTCCTGCTCTTTCATTTCATAGTTAAGGTTTTACTTCCACATGGTTTTACATAAAAAACTGAGCAAAGTTCTCATCTTTTCAGCGGTATAATATTTGGTATACTTAATACTTTTACTCCATTAATATGGGGGAAAATACGTTTGAATGCGAAAAAACGTGTTTCCGGTTGTGGAAATCGAGGTATTCTGGTTTAATGGGCCTCGGGCAGTTTCGAGGAATTAGGGGTGGGATTTTACGGTCTACGTCATTTTCAACGGTATTCGAATGATTCCATCACCGCTGCTATGTGATAGCTCAGTATTGAATTTTGGTGGGTCCGAATCTTTTTTTTATTTACTTGGTATTTGTGCACAAATTGAATTTTCAATTCTTGCAACTTTCTCGATTGTATGAAAAAAGAGATACCTATATTATAAAGAATAGCGTGTAGATGTGGAATAAAAAATAACGAGGAATAATGATTCTTAGAGGAAGTAAATAATATTTATGATTTATGATTTTCCAAGACCGGTCTCCAATAAAGAGATTTTTATTATTAGCAGAGGAGTCTCAAAACATTTTTTCTCCGTGCATTTTTATTACGTTGGACTCTTTGATACCTTGGAAATTTTGCTACATTGGAAATTCTAATTCGTTGGTCGTTCTGGTATGGCTTACGTATTGATACCTTAGACATTTTTATACGTTGGTTGTGGTCTCTTGGATTCAGTATATTTTCCAAATAAAAGGGAGAAAAGATGGACACTCGAATTGAGAACACGGCAAGTAAACGGGGGGATAGACACCTGGTCTCCTCCGATCTCCAATCCATCCGAGTATAAATACCCCCAACTCGAGAGTCCACCTTATCCATTCCATTCGGACACACAACTTGATCCCTTCGTCAACCAACCTACCTTCTCTCTCTCTCTCTTTCTCTCTCTCTCTCTCTCTCTCTCTCTCTCTCTCTCTCTCTCTCTCTCTCTCTCTCTCTCTCTCTCTCTCTCTCTCTCTCTCTCTCTCTCTCTCTTTCTCTCAATACTTCGCATTCTTCGATCACTTTCCTTACCTTTCAAAAGGGTCTCAGTCAGTGAATAAACGGGTTTTCCCCTTTTTCTCTCTCGATTATTGTTCAATTTTTTAATTTTTCAATTCCCTAGGTAGATGCACTAATACATTTCAAAAATCCTTGAAAATTTCAAAATTAGGAACAACTTTTCACTCATTTTGGTTTATTATTTTCAATAATAAGCCTTTGGAATCGAGCAAGAAAAAAAAATTTTAACCCCCCCTCAAAATTTGATGTTTTACGTTTCAAGGTACGTAGAATCCGAAAATCGAATAAAAAAATTTCCGTCCGTCCGCCGTACGCCGTACGCCGTCCGCCGTACGCCGTACGCGGCACTTTTCTTAGCAACACTGGACCGATTTGGTTCAAATTTGGTATATGGGCTCTATTAGGGGTCTAGTTGTGCCGCGAAGCTTTTGGTTGATGTAGGTCACTTCTAAGGGGTGAAAATTAAGTGTTGAAATTTTCAAGAGTGCACTAGCTCGAAAACTCTCGAAATAAAGGTATCGTTTTTTCACCAATTTTAAATAGTACAGAATTTTTAAAAATTTTTGAGACCACCCGGAGCTCTCTGTAGGACAAACCTTTCGGTCCCTACGAGTATTTGAAGGTTTTCCTTCGATAAAACAGAATCATGAGTGTGAATCGCAAAAGAGGTCTAATCGCCGTTCAAATTTTATCTGACTAAAATGCGATCGCTGTTCATTTCTTCGAGTTGTATTCAGTTTTGCCTTCTGCGTAACCAGTAATCAAATTTCCATATCAAGCTTTCTATTTTTCGAATCGAGTGTGAAGCGTTTAGTTCTTTCTAATAAACTTGATTGTGAAGGTGTGAAGCCATTATAGTGTGGTAGGTAGTACCTACCAATAGTTGGTAGGTAAAAAAAAATTGGTAGGTAAAACAATGTTTGTAGGTAAAAAACGCTGCAAATCATTGCTCACTGATCAGATCACTGATCAGCTGAGTGAGCTCCGAAGCCATTTTCAATGCTATTGAATGGAAGTGCTCTTCCAGGCGTCTCCAGCATTCGAGGAGATCTTCTTCACTCCTCACATCACTGATCAGCTGAGTGAGCTCCGAAGCCATTTTCAATCCTATTGAATGGAGGTGCCCTTCCAGGCGTCTCCAGCATTCGAGGAGATCTTCTTCACTCCTCACATCACTGATCAGCTGAGTGAGCTCGAAAGCCATTTTCAATCCTATTGAATGGAAGTGCTCTTCCAGGCGTCTCCAGCATTCGAGGAGATCTTCTTCACTCTTCTGATCACTGATCAGCTGAGTGAGCTCCGAAGCCATTTTCAATCCTATTGAACGCAGGAGCTGAAATTTGAGAGGGAAGGTCAAGGGAGAATACAGATGGTGGTAGGTGCTATTGATGGAGAACCAGTGATCTATACAGAAGGATGATCTATACATAAGATAATAAACCTTTGAGCAATGATTTGCAGCGTTTTTACTTTTGGAATTAAACAAGGGCATGGGTGTTGAGATTATTGAAACAAGAACAATGCCACAAGAAACATGGAAATTGGATGATTATGAGAAAAATAAGAAAAACTGTTGATGAAAACTAAGCAGCTATGAGATGACTGGGGGAGGCACAGGAGGTGGTGAAAGAGATTAGACTAACTCGGAACGAGGAAGGAATGGTGACAGACTGAGACCCCCTTAGGAAAGTTAACAGTTATTGGGCTGGTCTTTCTCACCCTACTTACAACTAGCCACATCTATTAACGGTTCTGTGTGCCAGATTATATGAGCCCCACCCTCTCCTTGATATCGTTATTGGCTCGACGTGGTGGCCGCAAATATCTTTCTTTATTTCTCCTTCATCTCGTTTCACCTGAGTAGGTTTTAAAAATCGAGTCAACTTTTGCTAGTCGTGAATTTATTCAAGGTTTCAAAAAGTCAAACACAATTTTTCCATAAATTTAAGATAGTATAGAATTGTTAGAATTTTTTGAGACCACGCGGAGCATTGTAGGACAAAATTTAAGGGTTTTGCGTTCGATAAATCAGAAAAACGAGTGTGAATAGCAAAAGAGGCCTAATCTCCGTTCAAAGTAAAGCTGACCGAAATGCGATCGATGTTTTTCTTCGTGTTGGATGGTGATCTATATGTTCTTTGCAGACGAGTGATCTATATAGAGAAATTATAAACCATTGTGTAATCATTTGCAGCGTTTTTTATACGGGACCATTTACACAATCTTGGACGATTTCAACAAAATTGGAAAGTACCTTAGTATAGTTTTTCCCGTTACAAGGAAACACGGATAGACAGTCAAGAAACCTTAATTGTTTAGAAGTGTCTCAACAGTAAAACGCGCAGGGAAATTCTGATTTTGAAGTACTTTTTTGTACCCTTGAATGAGAAAGCATGAAAATAAGTAAAAGAATATAGTTAGGGTGAGGGGAGGAAATATTCTACTTATCCTCATCTGAAATTTAATCAAAGTTGAGTTCACTTTCGCCTTCTCGGCTTCTCGGTCACTTGAGTGCAAAACATATTGTTAAGCAATGCATGCATTCCAGGGGACGTCCCATCAGTTAAGCGGTAGATGAATTTAAACCAGTTGGTAAGCGATAAAGCTGTTTGACTCGTAATTTATTTAGTATTCCAGGCAAGAAATAGTGGTCTCCTCCCTCCCTCCTCTCCCTTATCCACCAAAACACTTCTAGCTGCGTGGGAGCCTCGAATTTGCAGAGCATTTTAAAATCCATGATTTACGATACCCAACATGGGAATTCGTGTTCACCCCCCCCCCCCTTCAGTCAGTGTCAGTCTGGCACCAAAGCTGTATTACCTCATCACGTTGAACTCTCATCTGTTTTCACAGGCAGTCCATCGAAGCTCACATCCGTATTCAAGGTGAAACACAAAAAACCCACGAAATATGCTGTTTATGGTGTCTTGGCACCATGGTGGCACCACTAGTAGTTCCATGGTGGTACAGAGAATAATTCAAGAAAATCTAGAGGAAAAATGAGAATTTTTCCTCAATTTCAAAGATCGAGTACAATTGAGGAATTATTTTCCAAAGGGGCGTACTATATCCACTTGGAATGTTTTGTGGGAAATTGAACAAAAAAACTAATTTCATGCCGAAGGAAGTTGTCTAGGGTTCCCAAATTTTCCAAATTGTTTGTTCATAGAACTTTTGATTGTAAGACCAAATTTTGAAAATTCGATGATCGTTTTGAGGGTGATACGGCCATTTTTTATTTGGATATAAACCTATTTGAAGAATAACGATGGATATGAGCCACTTTGAAAAACAGCGAGTTTTTGGTTGTGTGAAGAAAAAGTCTCATTTTCATCTTCTTTTATTTGTTTACCCATTATTTTCAATAATGAACCTTCGGAATCGAGCAAGAAAAAATTGTCTAACCCCCCTCAAAATTTGATGATTTACGTTTCAAGGTATGTGCAATCCGAAACCGAATAAAAAATTTAAAAAGTGTCAATTGAAAACAATAGAATGGATATAAGCTGTTTTGTTGGTAACCCCGATTTTTAGCAAGTTTTTAAAGCGGGATACAAACCGTTTCGGAAGGAAACCAACTCTTGAGGTGATAGGCCTTATCCTATAGATTCGGAACCCGTGAAAAGAACAAAAAGTGTAAAAAATGGATATAAGCCCATTTGAAAGAAAACTCTTCAATTAGTAAGCTGTAAAGGAACCGTAATATTGAATAATCTGATATTCTTGTGTGATTATTATTTCTCCACTGGCCTCCTCCCCATGCTAATTTTGATACTCTGGTGAAATAGTGGGCAATTCGGTAGATTTCTGAGTTCACTGTCTGACGTGCAGTTTTGATGCGCATGTGGGATCCAGCCTTCTTCCTCTCAGGTTACTTCGAATTACTTAATGCAAATCTGCATCGTGAAACATCTGGGAAATTCAACTTTTAGCCGGTGTGGGTTTAATGGCTCACCGAGGGAGGAAAAAAACCTGCCACCTCTCTCACTCCGGACACCGAAGTTGCTGTAAAATGAGGGGAAAAGAAGGGGAAATGGTGGGAGGGCAAATTAAAATGAAATCTTGTGGATCTGCCCTCCCCTCCCTTCCATCAACATCTTACCGAGTAAAACTAAGAGAGCCGGGGAAGGAAGGTTCTCTGCGCGAAAAGGCAGAAGAGGTTGGCAGAGTTGCCTTAATGAGTTTATTTTAACTGGATTAGCCTGAAGTTAACAGCCCCTAACGCTTCTGCCCCCCCCCCCCCCCCTACCCCTCCAGTCACCTCACGCTTTACTCCTATATTGCTAACAAGGTCAAATAGCGATCTTCTCACTTAACCGGGGAAAAGAGAAGGTTAGCTAAGCGGGGCGGCGGTGAAAGATGTCGCGGCACCTTCTTTGGAAGGGATGAATCTCTCGGAATTCAAAAGGTCACGTTTCGAGAGCTCGCTGTGACGTTAATTCGAGGGAAAGCGAGGGCTGGGAAATGCCATGTCGACGAGCCACAATGTACCGTCTCGTCGGTTGAGAGGTTGTTTCGAGGGGGTTTTCCACTCATCGCATCAACAGCCAAAATCGATTTACGCTGCCGAATCTTCTTTTATTTGGTACTTGTTATGCCTTTCTTCTTCAAATAGGGGTGAGGGGAAGAAATATTCGGCTGATCCTAATCAGTAATTCAATCAATGCCTTCTTGGCGTCGTCAGAACTTTGTGAGAACAACAGACATACTCAGGTTACATTAAGTCTCTTATGACTAATAATGGTGTGTGCGCATGGGTCGGAAAAGCTGTTTATTGTTATTTTTAATCTAAACTTGATCTCTTTCCGAGAATTTTGACACCAACCGCGACCTTTTAGCGTGAGAAGACCTTTTTCTATGATTTTCAAAGTTTTGAATGTTCATGACGTCACCGTGGGCTGGGGGGTCCCGCCCTGGCGAGAGGGGCGCGTGACGTCATAAACATTCGAAACTTTGAAAAAATCATAGAATAAGATCTACTCATCCAAAAACGCTGCAAATCATTGCTCAAAGGTTTATTATTTTCTGTATAGATCACCCTTCTGTATAGATCACTGGTTCTCCATCAATAGCACCTACCACCATCTGTATTCTCCATTGACCCGCCCTCTCAAATTTCAGCTTCCTGCGTTCAACAGAAGAGAAAATGGCCTTGGAGCTCACTCAGCTGATCAGTGACCACTCATGCGCCTTCAGCATTCTCCATTGACCCGCCCTCTCAAATTTCAGGTTCCTGCGTCCAACAGGAGAGGAAATGGCCTTGGAGCTCACTCAGCTGATCAGTTACCACTCAGGCGCCTTCAGCAATCTCCATTGACCCTGCCTCTCAAATTTCAGGTTCCTGCGTTCAACAGGAGAGAAAATGGCCTTGGAGCTCACTAAGCTGATCAGTGACCACTCAGGCACCTTCAGCAATCTCCATTGACCCGCCCTCTAAAATTTCAGCTTCCTGCGTTCAACAGGAGAGGAAATGGCCTTGGAGCTCACTCAGCTGATCAGTGACCACTCAGGCACCTTCAGCATTCTCAATTGACCCGCCCTCTCAAATTTCAGATTCCTGCGTTCAACAGGAGAGGAAATGGCCTTGGAGCTCACTCAGCTGATCAGTGACCACTCAGGCGCCTTCAGTATTCTCCATTGACTTTTGATTATGGAAATTTGATTACTGGTTACGCAGAAGGCAAAACTGTATACAAATCGAAGAAATGAACAGCGATCGCATTTTAGTCAGAAAAAATTTCAACGGAGATTAGACCTCTTTTGCGATTCACACTCATGATTCTGTTTTATCGAAGGAAAACCTTCAAGTACTCGTAGGGACTGAACGGTTTGCCCTACAGAGCTCCGGGTGGTCTCAAAAATTTTTTAAAATTCAGTACTATTTAAAATTAGTGAAAAAACGATACCTTTATTTCGAGAGTTTTCGAGCTAGGGCACTCTTGAAAATTTCAACCCTTAATTTTCACCCCTTAGAAGTGACCTACATCAACCAAAAGCTTCGCGGCACAACTAGACCCCAAATGGAGCCCACATACCAAATTTCATCGAAATCGGTCCATGGTAACTAAGAAAAGTGCCGCGTACGGCGTACGGCGTACCACTCAGGCGCCTTCAGCATTCTCCATTGACCCTGCCTCTCAAATTTCAGGTTCCTGCGTTCAACAGGAGAGAAAATGGCCTTGGAGCTCACTCAGCTGATCAGTGACCACTCATGCGCCTTCAGCATTCTCCATTGACCCGCCCTCTCAAATTTCAGGTTCCTGCGTCCAACAGGAGAGGAAATGGCCTTGGAGCTCACTCAGCTGATCAGTTACCACTCAGGCGCCTTCAGCATTCTCCATTGACCCTGCCTCTCAAATTTCAGGTTCCTGCGTTCAACAGGAGAGAAAATGGCCTTGGAGCTCACTCAGCTGATCAGTGACCACTCAGGCACCTTCAGCAGTCTCCATTGACCCGCCCTCTAAAATTTCAGCTTCCTGCGTTCAACAGGAGAGGAAATGGCCTTGGAGCTCACTCAGCTGATCAGTGACCACTCAGGCGCCTTCAGCATTCTCAATTGACCCGCCCTCTCAAATTTCAGGTTCCTGCGTTCAATAGGAGAGGAAATGGCCTTGGAGCTCACTCAGCTGATCAGTGACCACTCAGGCGCCTTCAGTATTCTCCATTGACTTTTGATTATGGAAATTTGATTACTGGTTATCCAGAAGGCAAAACTGTATACAAATCGAAGAAATGAACAGCGATCGCATTTTAGTCAGAAAAAATTTCAACGGAGATTAGACCTCTTTTGCGATTCACACTCATGATTCTGTTTTATCGAAGGAAAACCTTCAAGTACTCGTAGGGACTGAACGGTTTTCCCCTACAGAGCTCCGGGTGGTCTCAAAAATTTTTTAAAATTCAGTACTATTTAAAATTAGTGAAAAAACAATACCTTTATTTCGAGAGTTTTCGAGCTAGGGCACTCTTGAAAATTTCAAGCCTTAATTTTCACCCCTTAGAGGTGACCTACATCAACTAAAAGCTTCGCGGCACAACTAGACCCCAAATGGAGCCCATATACCAAATTTCATCGAAATCGGTCCATGGTAACTAAGAAAAGTGCCGCGTACGGCGTACGGCGTACGGCGGACGGACGGAAATTTTTTTATTCGATTTTCGGATTCTACGTACCTTGAAACGTAAAACATCAAATTTTGAGGGGGGGTTAAAATTTTTTTTCCTTGCTCGATTCCAAAGGCTTATTATTGAAAATAATAAACCAAAAATCAGGCGCACACCCCATTGGCTGACGGGGGGAAAAACCGGGTAAGTCGTTTTTTGGTGAAAATCGATATATCTTCACTGTAGGCGTTATTTTGTGTCAGCTTCCGTTTGCGAGTATCAGCGTAAGTCTACCACGCTTCCTATTGGCTGGAGCGTAAGTGATTATTCGGTTAACTCCCATTCCCGAAATTTCTGATTCGAGAACAGACCGGTAACTGAGTTTACCTACTTTTTCTCAGTGTATTAAATTGTGCTTAACCAGGCAAGTAAGTTTTTTTATGGTGGGTGAGCAGGTAAGTCTGCAAATTTGGTTGCTCAAAACCGAGTAAGTATGGAAATTAAACTGCACGTAACCAGGCAACTCGACAATTTTTAAAACCCATTGAATTTACCATGAAGATGTAATTTGAGGGGCAGTTCGAGCTATCATTTCGGTTTTAGGATACTTTCGTGAAAAAATGGCTGGGAATACAATTAAATGGAATTAGGAATACAATTTGAAACTTTATAATGCTTTCCAGTAAAATTCCACTTTTTGTAATTACCTGGTAAGCCCCCCCCCCCCCCCCGCGCAAGCCAATGCCAACTGTAAGTTAGGAAGTGCAGTTTTTAGTTTTTGGTAAAAAATACAACATTTATCAGGTTAAAATAGTGATAATAATAAATAAGTGGCGTTCTCACTTTGTTAATTATATGATCAATAGTCATAGCTTCGATAAAAGGTAAGGCTCTACTATGTTTTTATTGGTAGCAATTTTTGAGATAGAGGGGTACCTTTAGAATCTGTAAAGAGGTAATATGTTGGGAGTCTAACAATTTTGTTCTAGGTATTACGAATACAGATTGATACACATTGACATATACTTACTAAGTATGGGGTGGCCTATATTTGAAGCATAAACTAAAGACCACCCCATACTTAGTATCAATAAGTCGATACCTTAAAGTACAAAGCCGCTATGTCCATCCATCTTCCACGTTTTTATTTATTTTATTTTTCAATTCCAGAAAAACTTGAATTCAACAAAACCATTATTGACCTTCTTGAAGATTATAGCTTGAAAATTTCTTGAAGAAATTAAAGAGTTCAATGTAATAAGCCATTATTTTAGGAATTGCGCACTGGTAAAAACTTCTTTTGCGTTTTCCTCAAAACTCCGTTTTTGGACATAGCGCCTTTGCGCTTTAAGGTATCGATGTGTAATATTATCACTATTTTAAACAAATAACCAATTAATTTTGTTACCAAACCTAGAAACTATAAACATCCTAACTTATAATTATTAGTAAAAAGTATAAGGGGGTCTCAGTCGGTCGCCGTTCGTTCCTCGTTCCGGGTTAGTATTTCACGAAATTGAAGGCGCAAACACTTAAAAAGTTGTACCTAAATTTGAAATTTTCAAGGATTTTAGAAATTCATTACTAGTGCACGGCCCTAGAGAATTGAAACAAAAAAAAAAAAAAAAAACGGAATGAAAATGATGATGATGTTTTTGAAATATTGCTGCTATAATCATCAAAATCGAACAATAATCAGTGTGTGTTTCAATTTTTCAATTCCCTAGGGCCATGCACTAATAAATTTCAAAAATCCATTAAAATTTCAAATTTAGGTACAAATTTTTCTCTTCTGGACAATAAGTAATCTCAAGGGTTGTGTGAGATCGTTGCTCTGAGTGCCGCCTATCTGTCCGTTGAGGATTAATGACTCGTTAAAACTATCAATAACATGTTATTTCTCAACTAATCGAATGATTTGTGATCACCCTGCAGGTACTACTAAACATTAATTCTGCGAGGGTGGGATGTTGAACAGAAGGCCCCAACTTCATCACCATAACTTCACGTGGGATGGGCGTCGTGTGTCAGAAATACACTTCACACGCACGTGTATTGTCAAGTTCATACACGGCAGGACTCCAGTTGTAGTTTTCCGTTGTAGGGAGGAAACTCGGGACGGGGCTCATTATGGCCATAAAAGTGAATGTTTCATTGAGGAGGAGCCCGGATGCGGTTTCAGTGAGGAGAAATAGGATGAGAAGGGCAGCTCTCGAGAGCACGTTGTGAGAGGAGTTTCAAGGGGGGGAGCTTATGGGGGGAGCTTATAGGGGGGGCAGGGACATAAGTCAGGGTGCTTGCGGGACGTGCATGGGCGAGGTGAGTCGAGGCCACCATCAAATATACATCCCCCCCTCTTCTCTCGCATGTTTCCCGCTCGCTGACTCACCGACTCCCGCTCGCTGACTCCCTTTTCACATCTCAACATCTTTCACCCGTCCGGGACTCGCGTCCGTGACGTCACGGGCCGCCTTCTTCCTCGATTCGACCTCATGTTTTATTCAGCGTTTCCTTCAGCAATCCTGATGAATAGATAAGTGAAACCCGATTATATAATATAATGCGGTGGCAATAAAAGACAAACAAGAACTCGTAAGAAGAGCGTTGAATAAAATATAACTATGAACCAATACAATACTGAGCCCACCAGTTATCACCACTCCAACCAATAGAAACAAGCCCATAACGAGGATGTTGAGGAGTAGCCAATTATAGATGATTGGAAGTTGAGGACTAGCCCACAATAGGAAGTTGAAGACTATCCCGCACAATAGGATGTTTAAGAATAGCCCATATTAGGAAGTTTAGGAGTCGCGCATAAAAGGAAATTGGGAACTAGTCCATAACAAGGAGTTGATAAGTAGATAGCCCATAATAGGAAGTTAAGGACTACCCCATACTAGAAACTTGAAGAGTAGCCATAAATAGGAAGTTAAAGAGTAGCTCGTGATAAGAATTCGAGGACTAGCCTACAAGGGGAAGTT
This sequence comes from Apolygus lucorum, assembly GCA_009739505.2. Lineage (NCBI taxonomy): Eukaryota > Metazoa > Arthropoda > Insecta > Hemiptera > Miridae > Apolygus > Apolygus lucorum. Next base: position 23,190,447 of record CM019168.2, on the reverse strand, counting down.
GAAGACTAGCCCATATTAGGAAGTTAAGGAGTAGCACAATAAGGGAAGTTGGGGACGCCCATAATAGGAAGTTGATAAGTAGGTAGCCCATAATAGGAAGTTAAGAAGGACTACCCCATACTAGAAACTTGAAGGGTAGCCATATAGGGTAACTTGAAGGGTAGCTACTCTTCAACTTCCTATGTAGATGATTGGAAGTTGAGGACTAGCCCACAATAGGAAGTTGAAGACTATCCCGCACAATAGGAAGTTTAAGACTAGCCCATATTTGGAAGTTTAGGAGACGCGCATAAAAGGAAATTGGGAACTAGTCCATAACAAGAAGTTGATAAGTAGATAGCCCATAATAGGAAGTTAAGGACTACCCCATACTAGAAACTTGAAGAGTAGCCATAAATAGGAAGTTAAAGAGTAGCTCGTGATAAGAATTCAAGGACTAGCCTACAAGGGGAAGTTGAAGACTAGCCCATATTAGGAAGTTTCGGAGTAACGCATGAATGAAAGTTGAGGAGTAGGTAGCCCATAATAGAAATTCGAGGACTAGCCTGCAATAGGAAGTTGAAGACTATCCCGCACAATAGGAAGTTTAAGACTAGCCCATATTAGTAAGTTAAGGAGTAGCACAATAAGGGAAGTTGGGGACTGGCCCATAATAGGAAGTTGATAAGTAGGTAGCCCATAATAGGAAGTTAAGAAGGACTACCCCATACTAGAAACTTGAAGGGTAGCCATATAGGGTAACTTGAAGGGTAGCTACTCTTCAACTTCCTATATGGGAAGTTGAAGAGTAGCTCGTGATAGGAAGTTGCTGAGGTAGCCCATAATAGGAAGTTAAGGACTACCCCATACTAGAAACTTGGAGAGTAGCTCTAAATAGTAAGTTGAAGAGTAGCTCGTGATAGGAATTCGAGGACTAGCCTACAATAGGAAGTTGAAGACTAGCCCATATTGGGAAGTATTATTCGTAAATGTGGTAGTGAGAATGAAGTAACACATTTGAACTCAACAAAAGCTTCAATCAGCTAGAAATTTGGTGTTTTTGTTGAGTTCAAAGGTGTTGAGTTCAAAACGAAGGTTTTCTTTAAAAAATCCACTTTCTAGCAGTCGGAACCATTCGGAAGTATCACTATTTGATTCAGCGTAACAAATTACATAGGAAATGATACCAAAATCGTCAAGCCATCTTGAGGTCGAGGGGGACCATAAACCGCTTGAAACACTGGATTTGCTTGTAAAACACACGTTTTCTGGCATTCAAACTTGATTTACTCTTCCAATTTGAATGTTAGAAAGAAAAATTGATAAACCGTTGAAAAGCTGACAATTTGAGCATGTTTTTTCCGAAGAGCGCCCATCGAAATGGGCAGGGATTTAGAGTGAAAACTTTGGTCGAAGAAAGTCAAGTTTCGAAAATTTTTTAAAGTTTGCTTTGTGACTTGATTTTTTGAAACTGTTTTATTGCTGAAATATTTTGACGCTCTTTCTAACGGTGTAGTCAGATTTGAATTTTCAGGAGAAATAAGGGAGTTATGGCCATATTAGTGCCGTAAGGTGGTAAACGCGAAGAAAAATTTTAAAGTGAAAAAAAAGGAATTTTGAGTGGGTTAAAAGAAAATTGCTAGGAGACATTTTTTGTTGGAAATACCTTGTAAAATCGAACCCTGAAGTTATGCCCATCGAATGTGTTGACACCCTGTATAGGAAGTTGAAGAGTAGCTCGTGATAGGAAGTTGCTGAGCAGGTAGCCCATAATAGGAATTTGATAAGTAGGTAGCCCATAATAGGAATTTAAGGACTACCCCATACTAGAAACTTGAAGGGTAGCCATAAATAGGAAGTTGAAGAGTAGCTCGTGATAGGAAGTTGCTGAGCAGGTAGCCCATAATAGGAATTTGAGGACTAGACCATAATAGGAAGTTGATAATTAGGTAGCCCATAATAGGAAGTTGAGGAGTACCCCATACTAGAAACTTGAGTAACCCTAAATACGAAGGTCTAAATACTCTTGTCTGGTTTTGACAGCTTCACACCAATTTCGATAGTAGTTGAGACAGCTTTCGAATTTTCCATGCCAAAACGATTCAAAATGTCATGGGTGTACTTTCTTTGAGACATACTCGTAAAAAGCTTCCCCTCTTTTAGGTATTGGGTGAACTTGATAACCAATCCATAGTGAATTTTTCCTAAATACTTCATCTTAAATGAATTCATAAGATTTTTCTTCATTTCTTCAACCCATTCTAGATTCCCTAAGGCAAGCCATAGGTCGTCAACATAGATCAAAAGTAGGAGTGTATCCTCCCCTTGATGAGAACAGAACTCTTTATTGTTTACAACATTTGAAACACACTGGATACAGTGTAAATAACTAAATTAATATTGTAGTCGACAATTTGCATGCCGACATGTCCCTCACAAGTGGATGAGAATCAACATCCTTCTTGATTGCCTGGAGAGCGCTGAGGGAATGTGGATGTGAATCACATATGAATGTTCTCTGGCGGATGTGAGCCAAATTACAGCTAACCAAATACGATCTTTGTTCGGATCTTCGCATCGAATTTCATGTCGTGCATCCTTAGCAACCAAGAACCAAATTTGGTTGTGAAGGCACCCACAGCTTTGGGATAACGATGTTTTGCTGGTTGGTACATTCTGTCGAAGAAACTTGTTTGTAACTTGGTTTGTATGTACTAAAAACCCCAAAATGAAACGACAGGAAAGCTTCTAACATTGCGTAAATAGAATGAAAATAACGAACATTTACTATGGAGTAACCTCAGGGTTACGGATTACCTCGGTTTCTCGAACGGGTTCTTAGTCACTAAATATAATGATACCGAGTACCTGAGTAACAAAAAGAGAGGTAGAACGAAGCAAAGTTGTTGGTTATTAAAGGCCCTAGAGCGCGCCACTAATGGCACCGCCTTCCATTAGCGCTGAAATATATTGCATATTATTTGTCTTCCCATCTCTTTTCACTAAGAGGTTGTGGAAACGCGGACTAAAAGTAATGGTCCTCTCTAATTTTAAAAATAACGCGGGAAACGGACAATACCCAAGATGTTCCGAGGTTGAAGGCCAGACAACGAAAATGTTTCAGATGAATTTAATTATACTTCATTACTACCGCAAGTAGGAAGGAATCGTAATTATGATGCGAGTCAAAAACGCTGCAAATTATTACAGAAAGGTTTAATTTTTCTGTATAGATCACTCGCCTGCAAAGAACACAGCTTTGCCATTGTCACTACCTACCAACCATATTTTTGCTTAACAATCAAATTTAATTTGAAGAAATAAAGAGTTTTAGTTGCCTTCATTAGGAAATTTGAATCCTGGTTGCTAGGAACGCAAAACAGAGTACATCTTGAAGAAACGAGCAACAATCGCATTTTGGTCTGCTAAAATTCATCAATTTCTGCATTCTGTCCTGCTCTCCACCCTTAGCCCTCCCTGACCGCTCCAAAGATCCTCCTTATAGTCCTTCTCTCAAATATCCGCAGTCTTGCCTCATCTTCAGCCCGCATGGTCCAAGCCTCTGATCCATAACAAACCATAGGCCGCACCAGGGATCTATGTAACCTTATATTAGTATCAAATGCTCGGCTGCCAGCCATTATTGGTGAGCATATCTCATCTTGTACTTGATTTCTATTCGTGACCAAGCTCCCCAGATAGGTGGAGGACCTGACTTCATCAAACTTAAGAGAACCAAAAGTCACCCTTCTGGGCACCCGCTGGACACGGCTCGGTGTAGATATCTTGAGGTATTTAGTTTTGCTTTAATTTATTTTTAGACCCATTGGCATTCCCTCTTCGTGCAAAACTCCTGCAGATCATCAAGACTTCTCACCAACAAAGCAATGTTATCGGTATAAGCCAGAATCTGCCATGTTCTGTCGACGATTGCACCCTTCTTATCTGCATTTTTGACAGCTTCATGCAGAGCTAGGTAGAACAGTGTGGCTGACAGCTAATCTCCGTTTGACGCCCGAGCTTACCTCAAAGGGTTCCCCGCAGCGGTTACCAACCATAATCTTCCATGAAAGGCAATTTCAATTACTTAACCTGATCAACTTTTTAGGAATCTCATTTCTCTTCAACGCGTGCATTATCCCTACTCTGCTAAGACCATCGAATGCTTGTTGATAATCTATAAACAATACGTGCGAATCAGTATTATTTTTCACAAATTTTTGAGAACCTTGTCTTAAAATGAAAATTTGATCGAGTTTTCCTTCATTCGTACGAAAACCACATTGGTAGCCTCCTAGAGCTTCCTCCAAGAGATAGTCAGTATCAGCTCATGATAATTTGAACAGCCGTTCATATAATTAAAATGTACTTAAGTGTAAGATGATCTCTCAATTTCGTAACTCGCACATTTGGATCAAAAACCTCTTGTTTTGTCCACTGCGGGACGTATTGAAAACCACTAGTAGATCTCTGCACTATGGTAAGATAGAGACTGAATTGGACTCCATCGCACCCTCTTCGCTCACCTTAATTAATAATGTAGGAACGGGCGGGAAAAGCCTTCTCATTTCGACCAGCCCTTCAAATTCATTAGCACTTGCCACCACACTTGACTGAAGAGGGCTTGAAAAACACCAACTTGTACGGGAAATACTTCGAAAACCTTCCCCACTCAAGTAACACCAATTTCCCCCTTCTGTTCTCGCCTCTCACCTTCACCTTACGAGTCGTTTCGGAAAAACGAGGTGTTTTCCGGGGCGTAAATAATAAAATGTACTCGACGAAATAATTAGGAAAATGGGACGTCGTAGAGGAGGGGGGGGGGGGCTGAAGTAGTTAATTGGACTATTCGTTTTGTCCCCGGCCTTGACAGGTCAATTAGCAGCTTGACAATGGCCGCTTGTGCTACTCCCCTAAGAAATTGCCTTTTTAGTTGTCTTACTTTTCCGGCCAACCCTTGTGTAATTTTTTCCTGCGTTTAGGGCAACAGGTTACATTTCATGGTGGAATTTCATTTGAAAGGTCGAGGAAAGAACCAAATAAGAAGTGTGCAGTGCAGAAAAGACATACTTGGTACGAGATGTCACAAAACATGTCTTTTTCAGATCATTAGGAGCCTTGTTACCTACTTTTGGAAGAACAAAGTCTCCTTATGAGCACAATAGCGAACAATTTTACGATCGTGTTGCTGTTTGTCAATTTGGTAGACTTCAACATGACTGTGAAAATTCATTCATCACCATTACACCAACGAGTTAGTTACGTATAAGCAATATTACACTAACAAGTTATTCTGCAAAATCTATAAGTAATGCCTCACCATTTTGGCAGACTTCTTTGAATAGTTTTACCCGGAAAGAAGAATTGGATATATTTTATCTCCTTTCGCTTCCCCTATTGCTGCCCAATGAGCTCATGCATTTTATAGACCAACCTTCACCTATTTCCCCCAAATTCGATGAAATTCTGACATCTTGTGTACAGAGTAGAAGTAAACACAGTGTAGAGAGTACCTACATGTACATGTAACTATGTACATCCAACGTGGTTTGCCCTCCTCTTTTGCCTCATAGACGAGTTAAGGGCTCAAACACACGACACTCTTCGATTAGCCCGTCGATCGACCTAGAGGGGGAACTTGGAACCCATAAAGAAAAGAGAAATAGGTGTCGAAACGACTCGAAAAACGGGGTTATAGCGAGACGGGGGGAGGGGGAGGAAGGGAAGAGGGCAAAACATGGTTAAATTTAAGGGCACCTTCGATCAGCGAACCTCCTGAGGTTAATGAAAGCTCATTCACCGTATTAAACGCTAAACACGAATAGTTTACATCCGAGGGGGGTCCCCCTTCTGAGTAGGCGATCGTAAAATCTGCCAAAGTTAATACCCGAAACGACCTCTCTGTGATGATGATGGTGGGAGGAGGTGCAAAAACCCTTCTTCCGCACACAACAGTTGCAGAGCCGTCTACGTTGAGGCCAGAGATTTTCAGAGTGACGTTACCTCTTCAGGGATACTGTCATGGTTGAAGGACTGAAACAGGGTTGCACTGTGAAGATGGAGATGCAGTGCGGGTTAAAGATTCTATGAAGCATACATTCGTGGAAGGTGTGATCAAGAAGAAGACTGGGTTATTATCATACATTGTTGTAGTGGGAAACTCAGAGAAGCGAAAGCACGCGGATCAACTACGACCAAGAGCAATGAAGGACTGTGGAAAGAGCTCAAGTTAGGTAGGAGAAGGACTTTCAATGAGGAATTTCACCGAATTCTGTTTGCATTTTTCCTGAATAGTTAATGGTGTGGGATAGATGAAAATTGGGTTGATTTCGGAAAATAAGTCTCCTGCTATTTTTGGGAGACAATCAAAATTTATGATTTCAAAAAATAACCGGGAAAACGGACCTCTTCAACGTGAAGCAGGAACGCTCGCTTATTGGCTGTTCGGATCGCGGTCTCCTCCTAGCCGACAAAACGGCCTATACCCACCCCATTGCATTAACAATTTGGGGCGGGGGTATCAGATTCTACATATACCTGCCTTAAAACGTAAACCATCAAATTTTGAGTGGGGTTAGAATATTTTTGTTAACCCTGGACAACTTCCTTCGCCATGAAATTAGTTTTTCTCAGTTTCCCACATAAAATCCCAAGTGGATATAAGCCCGTTTGAAAGAAAACTCCTCATTTGTATTTCTGACTCATCGTTTGTCCAACTCTGAGACTGTGACAACTTAACCAATCTTGCTAGAGAACTGTCAACTAACTTCTAAGGACCATGGGCGGGCGTGAGGAACGGTTTTGGGCCCTCGAGGCTACGGATATTACTCGTATTATAGCCTGGCAGGCATGGACGTGCTTAGATAAATTTCACAATAAACGAGCATTTTTGATTGTCTGGATGGCGTATATTGTTCAGTTCTAACAAACTGAACACTATCTTTAATTGATGAAAAAACGTAACGAACATGCACTTATCATCCATTATTATCCTCATAAGGCGAACGGTTGGTCTCATAGAGGGTGGTGTCAAAAAATTCTTGAAAATCGTCGCTATTTAAAATTAACGAAAAACATTATTTACTATTATATTTGTGAACACACAGAACTTTTCAAGCTAGGGCGTTTTAGACACGTTTTTCCCCACTTTTCATTCCTTTGAATTGACTGACATTAACCAAAACCTTCGGGACCCAACTAGATGTCCTCAAACGGAACAAAATTGGTCCTCGGGAACAAGGCAAAGTGCCGAGCACAGAAACATTTTTATCCAGCTTATTTGGATTCTACGTGAAACGTAAGCCATCAAATTCGAAAGGCAGTTACAACTTTTTGGAATCAAAAAATAAAATAAAATGTAACCCCCGCATTTTTTTATTTTTTTATTTTTTTTATTTTGATTGTTTACGATTCAAGGTAGGTATGTGGAATCCGAAAATCGAATTTAAAAAAAAAATTGTCCGTCCTCGGCACCACTAACATAAATCGAAGAATCGAACTGTGCATTTTGGTCAGCTAAAATATGAACGGAGATTACGGAGGCCTCTTTTGTGACTTACACTCATGTGTCTGATTTATTCTAAGTCCGACTTAAGTCCTCTTTGGGAGCGAACGATTTGTCCTACAGAACTCCGGGTAGTCTCAACCGATCCTAAAAATTCAATTCTTTTTTAAATTGGTGAAAAAACAAAACCTTTATATTACAACTTCTTATTTTCACCCTTTAGAAATGACTGACAATAACCTAAAGCTTCGAAGCACATGGTATGGAGCCCATATACCAAATTTCATAAACATCGATTCATTCAAGGATATTGTCGTGGAAGACAAAATTTTAATTCGATTTTCGGATTTTGCGTACCTTGAACGTAAACCAATAAATTTTGAGGTGGTGTTAAAAATTGTTTCTTGACCGATTCCAAAGATTCAGTTTTGAATATAATAATAATTATTATTATTATTTGTAGCGTTTTTTCTTCTTCCCCGATTCCTAAGGTTCATTATTGAAAACAATAAACCAAATTTGGAAAAAGAACCGCCAATTTGCTTATACGTAGGAACAGCAAAACACCAATAATCGTCTCTACCCTACAGCCCTCTAACTTGGCAGAAGATTGTTCAAGTCGATCCCAGTGAAACGTCCAAAGCTTCGAATTATGACGTCACTTGACGTTCTCAAACCTCCAGGCTCGCAGTCGAGAAGGCGTCTTCAACTCGGAAAGTCACCCTCCAGCGCACACATCACTCCCTATATGGGAAACGGAACGGCCCCGACACATTTCACCCAAGAAAACCGCTTCTCCCGAGGGAAAACCTTTCCCGAGTATTAATTCAAACGGGATTTGTCTTCCTTGGAGACACTTTGTGACTAGTCCCCCTCCTACTTATTCGGTATTGAGGCATAAAACTGGCACATGTTTTCCTCCGCTCCATACAACGCCGGGCACATAAAACTAACATAAAGATATACTGCTTACTCGCTCTCTACAATATTACCTGTGCCTTTTGGCTCTTTTCGTACGAATGCTTCAGTTTAACGGCGCCGTTTTAAGGAAAAATTTAGCACTCCCTTTTGAATTAATTATGAGATTGCTTCGCCTCCGAGCCTGTTTCGCTTCACCTCCAATTTTAATCCAAAGTTGAAGATGAAAATTGCGTAGTCACTTTGTACTCCCAAAGAAATCGTTTTCCCTCATCTCCCTTACTTCTAGTTTCACTGAGATGGTGGATACCTCATTCCATGAATCTGTTTGTCAAGTTTTGGATGTAACCACGGTCGGCTTGAATGAAGATAATCGAGATGTTTACGATTTAAAGTGGACAAGTCCACGAAAATAAATTGGAGGTGAGACAAAACGTTTCGATCCATCATCTTCCACAAGTGGTCCATATTGTTACAAGGTGAGCCCCCGAAATTTCCCCAAATTTTGGACGGTTCAAATTGTTTTCACCCAGCTATCCCTAAAAACCAATTTGTTCAACCGGTTTTAAAATTAAAACGCTGAAAATTTTCAGACAATGGTTTATTATTTTTCTATATATAGATCACTCGTCTGCAAAGAACACGGCTTTGGCATTGTTACCACCAACCTACATGAAGATAAACATCGATCTCTTTTTGGTCAGCTAAAATTTGAACGGAGATTAGGCCTCTTTTGCTATTCACAGTCGTGTTTCTGATTTATCGTAAGTCCAACCCTTAAATTCTTGTAGGGGGCGAACAGTTTGTCCAACTGCAAAATTTGTATACGATTTTTGGCTTCTACGTACCTTGAAACGTAAACCAACAAATTTTGAGAGGGGGATTATTAAAAAAATTTCTTGGTTGATTCCAAAGGTTCATTATTGAAAACAATAGACCAAAATTGCGTTTATTCCATATTTGAAACTAAGTTTGCTGCATACCATAAACTCATCTAAAAATATTACTCTAAAAACCTTACTCAACCCTTTACTTTCATACCCTTGAACTTTGACAACACTCTTGTATACTTGCTTACATTCGAAGTAAAGGGGGAAGTGGAGAAGTGAAGAATAAAACACGATTGTTGAAAATTAGACTTTACGCTGCAAATTATTCACAAAGGTTTATTTTTTTCTGTATCGATCACTCTCCTCCATAGAGCTACGCTTTGCCATTGTCACTACCTACCAACCATATTTTCGCTTCACAATCAAGATAATTTGAAGAAACAAAGAGTTGTGGGTGGCTTCATTAGGAAATTTGATTACTGGTAGATAAGGAGTACAACTTCAAAACTGAGTACAATTCGAAAACATATTGTTAAGTAATGCATGCATTCCAGGGGACGTCCCATTGGATAAGCGGTAGATCAATTTAACCAGTTGGTAAGCGATAAACAACGATCGCATTTTGGTCAGCTAAAATTTCACCGGAGAGTTGAAATTTCAATTCAGATTTATTTATCGTATGCCCAACTCTTAAAATCTCATAGAGAGCGAACGTTATGACCTGTAGAGTTGTGTTTGGTCTCATTCGATTATACAAATTCAATCCTATTTTAAATTTACCTTGCATCGAGAGTTTTCCAGCTGGGTGCTTTTGAAAATTGCAAACCCTATTTTCACCCATAAGAGTAGGATTTTCTCGACAAATAGCCTGCTCTTCTGCCCTTGGAGTAATGGTTGCTTGGTCACAACTACTGCTACGTTTTATACCACTCATAAAAGTGACTGACCTTAACCAAAATCTTTGCGGCTAAACTAAACCCCAAATGGAACCCATACACCAAATTTCATCAGAATCAGCCCATGGGAGCTAAGGAAAATGCCGTGTACGGCTTGAGGATGGAAAATTTTTTATTAGATTTTTGAATTCTAAGTACCTCTTTTGAAAAGTAAACCATAACATTTTGACGGTGGAGGGAGGTAAAAAATTGCTCGATTCCAAAAATTCATTGTTGCAAATAATATACCAAAATAAGATTCTGTTAAGAAGTTCAAAACCGAAAATATTGTTTTCTATTTCAAAGTTTAAACATTAATAGTGTGATGTAAGTAGTTCTTACATTACAGATCGAGTAGATTTTTCGGAGATTAATTGGTTTAGACTTCGCTCTAATGGAAATAAAAATGTTCAGTTTAATTCAATTAGTTTGCAGAGTAGAATTAAAGCAGTCACAAATCGCTAAAGACGATAGTTATCGAATTGTAGCAAAATATTTGCAAATCAAAGTGATGTTTTGGGCTCAAATAATTTTTTTTTTTCCAGGAGAAATTTCGACGAGTAACTTGAGAACTATTCACCCTCGATCCAAAGTATGTCTCATTCAGTTCTGCATTAAAACTTGAAGAATAGGTCAATGAAATCGACGAAATCGGTTTGCTGAGTTGTTTTTAGGCTCTTCCGAAAAGTTCCGAATTTGGAGTTACTGGATGTCTCGGTGAACTGTACACGTCTGTAGGTTTCTGAGTTTGTATTAATTATTTTCTGATGACGAAGAATAGAATTTTCGTCGAGTATCGACGTTGAAAAGGCTTCAGTGTAGGACCCGAAAGACGCGGGAACTTGCAAGAAGCGAGGCTACCCGCCGATTGCTCCTTCTCTCGAGGGCGTTGAAATTTTCAGTGTTTCCGTGTTAGACGCTGCCCTTAAATAGGGTTCGGGGAAGAGAGGAGGGGAATGTTTCTTTTATACAACCTAGGGACACGACCATTCGCCTATTGTGTCTACCAGTGTCTACCCTCCTTCCATGCATAACCCATATTCCAGCCCCAACACATACCGACGTTTTCCCCCCTCTTCAGCCACCAACTTCCTACGTATCCACGACGCCTTTCGAATTATATTTACATATTTTACTACATTAAGCCCTCGACGAAGCTAGTCTTCCTTTCCTTGAGCTCCATACTCCACCCATCCAGCCCAGGGTAAACATTTTATTGCTCAAGTGGGAAAATTTTGAAGTGGCCTGCAGGTAGGCTCAAATTTCTACGACAGAAGAAAATCCATGAGCACTTTATTTGCTCATCATATTTTATGTCACTTGACTTCAATCAAATCAAAAACGCATGTACTCTGTATTTCGGGTTGCCTCATATTGAATGAATAAATTCCCATATTGTGGGTAAAATCGTAATACCACATTCGGAATTCACTTGGTTTTCGAGAATCTGGTTTGAATGTTGATGAAAATGTATTCACTCTCTGCACAAAGCTTTGTGATAATTGTTTTTTGTTTATGTACAAACTAAATAATATAGTATAATTTTCCTGTTATTGGTAAACAATTGGGAACGAGTTTTCAAAATGCCGTAAAGGACGAAAAGATTACATACTACAGTTCTAAAGCCAAGGAAGATCTTTAGTGGGATTTTCTAGGAACTTCGAATTACGCCTATTCTTCAGGATTTATTCTTGGGTGTATGGCATTTTTAAGAACACCCAACTTTAACAATACCTATTCTATCTTTCGATACCAACATTCAATTCACAACCAGAAGATGAAGGATCGATCCCAGGAAAAAATCATGCAATTTTCGAACTGCTCACGACTCCCAAGTTATAAATATCTTAACGAGTTCACCATCTTTCGATGTTTCGATTGTTTTAAAAACGGCTCCAAAAACGGCTTAAAAGATTCTTAGTTGACAAATAATTTTATTCGATCCATTACTTATCAACGTTGATTGTGATGTTTATTTTTTAATCCCTCTTTGAATGAATTTCATTCCTGGTGCGTGAAGGCTGAAGTACTCTATTGTGACAATTGGAAATGTTGAAACAAAAAACATTGTTCAACTGCTGTTCAAAAACCATTTTATTACAAAACAACAATTTATTTACGAATAAACTCAACAACCATAACAACAACAGTAACAACTTAACCAAAACAAAAGGGTGAGTTCATTGTCAAATTTTATTTGTAACAATTTAAACATAGTTCTTTCATACAATAATGTATAGGAACTTGAAGTTACAACCGAAGAAGAAGTAAATTTGATTCATATGGAGGAGCATTAATTAAGTTTTTCTGGACTAGAAGGTCTGGCTCTCATTTCTCGTTGTGTACATGTTCAGCTTTCTTTGGCACCGTTTTTACTACTTCAGTAGACAGCTGTAAGTTAGATATTGTGAAGATAGTTTTGTAGTTTTAGATCGTCTAAAAATCATCTATATAGAACTCATTCTTCATGTAAAGCTAAACGGCTGGACCGATTTGCGGTCTTATTTTCTTAGAATGATCAGAGAGTTCTGAAGTATGTTCAAAATCCGAAGAACCCCCTTTCATCGTGAAGTGGGCTTTACTCAGCAACTTTGATTAGTAAACCCTTTGTTAGTAGGGAATTCACTTCTTTCCACAGACGATAGGTACTAGAATGAATGAGTGTTTTATTTGTTGTGAAACACATATAGTGCATTAACAATAGTCAACATAAATATTAAACAATGGCTAACAAATGAATATAACAAGTGATAATACTAGGACAGGTAACGTTGGTAAATTTAAAAAAAGGGGGGGGGAAGAAGAAAAGTAACAAGAACACTCCAAGCGACAAAAGTAGCGGAGCCCGTCAGGGGGTACCCAGCCGGGCCCAGACCCACCCACCATGGCGGCTCCCAGACCGTATGCCCAAATGGGCAACGGCCAAGTTTGCAATGCCAGATAATATCCTTCGGATAGTCCAAAGGTACTGGGATACATTTTTGAGTGTTCAGTCGAGTGCTTCGCCTTTTGAGTCAATATTTCTCACGGCTACAGTTAAATTACTAGTCAAGTAGTTTGTAACAAGGACCAGTCAGCAAAAAACATTAGTAGGAAACTCGTGGTTTGTTGACATTTATTAAGTTCGCGAGACTGATATTACTCCTTTTTGTTTTTCTGCTTGTTCTTCGTAAATAACATCCGACATATTCTTCTCAAAGTGAATACGATTATAAAATACGTCGCCACTAGAGTCGCCACCAAAAACGCTGCGACATCCAAAAGGTAGACTTGATAGAAAGGCATGTGAACGGAAGCAGGTTGAAGAACTCGACCGTGTTTCAGAACGTACTCGACCCAGTAGGCGGCTTCTTGGACTTGACCCATCGGAGGTACGTCTCTCAAGATGGCTGATCGCCTTTCAACGGTTTCTTTGTAACTTGAAAAATAGAAATAGAGACATGCAAATAAGCAACAATCGACAACAAAATGAGGAATATTAAGTTGATCATCTGTTGAAAATACTACCTCGTACCGACTATTGACTGAGTAAAGGAGATTGAGAAAGCAACTCATCTTCGATGACCCGATATGGAGTTTTTGTCCCCTTTATCTTCCCCAACGAAACTGACAATGAATCGCTCATCTTCAGTCTCCGAGTGCTATTCGTGATTATTAGAACGTTTTACGATTTTCGGTGAACAAAATGAACCGTTTGTCTGATGTTCAACTGAACCAGGCTATGGAAATGTTTGTCTGTTTTATTGTCATTCTCTCGTGAATTAACTAACAGTATTTATTTCTTCTTAATGTGGCATTAATTTTACCCAATACCTATATATTTAATTGCATCAATAAAATCACTTTTCTCTGTTGTCTTAAATCTTTGATAATCATATCAACCCAGCGCCTGCACTAGGTGGCCGGCGAGAAGTTGGATTCGTTCGGATTTCTGAGTGGTATTTCAAATTTTTAGAAGTTTCATTTTAAGACATTTTTTTTTGAATTTTGTGGAACATATTTACTTTATTTTGACTTGGTACTATTGATCGATGGGATTGTTGTTTCAGGTAAACGTGGTCAGTGATAACACAGATGATGGTGGCAGCTTCTATTCAGGTACCTCTTCGGATGTTCTCTTTGGAAGACGGACCTTTCATAACCTCCGCGACTCTAGGAATGGCGGTTGGACGAAAATTCAACCTGAGATGGTTTTTTACTTTACTTTTCACTCAGATTACCTGATGGAGGTGGATCTCCTGTAGAGTCACCGCTTCCATCCATCAATCTAACCTGCCCAGTTCCTCAGTACATAATCAGAAATTTTACACTTGAGGAAGAAAGAGAACATGTCCTGCTGAGGAGCTAAGATATAAGGTATCCTCGGACTCCGAGGTTTTACAAAAATACCAGCCAATTTATTTCCGTTCAGATAAACATTCCAAGGCCGTATTAACCTGCTGCCTTTCGGTTATTAATTTGGATGTTATCTTTCATACGGCAATATATCACTATATTTATTTACGTGTCACATAGGTCGTGAGATCTTTTAGTGTGTTACTTGTTACCTCCTACTGTTTCTTTACATCAATAAATACTACTATTCCCATTACAATTTACTATTATAAAACATTACTATTAATTTACATTATTTACAGCTATTCTTCTCCATTACGACTACTGTACAGTATTACTACTCACATGGGATTCTCAGTAACTTCCGTTATCGCCCAAAGCATAGATTCACGAGTCAAATTCCTCTTGTTTAGTTCGACTCCTAGTCCTCTCGACACCAAGAATTTGGTGTTTTTGTGTTGATCACCGAAAATCGGAATGGAGACCACCGGTACTCCAAAATGTACGGCCTCCATCAGACTTTGTAAACCTCCGTGTGTAACGAACAGTTTCGTGTTTTTATGAGCTGAAACAAGATGGTTGGAGTACAACTAATCAAATAATTATTAATTTTTTATGATATCAGGTCGGAGGCTTTACTCCTTTGTCACACAAGCGTTGATTTCTTGTATGTTTTAGCGCTGATTTGTTCCCTTGGACTCTTGTAGAAGGGCATTGATTGTTCAAGCAGGCAGAAAATTTCCCATTAGAAAGAACAAACATGATCCACAATATTTATCCCTCACAGCAGTAATGTTAAATGTTGTTGATAATAACCTCTCAGCTACAAAGATTCCCCAAATCGTTACATTTTTCGGAACATCAAGTTTCATTTTTCTCTGCCAGCCTTAAAACTCATATTTATGCCAGAAAATCATTGTAATTTCATCAAAAGTCTTTGAAAGTTGGAGGAAAACAATTTAGAAGGAACTAAAAATGTACAGTGCTCCTCCCCTAAATCATTCAGAATTGAAATAATTTGTTTAGGATTTTTTTGTTATCAGAGTAAGTCGTTATCACTAGTCAATTTCCTGCTGTTTGTAGTAATTTCCTTTTCACAATAGAAGGTTTTATTACAACTATAACAAATCCTGCATCAATTATTCGTAGGGTCAGCGAAATTTAAAAAAAAACACTAAACTAGATACAAACCTAATATTCCTAGTTGTGGAAACCAGTTCTTAATCAGGATTTTGGAGTCGCCGACGTCCGGCAAGCTGTCGCCCATCCATTTCAGTAAAACCTTCTGCTTGAGGCCTCGGAACATGTTGAGGAAATCATTCAGTTTCCCTCTTTTCGTCAATTTGTTCATATCGACCGCAGAGCCCAAACTGAAGTAGATCACACCTTCGGGCGAATTATCCATAAATGTTTTGAGATCCTGGAGAGGAATAGCAATACAAAATGGTGACTATTTCAACAACGCATTCGTACCGTTCTCATGTGAGGGAGCGTAACTACCATTATCAAGTGAGGGAAGTTAGGAGCACAAGGATAGTAATGGCTGATAAAAGGAAAAGTTGAGCAGTAGAAATTCTGACATTTACGTTACCCATATCCTTGGACATAATTAACATTCAAATCCTGAATAATTGCCTATACATCACCAGTTCATAATTTATCCATTGAAGATATTCGAAGAAATTTCGTAATCCATAAGGAAAATTAAATTGTAGTATATTCTGTGAGGAAAATGTTTGAAATCATTGTTATGAATTTCATCGCGATTCGATCATTAATCATTAGAGATGAGACAAATATGTCATTTCCCCCAAAAATATGCCAAAATTTATATGCCATGTCAATATTATTTCAATATAATTCCTTTGACAAAATAAGTCAAAAAATGTCTTTTTTTAGAAGGACATTGATTATTCTTGTAATTTTATTATCCAAAATATGCATGCAGTGCGAACTACATGTAAGGGGATAAACAACGAGTGCACATAATCCAGATAGTCATCGTATAATTTATAATACGATAATAAATATTATAACGATATAGTAGACCCTGAAAATGAATGAATAAAAGTTGGTTTTCCGTCTAGTGAAGTCAGTCAAAAGCAGCATACTCACAGTCGGCATTGCAGAAAATTACAAACTGATTTTCCAAAATCTCTATAACCCGCTCAACCTCAATTGACTTCAAAAGTCAAATATCCTTTTGAACTCCCTTAATAATCTGTCGGGAGCTCTAAGCTTCCAATACACCACCTTTGAAATAACTTGGTTAGGTAGGAAACTTGGGACGTGACGGAAATATGTCAAAATGTTATTTTCCTCAAAACTGCCCCAATTATTATGTCATTACCGGGGAAAACACGGAAATAAGTCATATTTTTCTACAATGACATGTCAAAATGTCAATCGCCCATCGTTAGTAATCATGCACATGTTCTTTGAAAAGGTCGATTTTTATCGGAAGGAAATTTTGGTTTATTATTTTACTCGAAATAAGTTTAAATAGTATCATATAGTTATTTTTACCCCCCCCCCCCCCAACGGTCAAAGTTATGTTTTATTAATGTTATGTTAAGGTTAATTAAGGTTAATGTTATGTTTTATTGTACGTGGAATTCAAAAACCCCGACATGAAAAGAAAGAAAACAAATCAGCAGGTACCTACGTCCGTACTGTTCATTGGCTCAATCAGACGTTTCCAGAAGTTAAATCCGAATTTTAGTTTTCCCTGTTCATTAAAGTGTTTTATAATGAATCATTCCCTGTTCATACAAAACTAATATGATTTCCCTATTTTTGAAAAAATTAATATTATTCCCTGTTCATACAAAGCTAATATTACTCCCTGTTTTTTACAATTTATGAAGAGACTATCTGAGGTTTCCGTGGGAAATAACCATCTTGTATATGGGTGGGAATAAGTACCTTAGGAAGAGCCGTTGATCCGGATAAAGTCATCCCTCCGATTTCCTTGACTTGCGGCGCCTTCGGGTAGGCGTATCCCACGGCGGGGTGCGAATTGACGAGGACGAGAGCCTGATCAGCCGCCAACATGCTCAGCGGAGGTCGTCCTTCCCATCCCGGGTAGCGCATCGTCTCGTCGGCTAACTTCTGATACTCCCAGACCTGATACGATGATAATTAGAAAGCATCACCATGAAGTGGAAAAATCAACTTGAACCCTTCAAATCTTCAATCAAACATCTCAACGACAATGTATGCACACATTTTTCGAAACCCATTCCCATTTTTTGCAATTCAAGGTTCTCCAGTTACTTCAATTCCAGACCAGATCACAGTGTATGTGGCAAGTAGATTATTTATCTTTGGTATGATTATTGCAATAGTAGGTGCATCTAACTCACAAAACGCATAGGTAGTGCATAATACAATGAATTATAAATTCAAATAGGTGAGCATATCGATACCTTAAAGCACAAAAGAGCTATGTCCATCCACCTTCCATATCGTTTTTTTTTTTAATTTCAGAAAAACTCAAATTCAACAAAACTATTATTGAGTTTTCTTGACGATAATAGCTTGAAAATTTATTGAGGAAATTAAAGAGTTTAGTGTAATAAGCCATTATGTTGGGAATTGTGCATTGGTAATAATTTCTTTTGCGTTTTTCTCAAAACTCCGTTTTTGGACGTAGCTCCTTCGTGCTTTAAGGTATCGATATGGCACATAAAATTATAGAAGATTGATGAAAAAAAGGCAAAATAAACAGATCTATACCTGACCATTTCTCATCAAGCACCCTGAAGCATGATCAGCATATGAAAGATTAGAATCAACCATAAGGACCATACTTATATATACCCATTACATCTGATAAATAAAATGGATCCAAAACCGTACTGTAATGAATTAATTAACAATAGCTAATGTAACAATTATACATACATCTGGATACTACAACAATTTACTTCTAATATTTTAGTTCAAATACGACTCATCACAACTTTTTTACGGATTATGTTGATTCGATCACAATGCAGGAGAACTCCAAACATCAAAAACCGAACAATTAAGTCATCTGACTGCAATGAAATCAACTGATGATCATCCCTTTACCAAACCGGCGCTATTTATGAAAATATCATCATTGAAGATTGTGGTAATAAAGCTCGTTACAAGGATTTAACTTGTGCACGAGCGCAATGGCTACCAGTGATGAGTACCCTGCAGCTGATACTTTACTGAAATAACAAGAAATAACTCGCAAAGTTGTTCCCGATTATATTGGCGATTTTTTATTTCGTCTTAAGTACCGTGGTTTCTTCCAATTCAAATAAAATCAAAAAGGACCTTCTCTAATTCAATTGCAAAACTTTGAATTTGAGTGAAATCCAGCGGATTTCACTGATTGAGAACTTCACTAATTTGGAAACCATTGAGTAAAATGTGGAAAATCAACATTTTTCAGACGGTTAGGAACGAGCATGTAGCAGTAGGTGGGTACGTAATATTTAAAGAAAGGATGAGTTATACAAAAAAATCTAAATTCTATTTAATGTTGATTACACCAACAATTGATGCATACTATTTGGAAAATGTTGAATTCTATTTGTGAAACGTTGAACTAATTTGGATAATGTTATCATACTATTATCTTCGTTACATGGATTCATTGTTTAAGATTACGATAAATATCGTGCTGTGAACAATTGTGTTGACGATTGTTCACTTGTCCTGAGGCTTCTGTCGATTTATATTCACAAGGACAGTCTCTAATCAAATTCTAAAACTTCAAGTTTTTAGTGAAATACTCGGAGATCTAAAGAAAATCTATGAGTTAGAAAATGACCTCTTATCTCATACACTGATGATGCTATTGGTTCAGGTTACTAGAGAACCCGTCTGAAACGTACTCAATTTTTTATCAAAATCAATGTTCAATCAATAGAATCAATGATGAATCAATCATCAAAAGAGGAAACTAAAAACAACTTAAACTGACCTGGTGGTAGTGGAGAGGGAGGTTGACTGCGTACTGCAATGTGCTCCAGAGGCGCTCTGGGAAGGTCATGACGTCAGTGAGGTGAACTGGGGCGTCCACCATGTACGACGGGTTCGACGGCAAACCACTCATCTCGTTGGCGAAAAGCAGATCGCCAAGCGCCAGCACGTTGATGGACAGAGCGTTGAACCTGCAAGTATGACGTTTTCTTCGAAATGCTTTCTTTGAAGAAAAGCACGAGGAAAGTCGTTAAACAGGAGTCGTAAAACACGAGGTAATTCAGGCAACATAAGGCAAACAACACAACAACACAAGGCAAAATAAGGTTAAATCATTACATAAGTCTTAAAACGTGAGGCAAGTCGTGAAACATGAGGCGAGTCTCGAAGCGTCAAGTCGTGAAAATGAGACAAGTCTTTGAACGTGAGATAAGACGAGAAATATTAATCAAATCTTAAGCCGTGAGGCATGAAGTGAAATGTTAGGTAAGTCAGGACAAATGAGACAAATCGTGCAATTCATGAAAAAGTTCTTTTTGTGCAGTATGAGTGATTGAGAGAATTTCAAAGAAATATTTTAATTCTTCTAGCTAAGCCAAGACTCGAAATATGAGCAAGCCGTAAAACATGAGGCATGTCTTAAAACGTGAGTCAAGTCTTGAAAGTCATGAAAAAGTTCCAATTGCGCAGTATTAGTGATTGAGGGAATTTCATGAGAATTTTTTGATTCTTTAGCATGAGGCGAGTCTCGAAACGTGAAGCAAGTCATAAAACATGTGGCAAGACATGAAACAAGGGACAAATTATACCAAGATAGGTACCATAAACGTCATTTTTAAACTTGCGATCATGCTTTTCAAACATACCTACTCAATTGTTGAGCTCTGTATAATACTTATTATAGTGTCTACTTTGGTACTGGCGAGTGGGAGAAAAATTAATTATTTCTACTGATTGATGAATGATTCAGGAAAATAATGATCCGAGGTCTTAATTAATCGATCCTTTCAAATGTCGATAGTGAAGAAGAATGAATGCACTTCGAATCAGTTAGCATTCTGAAAGAATGCCTCCTGCGATCAGGCTATTCTTACTTTTACTTTACCTGTGGGCCCAGATGCAGTTGATTTCTTGAAGATTGTTACACTCCGACATCACTACGTCGTATTTTTCTTCTGACTTGAGCAGTTCCTTGATTTTTGGCTCGTTTCTGTACAGCTCAGAGAGGTATTTCAGGTTCATCGTTCGCCACATGAGATACTCCTCAGGGCACCAGAACGGGTCCAATTCCTCCACGTCAATGCTACCTGCTCAGAATCATGCAAACAATGGTACAATTATGTCGCGGAATGTGTCCTCAATTTATTATATACTAACCTATCAAGTTACTCTGAATAAGTACCGTCCACTTCCAAGTATGTAGAAACAGAAAAATAAAATCAACTTACCTATAGTTTCAGCAAACGAATCCCTTATCATGAGGTGCCGTACGTTTGAAGGAGGATTTTCGATGGGAATCGGCGTCAAATAGTCGATACTGTGGCCTTTGTTGGCCAACTCTTTCATGATGGTCTGGAAAACGTAATGGTGACTTTTCCAGGGCATGGGAACCACCACGAGGATCTTAGCAGTCTGCGAGGACTCCCAAAGTTGTGCCAACGCTAGTACAAAAATCAATCTGGAACAGAGAGGTCTATTTTCTAAGAAATACCTACCTAATTTGTGAAATAAGGGTATAAGTTTGAGGTTATACCTAGGGAGTAACTGTGAAGTGCCACTTGTTTATATGTGTAAGGTTGGTACTCTTCCAAAAAAAATCACCTCGTTGAATGGGCACCTTCCAAAGCCCCAACAACTTTCAATAAATGGGGTGAAACGAAATCCAACTATCTCGAAGATAAATGTATGTTAGCTATAAACTTATAGCAGCTCAAAACAGAACACAGAAATGTAAAAGAAAAGAAAAATAAGAAATTAAGCTCACCCATATTGGCAGTTTTGAGTAGGTTCTTGCACGCACAGAGGTAAATACTGAACTACTGGTGTCAATTGATACCTAGTTCTGTTTACAGCGGTATCTCTCGATAGGCCATCATAACTCTTAGACCTTCCAGTAGAGTTACCGATTACCACGAAGTTACTACTCTTCTTTAAACTTAACCTTAGGAAATTTCGGACGTAACATATGTTACCGGCAAAGTTTAAAATCAGGCTTCGTGTACTTCTCTTTGTACTTACTCTGTGTACTTCTCTCCAGTACTCTGTGATTGTGTACAATGCCTAGGTAATGTATAGAATGCCCGAATGGATCAGGCAATGTGTTAGAGAAATCTCATTTCATACTTTACCTAGGCATTGTATGGAATGCCTGATTGTGCACTCGGCAAAGTGTGATTTGAAAGGGTTTGTTGTTGATTGTGTTTGAAAGGGTTGTTCTTTTCGGCAGGCATTTTATACAATGCCTGGATTTCATAATTTACTGGTAACATATGCATGTTACCGTGTCAGTGCGTAAATAAAGGACTTCAATGCAATTCTGAGTACCACAGGTCAGTTTCTTGCTGCATTAAGTAAGAACTATTTTATTTCTCCTCAAATTTTTTTGTTATGGTGTTTGGGCGTTAAGATATAAGATCCTTCAACCCATATATATTTGCATTCGATTTGTACTTTGCCCAAGTAGGCATTATATACACTTCAATGTACACAATGCCTTATCTAAACAGAGTTAAAAATAAAGAAATTTCATACATTGCCTAAAAAGTGCAGGCATTGTAT
Source organism: Apolygus lucorum (assembly GCA_009739505.2). Taxonomy (NCBI): domain Eukaryota; kingdom Metazoa; phylum Arthropoda; class Insecta; order Hemiptera; family Miridae; genus Apolygus; species Apolygus lucorum. The sequence goes on along the minus strand of CM019168.2, from coordinate 23,168,206 downwards.
GCAATGACTAGGCATTCTATACTATGCCTGGATCTCATACTTTGCCAACATATACCAAAATATACACAAAATGGAGGTGTAAATAGTAATGTGATACCACAATCAATCATAAAAAATATTTTCCAAGACATGAACAAATCAAAGGAACTCCTAGAGGAAAACTGGGCAAACAGCTACGTACTTCAATCATCTTGAAAACCTTACCTCAACAACATGGCAGGTGTTGCTGATAAGAGAACGGTCGTAATATAGTTGAGCTAACTTTTGTTTTGATGTATCAAGCGTTGTTACAACCGTAACAAAGACATTCGAAAATCCAATTACACATCATACCTATGCCACATCCAAACATCAACCCACGATATGAACCAAAATATTCTTACCTGCAGAACATGGTGTTTTTCGTTGTGTCTGAAGCGATCTTGAGCGTTCCACTGAAGCGTATTTGTCCGAGCAACCGGCCTTGAGATAAGGTCTGATTCATCAGTGGTAGGACTGAAAATGTCTCCCGCCAGATTGATGAATTTCTTATCTTATCGGAAGCGAGAAGCAATAAACTATTTGATAATTTCATGTGGTATTACAATAGATTATTAGATACGATCGATAACAATTTCAAGATTAACAAACGATGTCGTCGTGAAGGAACTAACCTTTCAATTTTAGATGCACCGGACTTGTTCGCCCACATTGGCGACCTACTGGAACCCCTGTTGCAGGCGATTAAAAATAAAAGTGGCTTCCAGACCAAAATTTCTTCAGAAGATTTTTGAACTATTTCTGCTCTTCATTCGTCGGCCTATCTGTTCAATTTATTGCTCTGAGGAAACCCCATCGATCAGGAAATAATAAGTTCAATATTCCCATTGATTAAACGGTTTGAGACCAGGTAGTCATCTATGAAATTAATTTCATGATTGTATTTCATGATTGTATTGGCGCGGGGTGTGGTGCGGGAAAAGTGCCACGGAGTTGCGCGAGTTGGGCATCTCGGTAGGCGTACTCCGTGGTATCACCACCCGCGTCCTGCTCGGCTCGTATTTGAACTGGTGGTCGTTTTATAGAGGCACTTCCCTTCATCCCTCTCTCCCACCCGCACCTTCCTCATCTTCCCTCATCCCCAGGGCCGGCGTCGGGTGAGTCCTGGGCGTCCTCCCCATTATATTTGATTTATTTATTTATTTTCATTTATGGCGTGCCCCCTCCGTCACAAAAGACATTTTGTCTTTGAGGGGAGTTTATAAAAAAAAATTAAACGCAAATTACGCAATGTGATCTATGTTATGGTCACACCAGTTTTCTCTTGGTTTTTCCTAATTTTTATTATTCGCGTGATTTTGTTTATACGCACTCATAATTTCGCCATTTATTATTGCGAAATAGGTAGGTGTATTGAAGTGGTTTCTTTCTTTCTGTCGTCCTTTGTTTAGGGGCTATTCCCAACTTCTTAATGGTCTTCATAGAAACTCGGCCCTTCGGACCTCGCCAGGGGCAAGCCTCCTGGACCCCCGGATGGTTACTGATTAGAGCCTTCGGCAAAAATTCAATAACATGGAACATGCTTTAGCGGTCGAAGCTTCTCGAATGTTCTTTGTGTAATACAAGTTTGCAAATGAGCTTCCTTACTCGCTCTACCGTGGAAGTAGACTCACTACTTGGTAAAGCAGTCTGAATTCCGAAATCGATCAACATGCTAGAACACAGCGGAAAAGGAAATTTGTGTGGATAAGAGATCATCGAAATATTCCTGGGAATGTAATTGCTGATAGGGAAGCCTCCGATGCTCGCACACTACCTAAACGTCTTTTTCAACCACCTTGCTTCCCATACACTGACCTTAAACGCAAATTACACCAAACCCCACTTCTAACGTGGAGATGGCACGACACTTATCATGCTGGATTCCGTTACGTTTCACTGTTCGATCCGCCTTCCACCAAATCGTGGTTTCACAAAATGAGCCCATCGCACTCACGTGGGTTTTACACGACCATAACCCGACTGAGATCAGGCCATTGTGTCACAAGGGAAGCTTTACAAATACGGTATGGTGGATACAGATCTGTGCAGATACTGTGGAACCAGCACTGAATCGATACAACATGTCATCCTCGAATGCACACGTAATTCCCTCCCAAGAATGGAACTCCTCAACTGTGCCATGAAACATACTACGCTCCCCTTCAACCTGGGCTCACTCATAGCCTCTGAAAGCACTTCAGTTTACTGTGCTCTGTACAAATTTCTATCGGACATAAGTTGTTTTATATAGTATTATAATAATTATTTCATTATACCCATCCACATTCTTGTAATCTTAATGAAGTATTTAGTCATGTTATGATTTAAAAGCCTATTACTATGTTATGGATGTATGTATATCTGTTTACAAAGCCAAATAAAAAAAAAAAAATTAAAAAAGAAGAAAAAAAGCAGTTCTAATCACAACAAAGTATTGTTATTATTAAGAAATCGAAAACATCTAAAGCGTCGAAGAACACATCACAGCCCGCGTTCATAACAAAATCTCGCCTCGGTTTCAAGATCCTTCGATTACACTCGAAGAGTCACGGGGACAAAGGATCAAACTCCTCTTTTCCTAATTCCGAGAAAATCGAAAATCGAAGTTTGAGGTCGTCCCAGACAGACGCTATGCATAAAAAAAGTGAACTGTATGGGCCACCTGACCGAGAATTTGAGTATGTTCAAGTAACAAGAAAGAAAATTAAGTACATCGAAGATGATTTCCAGAAATAATTAGAAATTTCAAACAATGTAAGGACTTGGATCTTTTTTCCCCACAAATATTCGCGTTCTCGGTCACCATAATGCCTAATATTATATCACCATGTTACCTATTGTTTATTCTCATAATTCACTTCAGTGAATTTACTAGGGTTTGTAGGTACCTTACTGTCACTTCCAGAAAAATGTTGGGCAAAAAGTGGCTTTATTTTCCAAATTAGTTATAGTTCTGTACATTATTGGAAAATTGCAAAAATGTAAAAAAAAAAAAAAATCATCAAATAAATCATTCTTCTAAAGGATCGTCGGAATATGAAATGGAGTCATCATCTACATTCCCCAACCTGTTGGACGAGAAATTGACACAAGTAGTGTTTTAAATCCTTTGATTTTGCTGGTTTGATGGGTATGGGGTCGTTTTGAAGGTTCCCCAATGTTAGCTGCATTTGGTACTGAAGTCTACTTCTTCGAAGTGGAAGGGGTTACGAAAGCTGTTTGGTATTCTCAGAAGTAGGAGCTTTTGTGCTTGATGAAGCTTTGGTGTGATGCCGTACAACTCATGCAAAGGCGAGGGAAGGGGTCTTTAAATTTGACACTTCTTTTTTCCCTGATCCTTTTTCCCCGTGATCCTGTAAAAACCAAGCCAACCAGCAACATCAACATAATCCACTAAACCGATGTTGGTTACAGTTCTTTTAAATCAGAGATATATCTCAGCTTCGTCCATAATTTACAGCTGTTTTGGCAGTATATAATTTACGCATGAATTGAGCGCTTTTCAACGAGTGGCGAAGGATTTTCGTGGAATGAAAACTAACGGCGATACATTTCCCTAGAAACGGGTCGGTTGTAAGTAAACAATACGTTACACGATCCTTAGTTCCATATGAACGACTAAGCACAATTTCGTCACTCGATACCGTTCCCGAAAAACGTAACCCTTTTTGCCAGTTATGTCAAGACTAAAGCATGTTCCATGCTAAAATTGTTTCGGGGGACATTATTCCACATTCAAAAAGGTTTCAGTATGTCACACGCGTTTCTTCCAAATTGAGAACCCCTTCTAATCAAATAGGAGCAGCACGGATGTATGCAAATTTTATAGAACTGAAGAAGATGAATGTACAAATTTTCATGAACCAAATATTAGTATAATCGTAAATCTCTCACGACTTTTCAATCGCATATCCTCTCCAAAAATCCATAGAAGTTGATCCATCTTTACCCGTTAATAATTTTTTTCTTTCATCCATAACCCTATGAAATAAGAAACACTTTATTTTGTCCTTCGCTACAATGTTCTGAGCGCCTGAAACTTTTATTTACTGAACGTCATGTTAGCTCATTGCGCTAGAACTTACAGCTCGTAATTAAAATTCCTTGCTCTAAAATAAACTTCCTGTAATCCAAGGTCTTTGCATTAGAATGTACATGATCCAAGCTCTTTCGAGTAGAATGTGCTACATGTGATCAAAAGTCCTTGCTCTAGAATGTACTTCATGTAATCCAAGGTAGCATTAGAACGCACTGCGCTTCATCCAAACTTTTTGCCTATTCCAGCTGAAATGGCTATGTTTAAAAACAACAAGGTGTCTGAATTTCAATCATCAAGTACAAGGAATAAATAACCACCAATTTTGAATGGAGTTGTCCATTCGAAAGGTTAGGATTTTCGTGTTTCAAGATTAATTGTTTGCTGAAAACATTTGAAACATCTTTAATATCAAACTTTAGCTTCCATTTAGATAGTATATTTCCCCATCCAATGTAGGAGTTCAGAGGTACTGCAGCATTCTGGTCAAAGTTGTCTGATGCTTGGGTGAAATAGTTCAGCATCGAAGCTCATGAGGCGTTCAGATCAAGCACGTGCTTAGTGAAATGCCTCTTCCCTAATCCTCATCGCCTTGAGTGTTTATCTTATGGGGAAGTAGTTGGGAGGGAAGTAGGAAGAAGGGGAAATGAGGGTATGGGGGAAATGGGATGTAAGTGTCTACGTTGGGAGAGGGTTCATAAGGGTATTGAAGAGGGAGGGGGGGGGGGTTGTCTGACAAATAAGGCGAGTCAAGCCTTGATGAGAACGCCTCCTATCCGCCTTCACCCATACTATCTGCTCCTTTCCATGTCCCCCTCTCCTCATCCTTTCACCCCCCCCCCCCCCGTCATCCTTTCACTTTGAGAGTTTTCAGAAGATCTTACCCCATTTCCCACGCACCCTGTCACCTCCTCCCCGCCATTTCCATGCAGCCCAACAGCTTTCAAGATCACAAGATGCCGCCTTTCTGTGATACGTCTCACATAACGGAAAATAGCTCAACAACCTTCTCGTATTGTACAACAAATCCAGCTGACACATTTACCTCAAACTGATCAAAACTCGTCAACATTCCCGCAAATTCAAATTCAATTGGCACATAGCTTCCTGGGAGTAACATAACAGTGTGAATTTGACTGTTTTATTGAGTAACAAATCCAGCTGACACATTTACCTCAAATCCAGCTGACACATTTACCTCAAACTGATCAAAACTCGTCAACATTCCCGCAAATTCAAATTCAATTGGCACATAGCTTCCTGAGAGTAACATAACAGTGTGAATTTGACTGTTTTATTGAGTAATGCCACTAATTAATTCCCCAGTATGAAACTCGAGTTTCACAATCTCTTTGAGTAAACAGCAACGCAATTGAAAAGTCGTTCGTAATTAAGGAGTTTGATTGCAAAAGGTACTCAAGACCATTTTTATTGGAATTGAGTTAACACATTCCCAAGGTTTTAGGGGGGTAGTTCTTCATAAAAATTCGATCGTTTTGGAGCAAAAGATAATCTATTTCCTTAAAAAACGAGTGTGAATATTTCGTTTAATTTCAAAAGGTACTATATCCAGCACAATGGCGGTCTCTTGTCCATGTTGTTTCAAAAAGTACTATATCCATAAATTTGATGTTTCAAATCTCGTTCAAAATTATTTTAAACTATTTTGAACTAATTTACCTTTTTTCCAAAAATATTTATTATAATTTAGAAATGCTTAAAAAATAACATCATTGGTTTGCAGCACGTTTTTCAAATTGTTATGGTTTTTCGCGTTTTTCTCACGTTTGACCAAAATGGATATATCGTCGGCTAGAAGGTAAAACTGACCAAGTGACAGAGATGGTACTAGGTAAGGTATGTACTCTAGTCGGAAATTAACGTAACTATTGGCTAAAAATTAAAAGTTCGGTTGTAGTAAAATATACTCCCGCTCAAAATTAGAGCACCACCATCTATTTCTTAGTCCCCTTTGTCCCCTTCTTTTTTCCCTCATCAAATTTTTATCCATTTGCACACATTGCTTGCAAACACAGAAGCAAAAAGGTAACCAAAACAGGCACAAATACGAGAAAAAATATGTATTTAATAAATTAAAGAAAAATGTACTTCTTATGGTAAGTAAAATGATTAAAATTGTAAATGTGAAAAAAAGGTTTGAATTATGCCAGTTTTCCTTTTCAATACTTGATATTACCTCCTCTATCTCGGATGAGGGCTTGGAGCCTTCGACCGATTCCTCTTATCAAGTTTTGGATATCCTCCTGGGAGATATTGTCCCACTCCTCTTTCGTTGCTGTTTCCAGCTGCTGAAGATAGTCTGATGGTGGATCTCTGGCTCGAATTCTTCATTTCAACATGTCTCAAACATGTCCTATCGAATTCATGTCTGGGCTCCTTGGTAACCAGTCCAAAATACAAAATTTATGAGGGAAGAAGGAAAGAAACAAACGATAAAATGGATGTTGGTGCTCTAATTTGGAGCAGGAGTGTATATTTGCGGAAAAAAAGTGAAAACCCAGGTTTAATTGGTGAAAATTTCACTGGCCAAATGGCATTTGAGAACTTTTTTCCATAACAAGTTGCAAGTGAAGATGACCAAGGGTTATTTGATCGCTTCTACGTAGTAATAAATTTAGGAAGGAAATGATGGCACTTCTCTCAGGAAAAATGGACCACAAATGCTTTCTGGTAAGTGTAAAGATATGGCGAGTAAGAATTGTAGTAAATTCATCTGAATAGGGAAAATATTGATATTTGTCAATGCTGAACTCACATTACTTTCACCAGGAGAAACTGTCGTTATTTATTTATGTATTTATTTTTTATTTTGAAAAATTGCACTTAACCGATGAAGATACCAACATTTCAAGATGAATTTCGTCAAATCTAGGTTTTATCGTTCCAATAGAGTTGAAAGGTTCAACCTAAAACGCAAAACAGTCCAACATGACAGTCCAAAACTCCGCGAGGCCCTCCTGAAAAATCGTCATAATGCAGTTGGTCAGTTTTACCTTCTAGCCGACGATATAGTACCTTTTGGAAAGGATTCCAAGCTTGAGCTCCTCAATCATGCTAATGATTTTTCACTTTCCCACGTATACTGTGGTGCTGACTGATCGGACTGAGATGAAATAGATGAGAATTATCCTTGACTACCAATTAGATCGTAAGACTTTGGTGTTAAGGTGAAATCACATTTTGAGCGCACATGCCGCTATTTCTCCAATGTTTACAATTCGTGGGGACAGCCTTGGGATTAACCCACATCTACAAGCTCTGAAATGGAAAATGCGAGTGGAACTTTGAAATTTGGAGGACGTGCATTTTTGATTGATCACAATCATTAAAAATATGTGACTACGTTCATCGTATTGATTACTAAGACTAAAAGTATGTGATTATACTTTGTTGGTTTATTATTTTCAATAATGAACCTTTGGAATCGACCAACAAAAAAAAAATTTAACACCCCCTCAAAATTTGATGGTTTACGTTTCAAGGTACGTAGAATCCAAAAATCGAATAAAAATTTGGCCGTCCGTCCGCAGTACGCCGTACGCGGCACTTTTGCCACTTAGCATTGACCGATTTTGATGAAATTTGGTATGTAGGCTCCATTTGGGGTCTAGTTGTGCCCCGAAGCTTTTGGTTGATGTAGGTCACTTCTAAGGGTTCCAAAATCCATTTTGAAATTTTGAAAACGCCCTAACTCAAAAAATTTGGATTTAAAGGTATTGTTTTTCCTTCAATTTAGGATTCTATAGAATTTTTAGAATTTTTTGAAACCACGCGGAGGTCTGTAGGACAAACCGTTCGCTCGCTACGAGAATTTAAGTGTTTTACGCACGATAAATCAGAAACACGAGTGTGAATCGCAATAGAGGCCTAATCTCCGTTCAAATTTTAGCTGACCGAAATACGATCGATGTTTTTCTTCAAGTTGGATGGTTGGTGGCTTTGCAGACGAGTGATCTATAGAAAAATAATAAACCATTGTGTAATAATTTGCAGCGTTTTTTCATGAATGTTGATATTGATAGAGCGGTATCTGAGTAAAATAGGTAATTGGAAAGTATAGACAAATTATTACACAAAGGTTTATTATTTTTCTATATAGATCACTCGTCTGCAAAGAACACGGCTTTGCCATTGTTACCACACTCCAACTTGAAGAAGAACTTCGATCGTATTTCGGTCAGCTAACATTTGAACGGGGATAAGGCCTCTTTTGCGATTCACACTCGTGAGGAAATTCTCGTAGGGAGCGAATGGATTGTCCTACAGGGCTCCGCGTGGTCTCAAAAAATTCTAAAAATGCTATAATATCTTAAATTGATGGAAAAACAATGCCTTTATATCCAAATTTGTTGTGTTAGGGCGTTCTCAAAATTCATTTTTCTACCCTTAGAAGTGACCTACATCAACCAAAATCTTCGGGGCACAACTAGACCCCAAATGGAGTCTACATACCAAATTTCATCAAAATCGGTCAATGCTAAGTGGGGAAAGTGCCGCGTACAGCGGACGGCGGATGGACGGTCAAATTTGTATTCGATTTTTGAATTCTACGTACCTTAAAACGTAAACCAACAAATTTTGAGGGTGTTTTAAAAAAAAATTTCTTGGTCGATTCCAAATGTTCATTATTGAAAATAATAAACCAAAATGATGACCCTGGGGGGGGGGGGGGGGCGGTAACTCATCAAGTTTCCATGTAGAGATAAAAACAGGCATCCCTTCTTCCTAAAGATGGAGAAACATTTTTGTCAGGAAAAACTTTCGTTCGTTCTTGAAGTTTTCAGTCGGAAGTGTATTTAGCGGCAAAACGCCTCATGAAAACCGTAGCCTCTATAAAGATGGATCCCAAGGCACGTCTGGAGCCTGGACCTCTACGCCGAAACATTTCACGGTCCGTTTTCAAGGAGGCGAAGGTGGAGCTGGAGGTGGAGCAGGAGTAATTACTTGAGTGGAGTTGAAGGTTAGATTTACTGCTCCAAGTGGCCCCCCGCTTCCCGCCGAACGAGTCCGGGATTCGATAAGAAAATAAATTTTCTTCCAGCTGGCCAACCCACATTCGCTGGCCTTCAAAAAACACACATCGAACCTCCATAACGGAACCTACCGAGATAGAATATTAAGAAATACTATATCTAATATAAAACCTGTTATACCTTCACCTGGTCCAACTTTCCTTGGTCAAGCAGCAGGTACTCTATGTCAATGTAGTTGCAACATTGCACAAGTTATTTTCAGCAACTTTATATTGAGATGTCAAGTGTATACACCAATGAGTTCATCATTATTAGTTTCATGTGGCAAAGTTGATAACCACATGTTGATGATTTTAATAAAAATTTATTAATCATTGTAGTTTTTGAAACTTAATCTAAAATTTACACTTTTATTTCAAAAATATACTGGAGACGGAAAAAACAGTTCTAAGGCTCCTTTACAATCATTTTACAACAATTAATTTACTAAGTAAGTACTTCACTTTACAATCATGCAATTCCAGCTGTTATTATTTTGACAGAATACATAAATTTACGTGTATAATGAAAGTACTCCTCCTTCAGGGAAATCCTGTCCATTATTCCCGTATCTCTTTACATGCTCATAGTGTACATTAGATGTTCATATTTGATCTACATCTTGTCTTTAAAAAAAAATGTAGGTACATGATACGGTTAGTAGGAACATCAAGCAGAATCTGGAGGTTGTGTGGAAGTGGGGAGAGAAGAATGAGTAAATGAGGGAAAGAGAAAGGGAGTTATTGACCGTTGCTAAGATGACTCCCAATCCAGGGAACAACCGCAACTCTAAAGAAAAAGACCCTATTCTTTTGAAGCTGGGCTTTGTGGTAGTTTAGTTTTTTCCGTTATTTTTTAACGTTTTCAAGTGAAAACCACTATACCATTCGGCAACTTTAGATGAAAGTAGAGCAGAATGCCACCAACTCACTGAACTGGCACAACCCGTTGCCAAGATAATATGATTTTCAAAGTTTTAACACAGAATGTGTTTTAGCCATGGACTAACTAGCCAAAAAAGCTAACGAAATCTGAGACGAAATAGGAAGCGAATCCGCCTATTTTGCAATGATTTCCACTTACAACCAAGTCGTTGCTACATATCTTTATCCTCGTCATTCGTGTTAGTAGAAAAATCGTACCCCATTCGTTGGAAAGCCCTACATTTATGAAAAAATTGTATACCTACTGCCAAAACCACTGTAATTATGGAAGAAACCAAGATATACCTCTGAGTTAAAAGAACTGTAAACAATTTTCGCGGTAAGAGTTTGTTACACGTCAACAAACAATGTATTATATTGAGAAGAGAACGCATATTATTATAGGTACCTAGGTAGCGAAGTATTTTAACACAGAATGTGTTTTAGCCATGGACTAACTAGCCAAAAAAGCTAAAGAAATCTGGGACGACAACATGGATACCGATGATACGGAACTAAGGATTGTGTAATCTGGAGTAACCTATGAGATATTTTATTATGACGCGGTGATTATATAAGATTCTGATTTAGTGGGAGGAAAGTAGCGAAATTATGTGAAACGCGTGAGCTGAAACACATTCTGTGTTTCAATAATTTCGTCCGAAGTATGTAAATAGAGGCTACCGGGGGTCTAGGGGGCTTGCCCCCTGGCGAGGCTCGGAGCGCCGAGTTTTTGTTGAGAAAACCATGTTTTCCCCGTATAAACCCAAATTTCTCCTCCTTAAAACATCTATCGTCAACTATCGACCATATTATCGAAAGATTTTTTTGCTGATAGATTTGATTACTCTGCTTACTTGTCGTGTGTTGGGTAAGCGAAGCTGATTCAATTTCATTGTTTATGGGTAATTTGACAACTTGCAGGATTTCTTTAGAAAAAGTAGGGCTTAATGGTTATTAAAATTTATTATGATCACAAGGACGGTACACTAGTCCTACTTAAGATTCAGTAGATAATTGAGAAAAGTTGTTTTATTTATCAATACAATTTGAAGTTATTTGACTACAAATATTAAGAAATATTTTTTAAAATCATTTCTACAAGTAATAAATGTATTTTATGGTACCTACCTGTATTTAAATGGTACCTACCTAAAATTATTTAATATTAAACAGTTCAACTTCATTTTCAGTGGGGTTCATTACTGAAATTTTATCGTTACGCCAGAACCAAATTTCTCTGCTTAACTACTTCTACAAGTTAGGTAATTGTCAAATTATCGTTATTATAATTACTTAAGGTTTATATTTCAAGATTCAAAGCTAGATTTGAAATGCTGGCTTGGGACCGATACCTGTTGTAGATGATAAAGATTAGAACAACAACACTGATAAGAAAGTCTGATAACGTAGACTTGTGAGTTGTGATTTATTATCAATGAACATACTGTTCTAAATAGATACTATTGCTTTTATCCGTGTTACGTCTGTAGCATTAGACGCACTCTATTGAGATAGCTACTAAAGAATTAGTTAAATGACAGCTCACCTGGAGGCGCCCCTATCATATGAACTTGTTGATCAGGTTGATCAGGCTATTAATAAAACAGTAACTTCTTTGTTCAGAACGTGCTCGTCCTTTTTCCCTAATAATTATTATATGGTGTCAGTTTTTTATCGTAAAAAGTGGTGCAATCGGTTTTCCAAGTTAATAGGAGTGTTTTCGTAGTTAGGACAACGATTTCCATCGGATTATAACTGTTCTGCGTTTGACGAAAACATCGCCGTCTTAGCCACTGTTTTACCGGTCCTGTTGAAGGGAGCCATGACTGAAATTGAAGACGAAACGCCGACAGGCTCGATCTTTAAAATTCCACCGCTAAAATTTGACCATACCATAGCCGTCAAATGGCCCAAATGGAAGAATGTTTTCGATCTAAACATGGAAGCATCAGGTAAGAAGAGCTCGAAAGAGTCACAGAAAATTGCGATTTTACTAACACACATGGGGAATGAGGCAATTGACATTCACAAAACCTTTCCCACACCAAAAGACACGTTGGAAGAGGTTCTTAAGCATTTCGACAACTATTGTGTTCCTAAAGTAAATGTCGCTGTGGAGACCTACAAGTTTCAGAAAATAAGTCACGGTAGCAAATCATTTGAGCAATACCTTACAGAGTTAAGGTTGCAGGCCGTAAATTGTAACTTTGTGTGTCCCATCAGCACCTGTAAAGCTTCCTACAGCGATCGTATGATTATCGATCACATAGTTTGTAATATTTCTGACCCTGATGTCCAGCAGACGCTTTTAAGAGAAACGGGAACTCTCACGTTGAACACCGTAATTCAAACGTGTCGATCGGCAGAAACTGTCAAGTCAGGGAAAAAAGAGATTGAACATTCCTCTGAGGCCGCGGTGAATGAATCACGGAAAAAATATACGAAAAATAAGAGACGAGACCACAAGACGGATAATACTAAGCCGTATCTATGCAAAAAATGCGGACTAAAACATAATGCAAAAAAATGTCCCGCTTATGGGGAACAATGTCATAGCTGTAAAGGCTGGAACCATTGGAAAATTGGTTGTTTACGTCGTAAAAAGCATAAAGATCGAAAAGTACACGAAGTTCGAAATTATGACAATGATTCGGACTCCGGTTCATCGATTTTTGACTGTGACAGCATAAGAGTGAGCGCCATTGGTAAGGAAAGTGGTGAACCGAAAGGCAGGTGGAAAGAGGTAATAAAAGTTGAAGGCGTACCTGTCAATTTCAAGTTAGATACGGCAGCAGAAATGAATATCTTGCCCTTAAAGTACCTTAAGAAAATGAGAAACCCTACGATCACAAAAACTAAAGTAAAAATCCGATCGTACGGTGGGTATTTCACGGAAGTGAAGGGGGAGGCGTATCTGAATTGCTCATATAAAGATAAAGATGAGAGAATAAAATTTTTAATCGTCAGTAAAGAAGATGAGTTGCCAATTTTTGGTGCCGATTCATGTGAAAAATTTGACTTGGTTCAGAGATTATATCAAGTCAAGGCTAAGACAAAGGATGGTGAATCGGACAATGAAAGAGAAAACAATAACTCTAATAAAATTTTGAATGACCGCAACGATAAGAAAAGAGGGGAATTCTTGAAGAAGAATATTGATGTTTTCTCAGGAATTGGAAAGTTGCCTGTTGAAGTTAATATCACTCTGAGTGATGATGCAGTACCTGTTGTACGAAGTGCTCGCAGGTTGCCAGAAGTAATTAAAATGAAATTAAAAAAAGAGCTGGATCGTCTTGAGAGGTTGGATATAATTGAGAAAATTGATTCTCCAACGGATTGGGTTCATGATATTGTTATCATAGAAAAGAAAGACAAATCATTGAGGCTCTGTCTAAATCCAATTCCGTTGAATAAATACATAAAAAGGGAACATTTCTATATACCAACGCAGGAAGAATTGACGACCAATTTGGGCGGAAAAAAGTTCTATTCAGTTTTTGACTACAAAGAGGGGTTTTCCCAGTACGTTTTGTCTGAAAAATCGAAAAAATTGTGTACAATGAACACGGCCTTTGGCAGATATTGTTATAAACGTGTTCCGTACGGCCTAAGCTGTATGCCAGAGATTTTTCATCGGGAGAACACGAAAATCTTTGGAGACCTTCCTGGAGTTCAAGTCATGATGGATGATATAGTAGTGACAGGATCCAGTGAATCAGAACATGACCGAAATGTGGAAGCCGTATTGAGGAAAGCCAGGGAGAATAATGTGAAATTTAACCCTAAGAAGCTACAGTATAAGCAGAAGCAGGTTAAATACCTTGGTTTGATTTTCTCTCATGCGGGTATTTGCCCTGATGAAGAACGGGTAAAAGCAATTACCGACATTGAAACGCCCACATGTGTCAAGGAATTACAAAGATTCCTTGGTGCAGTGAATTTTATTAATAAATTTATACCATCGTTTTCCAAAGTCACATCAAACCTACGAGTTTTGCTCAAAAAGGACATAACATGGCAATGGACAAAACTCCAACAAGAGGCGTTTGACACTTTGAAAAGACTCGTGTCATCGGCGCCGACCTTGAAAATTTTCGATCCACGGGAACCAATCCAGATCCAGTGCGATGCTTCAAAGGAAGGCATGGGATGCTGTTTACTGCAGTCTGGACAACCAGTTGCATTCGCAAGCCGTAGCTTGACTCCGGCAGAAATAAATTACCCCCAAATCGAAAAAGAAATGGCAAGTGTTTGTTTGGCTCTGAAGCGATGGCACCAATTCCTTTATGGACATAACAATGTGATCATTTTTACGGATCATAAGCCGCTAGTGAAAATCATAGAAAAAGACATTTACAAAAATACACTAAGACTTCAGAGGATGCAGCTATTCACGTTGAGGTACAAATTCAAATTAGAGTACCTACCAGGAAGTGAAATGTTCATGGCGGATATGCTTTCTCGCGCTTTTTTGAAAGAAACGGGGCAGGAAGTGGATATGACGCCAGTCATTCACAGTGTTGAAGAATATTTGCCCATCCCAACGGATAAAATCAAAAAACTGCAAGAGGAAACTGCTAGTGATTGCTGTTTGAAGAAAATTCTCAAATTCATTCAAGAGGGCTGGAAAGGAAGAGATCGTAAGCTTCTTCCAACAGAGCAAAAAATCTATTATGATCTGCGTGATAGCTTGTTTGTAAGAGAAGGTATCGTTTTTTACAATGATAAAATTGTGGTACCTACTTCGCTTTGTCGAGACATGATGAACCAAATCCATTCTCAGGCACACCTAGGTATCAACAAAACGGTGGCCAGAATGAGATCAATCATGTATTGGCCCGGAATGGCCAGCGAAATTGCTGAATTTATTGGTTTGTGTAGTGTCTGTCAGACCTTTCAAGACAATCAGCCCAAGGAACCACTCATACAAACCAGGGTGCCTCAACTACCTTTTCAAACTCTCGGAATGGACATTGGAGAGTATCATGGTTATACCTTTTTGGCTATCGAAGATTATTTTTCGCGATGGCTCGAAATCATTGAATTGAAGACAAAATCTGCTAGAGAAATCGTCGAACGACTCAAAACTGTTTTCTGTACTCACGGAGTTCCTCAAGTTATTAGGTGTGACAACAACCCATTCAAGAGTGAAGAAATGTTGAAATTCTCAGAGAAATGGGGCTTCAAGATTCAGACGTCCAGTCCGCTGTATCCCAAATCCAATGGACTTTCGGAGAAGGGAGTGGGCATAGCCAAAAAGATGATCAAGAAATGCAGCCACTCAAAAAGTGAGTTGCGAAAAGCCTTACTGGAATACCGAGTAACCCCCATCACCGGACTGAAATATTCGCCCAGTGAACTTTTAATGGGGCGAATTCTGCGCACTAGTGCTCCGGCGACTACAGAAATACTCAAACCGAAATTACTCGATCGTGAAATCAGAGCTCAGATGGAAACTCACAAGAAAAAGCAGAAGGATTATTACGACGCTAATGCTCGTGAAAAACCGGAATTTTCCCCAGACCAATTGGTTTATATGAAATGGGGAGACATCTGGAAGAAAGCTCACATTACTCAGAAACTCCCAGAACCTCGATCTTATATCGTGAATGTAGACGGAAAGGAATATCGTCGCAACTCCTCATTCCTTCGCCCTAGAAAGAGCCAAATGGAAATTTCTGAACCCAAGCAATCCAGGGTTTCGACTCAGCCAGTAGAAATGCCCAAGACTCCACCGAAGAGAAAATCATTGTCACCCCGGACAGAGGCCAGTATCTTCAAGCCTCACGATACTCACCTTGGTCAGGATGCAGGAAGTCATAATCTGAATTCTACTCTGCCGAAGAGTCCCGGAAAACGTACAGTTTTCCCAGGAAACCCAGGACCTTCGATTCAACCGAGTCCCTACGCTCAATCCTCGCAGGCCAGTGACTCAACCTTGACAACCCGATCTGGAAGACTGGTGAAGAAACCAGAGCGATTCAACCCTTGAAGAAGTACAAGGAGGAAATCAAAGTTTGAATTTATTTTAATATTGTGTGATTTTCATCACTTTGATGAAAGTCGAGAGACTCTCAATTCACGCTCCTAAACTTATGTCAGTAGGTGGTAGAATAAAGTACAAATTTTTCGTTGTAGCCAAGGGGAGCTTTGCTTTTCAATTTAATTGGAATTCAGTTACAATATCCGAATTTCGAAGTATTTATTTTAATTTAATATTCAACTTATGAAAGGGGTGTAGCATTAGACGCACTCTATTGAGATAGCTACTAAAGAATTAGTTAAATGACAGCTCACCTGGAGGCGCCCCTATCATATGAACTTGTTGATCAGGTTGATCAGGCTATTAATAAAACAGTAACTTCTTTGTTCAGAACGTGCTCGTCCTTTTTCCCTAATAATTATTATAACGTCACACAGAATGGATGTATCGATTCTTCGACTAATCGAACGGTTATTCTAATCTCGCTGAAAGGCGGCCATGTTGACTCCGTTGTAAACAAAGATTGTATGGACGGTTTTTCATTATGCCAATTTCTACGGTTATTAGTTGCTCTTCTCGTCCCGGAAGCGGTGTTTAATTTTTTGGTTTGCCAAAAGTGATTAGAAACAGTGTGGAAAGACAAGAGAACTTTCCGAAAAAATAAGAACATCAGCCTTTTGGCGTCGCTGATTCCCAGCGTTCCTTACAACCATGTTCGATGAACTGACTGAATTCCCATCGTTGTAAACAACGATTTTTTCATTAGGCATGCCGATTTGTGCGGTGTTTGGCTCGTAGGGTATTCTGTACATAAAAATAGGCAGGTACTATATAAGTTTTAAAAAATACCTAAAAACCTTGCTATCTGTAGTTCGATCTGAAATTTGAAAGAAAAACTCACTACAGACCTCAGTTTGGAAGTGAAATTAATGGGGCCAGCACGGTGCCAAAACCACATTGTGGTTCATGGCACGACCACTATATATGGATGAATGCAACCATAATAATGCGTTACTGTTGTTCTTCAACGTACAAGTCAACTCGTGGGGCTAGTAATGGCTCCATTGCATGTTAATCTATCCATATTCGAACCATAAAACGGAGTAAACGTTTAGGTCAATATATATATAATATATATATATTGACCTAAATTTTCAAAATTTGCTCATACAATACTGCTTCATGGCTCGAAGTAGGGTGCGTACTACAGTCTGGGAAGTGGTTTATTATAATTTTCAATTGAAAGTAGAGCCCTCACTGAGAGTTTTGGTATCAACTGGATTCTTCTATGATGAGTAGATCTTTTCCCATGATCTTTCAAAGTTTCATAACAATGTTGACTTAGCAATGGGCAGGGGATGCTATCATATCATTATTTTCATCAAACGACCGTTGTTGAATCTACTACCTGCCCAAAACATGGCATGCATCGTTATTATTTCAATTAACCTAATAATAGTTGAATAACATTTGAATTACTTACCTTTCCAAACACCACCACCTTGTCACCTGGGAGTACCTTGCATGAGATGGATTTCACATGCCCTGAAGTAACGAAGTTGTGCGCATCCAAAGATTTGCAGCACTTCAGTTGCTTCAGGGATATGAAATCCGTCTTCAATACAAGATACTCCACGAGATCTTCGCGAGTTATGTCAGGAAAATCGTAGTCACACTCAACAACACTGCTCAAAGGGGTCTAAACCACCGCAGAGACGTATCTTATATTCATACCTTCTCAGGTCGTCACCTGAGAGTGAACACACATACTGGTATGGAATTTCTTGTCAGACATCTAACCCACGAGGGAGACATAATAATAACGATTACATAATTGCTTTTAAAGAATATTATCACCATCGTTCTGTTCACATACCAAGAAACTTGGTATGCAAACAGAATTACCTTGCTGGATAGGAGCGCAAATGGCGCCCCTTCACGACCAGCTGATCGGGTCAGAGAAGGTTATGTTGAGAAGGTTATGTTTGATATCGAAAATAATCGATTATTGAGTCTCGAGGATAAAACGAATATGGAAACAATAGATATCAAAACAATACCTAATAAGGTCCTTATTATTAAACGGTTCAACAACTTTACGTTCAATGGGGTTCATAACCGGAATTTCATCTTTACGCCAGAACCAAATTTATGGATGTTTCAAACAACGAAAGACCACAAAATGAAAGAAAAAAAAAATTCCATAGAAAAGTAACAATAGGTGGGTGAAGAATGAGCGGCTTTCAGTGGACGTCTCAATGGACTCCGTAGTGAACCTTTGTGAAACCTGTCTCAATCTTGAAGAAGATACTTCCCCGGAAAACTTCATAGGTTTTTCTGCGAAGAGGAAAAAGAGGGGACGAAAATGGAAAATCCGAAAAAGGGCAGAATAAAAAGCGTCGAGCACTTGAGAGAGCGCAGACACAGAAAATGGTTGGTAGGACGATCCTGAGAGATTAGAGATTCTAGATGAAGGGGGATTTCTCTCTTATCCTGGTTTCCACACTCTTTTCCTCCTTCCTCCGGCCCTCATTAGCCTTTCTATTTCCTTGGGGACGTCCCTCGTAGGTACAATTACACCGAAAACCCCCACCTTTTCTTCTTCCCTTGAAGCTTCAAACTTTTTCTTCTAGCCTTTTCCTAGTTCTACAGCCGCCCCTGGAAAACAGTATGCCGAGGACGATGATAGGATGAGGAGTGGATAAAACTAAAAAAGATTTCCTCCTCCTTCCATTTCTTATACTTCCACTTTTCTTACAGCCGTTTTTCTCATAATGAAAACCCCTTCATTCTTGTTCGACGCTGAACGTGAAAAAAAAACCTCAAGATGCCTCATAAAAAAGACGACCCATTTTCTTTTTTTTTTTGTTCTGGACGGGTTTTTTCCATTTCTATTGTCATATACCTTCGTTTCACCTCTTCATCCAGAGTGGGGGTGACTGAGTTGATTTTCTAAAACCCCATTATGAAGTCTCGGGGTTTTCTAACCCTCCCTTCAGAACCCGGCGTCGCACCTCGTACAATAACCACAAAACTAATTATGGCGGGGGCTGTGCGTGTAATGGGGGAGGAGGACTTCTTTTCACGAGCTTTGAATTGATTTACTCGTTAGTGGCTGGCGAATGAAGGCGAAACACTAAAATCTAGGGGATAATATCATAATCGGGTTAATCATTCTAAAAAACTTGGAATTTGGAGATCGAGGGGTTTAGGACGTTGTAATATTCTTGTGCCATCCACTTGATAAGTACTACAATCTAATCCGCACAATCCCTGGAAATTTCATCGAAATCGGATGAAAAATGTGGAAGTTATGTGTTACAAAAAAATGGGGTTCTTTCTGCTTCCTCGTCCACATTGACCTTCAATCAAACTCAACTAGGGATCTATACAGTAAAATAATAAGCCACTGTGTGATAATTTGCAGCTTTTGTTTTTGAAAATTCTTTGTTAAGATGAAAATTGATTTTTTACTATCTGATTTAAACCCCACGGTTTTTATGTTTTAAAGTCGATTTAAACATTGAACGGACTCGAGTAACGTAGGTAGTCAGAATTCAGTTCAGAAAATATGATCTGAAAAATGTTATCATTTTTGAATTAACACTACAAAAATCCAGAAATTTGTCTTTTTAAGAATTTAAAACAATTGTTTTTTCCCGTAAAACTGCGTTATTTTAATGTTGTCACAAATTAGTCGTAAATGAAGGAATTTAGGACCTTAAATAGGAATCCTGAAAGGTTGAAGTAATTTAATGCGGTTCATAACAAATTCAGGAGCGCGCGTTCAACCCGTATCAGCCACCTTTTCTCGGGTGACTCGAATAGAATCTTAAGAACCCCGAAGGTTAGAGAAAGAAGGGCTGTCCAAGGGGGAGGAGAAGTGAAGTAAGGATTGGAGTAAAGTAGAAGAGGTAAGGTTGAGAGCCTTAAACGGATGCGATTTGTCTTGAGTGAGCGGCCGCTCGAGGGCAAAATGGTAGCAGTTATCCTTCCCTCGGGGGACAGATCCTCACGCAGACCTCTAGAAGATCGTTATTAATTTTACTTGAGACGCATAAAAAAGGACAGAGAAACGATAGAGTTGCGAAAAAGAGAGGAGAAGAGGATAAGAATGGTGGTGGGAGGGGTAGAAGAACCGTGCCAGGAATATTTCCTTACCGAGGTTTCCTTTTTCTGGGCTCGGTCGAAACGGAGAAGGGAAAAGGCCCCTACCTACTTCAACCGAGCCAGAAAAATGACCATATCTCCTTATCTTCTAACAAAATTGTAATTCGCTTCCAAAGTAAGAGGTTGGATAGTAGGTTGGAAGGAGGGAGAAAAGTGAGAAAGGTTTCGCTTGGAAGAGTTGGAAGTAATAAGAGATTTTATCCGCAAAAGAAAATAATTTTCCAACGGTTCCGATGGAAACGTTGGAAGGGCCTGAAGGTGGGGGGCCAGAGCCCCCTGCCCCCGGTGGTGGTGAGAAACCTTATCAGGTGCTTGAGCACATTAGAAACCCTTTTTTCAAGAATCAATAACGGCGGGAGTCCGTTTGACACAATTTACTTCTCAAACTAGCGGGAGTTTCATTCGCTTTTTTCCGCGGAGACCATCAAAAGTTCATCTTTCATTTTTTCTCCGGCAATTTTCTTTTTTTTCTTCGAGAAATTTCTGTTCGACGAAACCGAATCGTTCTGTAAGGACGAAACCGAATCTGATTTTCTATCGATATTGAGAACCGATCGAGTCGCTTGAAAGGAGCTCTCCACCTGCTTCGAGTAGATAAGGGCAATTTAAAGGGTGTTTCTGCGCTCATTTTCACCTTTTCTACGGTTTATTTTTTGTGTAAAGTCTGTCCTGAATGACATCATTTCAGTTCATTGGTGACAAAACTTAACTTTCATAGACTGGTGTATTTTTCTGATTTGATGTATTTCGACTTTCACTCCAAAATTGAGGAGTTTGATTCCAAAAGGTACTGAAGATCATTTTCATCGAAATTGAGTTAACACTTTCCCATAGTTTTAGGGGGGTAGTTTCTCACAAAAATGGGAACGTTTTGGAGCAAAAAATAATCTATTCTCTTGAAAAACGAGGGTGAATATTCCGTTAAACTTCAGAAGGTGCTATATCCAGCACAATGGCGGTCTGTAATCCGTTTTGTTTCAAAAAGTACTTTATCCACTTCGTCTGATTTCAAGAAGTACTTTATCCACTTCGACTATTTTCAAAAAGTACTCTATCCACTTCATTTGATTCCAAAAAGTACTAAACGCCACGTTTTGTTTCAAAAAGTACTGTATCCATAAAATTGATATTTCAAATCTCGTTCAAAATTATTTTAAACTTTGAACTCATTACCTTTTTTCCAAAAAATTAATTATAATTTAGAAATATATATATTTTTTAAATAACATCTTTGGTTTAAAGCACATTTTTCAGGTTGCTACGGTTTTTCGCGTTTTTCTCACGTTTGACCAAAATGGATATAGTACCGTTTGGAATCAAGCTCTTCAATCGTAGAAATTAAAATTGTATCATTATAAAATAAGAATTAGATACTTAAATGGATTCAAGGACGAAATAAAGGTTGTGAACTTGGCACTTTCCAGTCCAATATTTGACTTTTTTCCAATGCTGAATGAAGCAAAAAACTTATTTCAGCGGTTTTTTAAAACACCGAAAGTAATTGAAAATTCTCCGCGTGATATTAAGTATAATAGTTTTCCTCCACTGAAAAATGACCATACCATACAAGATATAAATTATTGTTCATATAGATACGTACGACAGTATATCTACTAATAATTATTACATTTCAAGTCTGACAACACTGCGAAAAGTTCAAGAAATGCGTTGCATTGCCGCTTCCAACTAGAACTCTGGGAAATTCAGCGTGCCTCTCTCAATCGCCATGTTTTGAAACCGGGATTTCTTGAAGGAGGTAAAAAAACTCTCGTAATCATAATGGTTTTGAGGTGACGGGTTCGAGAGGGGAGGTAAAAACGTCTTAAAACCTTTTAAAGATATTGAGGTACCCCCTCTCCCTTTACCACCTCTCTACTTCAATGGTGTTGTCTTTTAGCCATGTGCCCCCTCCACTCCTGTACCTACAACCGCAACATTTCCTCTTTCACCATTCGCTTTCTTCTCGAAATACTTTTCTCTGGCGAGTCCTGTTTTTTCTATCCCTTCTGGAATGAAGCAGACCGGATGGAAACATTTTTTCTCCTTTGCCACGTTTCTAACCCGCAACCTTCAAACACCTACCTCTCTTCTCCACTCCTCGTATCACTTTTTCCCCCTCTCACGGACCTGTCACCCCTAAGAATATTAAGCGTCCGTTAAAAAGAAGGATGATGACAAATTTGTGTGTTGCCCTTCATTGTTCTCCCAGTGCTAACGCACGAGATTCCTCTGAGAGTTTAACTTTTATTTTTCACATTTACGCTCCTGCCGCCATATTCGCATACTATGAATCGATCGGTTATTCCACGGACGTCGCACAACCAAAGGGGATGGGAAGTTCCAAAAACACCCCAAAAATTTCAACATCCTGACTTCCCGAACTTCTCCTCAAACCCGCAATTTTTGCGATCAGGCAAAGCTGCTATTGTACATCGTCTGCTTTAAAGAATAAAAGCCCTACTACACCAGTTTATGTTTCATGCATCTTTGGGTCCTTTAAAATCACTCTTACTTCAGCATAGAAGTTAACATTTAATAATACATACCTTATTGAACGTGACACACGTGTGATGATGTTAGTTCACAATTTTCTCGTTAGAGAGCTCTGTCTCAGATACCCCAGTTGAAGAGATGTATGAAAGGTCGACGACAAAAGAGCATTTCTTCGTTCAATTGGATCAAAATGTCGAGAAGTTGAAATCCTCATTCCCAGATGGTTTACTAGAGAAGACTGTCGACTCCGAGGACTTGTTTCAATGTTCAATTGGTTCAAAGGTTTTTTTCGGCAGGCAGGTGAGAAAATCTTCAAGATCCATAGGTGGAGTTGGATCTCGTAGATACCTGGAAGGGTTCGCGCCATCCGGTTATGTGGGATTCAAACCCACTAAAAAAACACCTCTCCCACGTTGGAACTCAGCCCGGAACCGTTCAACACACTACTTTGGGCTGAGTCCTGGGGCGTTTAATCAGTTCTGGGTGAGGGGGCGTACCAGATGCTCCCTCCTCACTCTTTCTCGTTCTAAGAGTATCTTCCTTGTCAGGATGCTTTCTTTGTACTCTGCCACAGCAGTCCAGCTCCTATCACCTTCCAACATCCTGCTGACAACAGCCTCTGGTGTTGAACTCTCGGGAGCTAACTCCAGGTCTGCCACTAGCTGGTTTCTTTCTGGCGCCCATTTGGTGCATTTGAAGAAGGTGTGGAGCACATCATCTTCATCTTTGTTCTGGCAGTGTAGACATGTTGAGGCAGATACCTTCCCAATTTTATGCAAATGGACATAAAAAAGTCCATGTCCTGTAAAGAACTGCGTAAGGAAGAAGTTCACTTCTCCATGTTTCCTTTCCATCCACGTGCACTCGAGAGGACAAAGATAGCGGGTTCTGACACTGTTCGGTAAGCACAGGCGATTCGTAGGGCTGGCTCATCTACGCTGCATAGCTATTAATCTCTGGTTCAAAAGATTGAGAAGGACAGTTTGATATCAGATTTTTCTTTTCTTTTTTTATTGATGGTAATAGGTGTAACAGAAGACATGTCGAAGAGATGTCGCCATGTATTTATAATAGAAGGTAATAAATTATTCATTCCTTCAAAATATGTTCACACACCAGGTATGTATAAAAATTAATGCGTAACTTCTGTTATCAAAATGACACCTCTATGTCTTCCAAGAACTCCAGTAAATTGAGGTGTCCTCGTCGATCCAAGTTCTTGAGTATATCTGCGAAGGATGCTTGACGGTTTAGCAGAACTCTATAGTTTCTTCTCTCTTCATCATATTTCTGGCAGTCCATGAATGAATGTTCTGCATCCTCCAGTACATCGCAGAATTTTTTACTCGAGAAATAGTTTCACTTTCAGGATTATTTCCTCGTTCTATTGCATCAAAAGGAAGAGAAAGGCAATTGAGATTGTCAATATTCTTGTAGTTTAACTTGAGAGGGACATCCACATCAAAGGCTTGTTCCAACGTTCAATTGACAGTTGGAATCAGAATTTTGAATTGGTTTACTCGAGAAATAAGTTCACTTCAAAGACATTTTTTTCCGTTTGAATGGATCGACAAGTTGAGAAAGATAGTTGAAACCGTAATTTCTAGTAGATTCACTCAAGACAGTGGTCGACTTCAAAGTCTTAGTTCTATGTTCTATTAGATCAAAATTAATGTCGAGAATGATAGTCGAAATTTGAATTCCTACGTGGTTTACTCGTGACATGGGTCCATTAACTTTCGATTGAGGTTAAATTGGATCAAAATGTCGAGTATGTTAGTTGAAATCTGAAACTCAAGAAAGAGATTCAGTTCAATGGCTTGTTTCTCCATTTTATTGGTTGAAAATGTCGAGAAAGGTAGAATGTTAATTCCAGTGTAAACTTGAAAGAGAAGTCAAACTTCAATAGTTTGTTTCAAGGTTATATTGAACCAAAAAGTTGGGAACGATAGTTATAACGAAACGTTTCTCCGATCTATTGGGTGGAGCAATCGAACAAGACTGTAGAAACAGTCCTTTCTTGCTGCTAAACTAGAGAGGGAGATCCATTTCAAAGCGTTGTTTCTTCAATCGAATAGTATAAAATGCTTTGATACGAAAAATGGATGTGGAATTTTAATTTTGGAAGACTCAATCATCACTTGTGATTGAGGGAGATCGTTACCAGCCTGCTTGAATGGTAAGTAATGTTCAACTTGATTCTACCAATCATCATCCTCAGAAGTGCAATTTGAGAGATCATGTTGATTCTTTCGGGACTCATCAACTCGGTTTAAACTAGAAGTAGAAACCAATCCTTCAGGGAAACTTCCGTATCAAGTGGGACCCCCCTTCGGCCAGCCCTACACGTTTTTACAGGCGATTGGGTGAAGTTACAAGGGAGTGGTTTTGGCCTCGCAGCGAGTTCACATTGATTTACCGAACTTGATTGATTACGTTCGACGAAGACCGGAAGTAAATCTTCGCTAAATAATGGCTCTTTTTTTCTCTCCAGTTTCCAGAGCGTTCTATTCGTTTGGGGAAGCGGATTTCCCCCCCCCCCCCTCCCGAATTACCTCAATCCAGATTAAAATGAGGAAACGTTTCATCCTAGTAGGCTTGTTTGTTTGATCTGCTTCTCCTTATGATTAGGCCCTTATTAGGTCCTATTTTATATTATGATTAGGGTGGTCACTAAACGGTCAACTAGTTCCAACAGTTTTTATGCTATAGCGGATTAGTATCCTGTGAGTGAAAACTTAATATAGAAGTAAGTTAAGGAACCCCACAATCTAAAAAAAAGATTGTCATTCGAATTCTGCAGTCTCAGAGAGGCATCCCCTGGTAACTTCGTGAAATCCTCGCGATCCATACTTTTGTCATGTTTTTCTAATTGTTAGTCCTAGACTGAAGCAAGTTCCGTGCTAAAAATATTTATTTTGCAATTGAAGCTTGCTTTTGTGAAATTTCGTGACAGCGTTTCACCCTCGCGTTCCACATTTTTGAAACGTTTTTCGAGTAGTTAGTCCTAGGCTGAAGCAAGTTCCACGCTAAAAATATTTAATTTATTTTGCAATTGGAGCTTGCTAGTGTGAAGTTTCGTTACAGCGTCCTATTCCAAGTTTCATCCTCGAGTTCCTTTTGTAACTCGTTTGAATAGTTCTGTTAGTCCTAGGCTTGTGACAGAGTGACAGTTACTCTGTCACCTGATTCCCGATTCGATGGAGCGATTCTTCCGCTCTGTCGAATAGCTACTCAGGGATAGCTCCCCAGTCTATTTGTAGACATTGATCGTGTAAGTACATACTTTCATACAAGATCATTTCCCTTACCCTCGTGGTTCAAATCCGAAGATCTAATAGGTAAACTCTATTGATACTCCTTTCCCCCCATCTATAGATACAAGCCTTATTGATTATAGGACAATATAGCATTTATCTTTCCTAAATCAATTTGCATCTATTATTCATTATGCCTAGTCCTAGGTTGGTCTCCGCCAAGGAATATGTATTCAAACAAAACGTTTCGCTAGGGGTAGAATTCAGCGCAGATTTAATTATTTTCATCAATTAATCAGATTCTCTAGATCCCCTAGAACAATACTGTTTCAGGCTAAAGCTAGTTTCATGCTAAAAAATATTTAATTTATTTTGCAATTAAAGCTAGTTTTGAAAATTTGCTAAAAGTTTCTTAGTGGAATATTTTGAATCTTAGCAATAGTGGAAAGTAAGTTGATAGGAGATAAAGGAGGGGTGAGGAAAGTAGAAAGCAACGAAGAGGGGGTGGAGGGGTCAAAGAGATATGAGAAGAGGGGAAGAGTGAGAGAGTCTGAGCGATAAATAACTAAAGATAAACCCACTTAGAGGCGAGCCGCACCTGAGACATACCAGTATCCCATTACATCCCTGCCTTCACCTACCTGGAGATTATCCGCTCTGCCGCCTCCCAGCCGTCCTTCGGGTTGGTACTACCACACCCCCGACTACCATACTTCCTCCGCCGACTACCATACTTCCTCAGCCGACTACCATACCCCTCCTTCCTTCCCTAAACAACACACCTACACTTTCTATCCCTTAATCGCCCCCTCAAGTACCATCCTCTGGGTCGACTTACTTTTAAAGTGGTCCCATTATTTTAACTCTGCCCTTCCTACCTATTTCCACTCAAAATATTATGCAACTTTCTCCCTCTCCACTTCTAGACTCTTTCAAGATCCATTATATTACGAGAAGACAGCATTACTCCCCCACAGAATAACATGGATACACATAATATTATTTAGTGTAAAAACAAGAAGTACCCCTGATAAACTCCTCAATATGAATAATGATTTTTATGATTAACCCTAATTGAACCATATCATCACTATTGTCACCGAAAACATCTCAGGAACTCCACAGTTGTCTCAAAGTGTCACCGGAGTAACCAAAATTAAATAGCAATTTTAAATTTGATGGCGAGCAGAATTTTTGTGTCTATTGCAAGTCGCTAAGTGGATTTATGACAAACATTTCCGTGGAAATTGATGAAAAAGTGTTCACAATTTTTTTCATAGCATAATTTTTTGATTTGATGATCATCTATTATTATATCTGCTGCATGGAAACGAAGTTTCGTTTCTAAAATAAAGTAAATAAAATGTGTGTGTGTGTGTGTGTTCTTTTGCTTTTAGGGGAACGATGATAGTGGAAAGGTGAGATTCGTTAAGTAATGAAATCCCTTTGCAATCCCCTTCCTCCTTCTTCACCTCTTCATCCTCACACCGGCGGATTTTCCTTCTCGAAGAGGTGGAGGAAGGAGGAGGGAAGAAAGCGGACGTCAGCAGCCTCATGCTAATGAGCCTTTGCCTTTAGGCACAAGCTACCTGGAAGGTACCACAGTCCTCTCCACCTCTTCTTCCCTACCTCCTACCACCGCTTCTAAACACACAGAATTCCCTTCTGCGGACCAAATACACACAATTACTCACACTGGGTCGTTACAGTGTGCAGTTTCCCGTGTGTACAGACCAGAAACGCGTCTTTTCCTATTCTACATGTGCTGATATAGGAATCCATTTTAACTTGTATTCAAAAGGCGGGAGCACACAGGAAAAATCTTCACTATAAGCCTAGATATCGCGTACATAGAATAATTTGTGTATTTTATGGCGCAAAAGGATAGACCGGACGAAGGGCTATTCCTCTTAGTCTTCCAATGAGACATAGTCCTCCTACCTATATGTCCCCCCTTTAAAAAGGACACGTCCGGACCTCCATACCTCACAACTTGCATTCTAGCTCACCCTTAACTTGGCCAGTCTATCTGCGATTTACATTCAAAGTCAAATTCACTTAACATTTTGCCTAATCTTACCTCAAAACAACTTGTTACTTGAATTCTCTTTCACGACAAATTAAAATTTGTAGAGTAGAGACAAAAAGAAAAAGGGTTCAAATTGAAATGGAGGCATCTCAACAGTCCTAGCCAATTTGAGACCTACATCCAAGACTAAACAACTAGTCCAGCGCTAGGAGAGAAGCAAAATTGTTCTGAGTCAAACAAACTAAATTCTGGAGTCAGATCTTATTTCAAGAGGCAGAAAAGTGATTTTCTCAACGTCACTTTGGAATAGGTTTGATCGGCAGCCAACTTGGTCCTAATAATTGAGACATTTCTGTGACAAAGTCAAGAACATTTGGTCTCAAATACAACCCTACCAAAAGGAATCGTTTTCTAACTCCTCTGTCATATACAAATTTTTAGTTTTCAAAATTCATTGACAGTTTCTGACTGGAATTCGAAATGTGGACAATTGCTTGTGTTAAATGAATACAAATTTGGTAGTTTAGTGTATTGAAGACTACCAAAGGAGGTGGGCAGTTTAAAGAGCGTATTGCCAGGTTAACACATGTTTGTTGTACTCGAATTTGAGGCGAAGGATTTTTATTGCTATTTTAGTGTATTAAAACATCAGTTCTACTCCAGGAGTTTTGAAATGAAGAGGACTACTCACCTGAGAGCTATAGATCTTAGTGCTCAGAAAATGTCCTTCAGTTTTATAGATAATTCTCCTGCCTAATTTACCTTTCATTCTACGTTTACATTTCCGTTACATGCCCCTGGAAGTATCTCGTGAAAGGAAGCGTTTTTGAAGAAAAAAATGGGGGTCGTGGGAACTTAGAATGATTTTCAAAACTATTTCAGCAAATCATTGAAGAAATTCCTATTTCGCCAACTCCCAATCACCTTGTAACTCTATAAATTTTCTTAATTTTGTTAATTGCTATTGTATCATTTTTCCTCGATATTCTAGCCCAACTCAGTTCAAATTAGGAGGATTGAATTAAATTCATTAAATTTCATCACATCAGAAGCCAAGTTGTATTATTTGTAAAATAATCCTTTGTTGTTGATCAACAACAAAGGAGTATTTTACAAATAATACACTGGATTTACTGGATTATTTTACAAATAATACACTGGAAATAATACTGGATTTTCATGATCCTGTTGTTGATCCTTGTTGATCAACAACAGGATCATGAAAATCCAGTCACAAATGGGGGAATTCATCAATAGTACTGCAGCTAATAGGTCCATATTATTCCGTGCGAGAAAACTATACTGCCCTCCCAACCTGGCAGATTTGTTTCCATCAACTTCTAGTTGGATATACATGAATCAGACATTGGAGGTAGAAAGTCATTCTTTTCAGAATCTAAATTTCACGTTATTTGCCAAACTCAAATTTGTCCAAATTTTGCTCCTAATATGTTAAGAAATAGTATGAGGTTTTCCTTTATTTTGCAAATAACTACGTCAAGAATAATGTTTTGCCTAACGCAGAAGCTAAAAACTGCTATTTGCTCCCTTTTCCCTCTACCACAAACCGCTATCCTTCGCTCAGCAAAAGTTTCATAATTCCGTCATTACGTCTCACCGACGTTATTAAACTTTCATTTCCTCGCTCGTGTAATGCGCCACGTTTCGAAATTTTGAACACCGCCTTATTAACTCCGAGGCTCGTAACGCCTCCCTCATCCTCACACGTGTTTGTCCGAAAAACCCCCCAATTTTCTTTCTACATTCACCTTCCTTATACGAAGTTTTTCGGTTTCGGGATTCTAATTTTGGTGGAACCCGCGATTTTAAAAGGATCTCGCCTGATTGAGGCGATAACTCATGATTTTGGGGGAGCGAACGCTCGATTTCCGTACTCGGGTACTAACTCTGGTTGGCAGCTAATAATTTTCCCGGTTCAATCCATCAAATCTCCCCTAATAACGAAAATGCCTCGTTAAGAATTTTCCTTCAAGATTTCATTTTCCACCAATTAGAGCTTATGACTAGAAGATTCATCCTGATCATGGATCACAATTCTTCGTTTTGAAATGCGAAATGAGTACGGTATTATCAAGTCTCAACCTGAAATATACGGCAGTGGAGCTTCCTGACGTAAAATATTATTCATTGTGAATTTTCGTACATTGTGTCGTTGAGAGACTGATTAATCGGAACAGTATCTTCAACTAATTGGACGGACGATGCACACCATAGTGTTTGAAAGTGTAACATAAGTTGGTTGTTAATAATTAACAATTGAAATCAAGTCAGTATTTCGATAATAATTATCGAAATACTAACTTGATTTCAATTGAATAGGGTGTCCTATGATAAAGACCGTAAAACTACACCAATGTTAAGGGGGTCGCCGTTCGATCTTCGTTCCGGGTTAGTATTTTCCTAGATTACCGGCGCTCGACGTTTAAAAGTTGCACCTAAATTTGATATTTTCGAGGATTTTTGAAATTCATTAGTGCAGCAGCCTAGGGAATTGAAAAACAAAAAGATTGCCGCTGGAATCATAAAAATTGAACTATAATCGCCACAAAAATGCTGCGAATTATTACACAAAGGTTTTTTAATAGACCACTCGCCTGCATCATTTCCACAATTTTATCAGTGGAATATAATAGTTTTAGAAGAACTAAACGCTTCACACTCCATGCAAAGAAATTTCTTCGCACTCCCAATTTTTTGAGTTAGGGCGTTTTCAAAATTTCAAACCTTATTTTTCAACCCTTACAAGTGACCTGCATCAACCAAAATTTTCTGGGCACAACCAGACCCCAAATGGAGCCCATATACCAAATTTCATCAAAATCGGTCCATGGGAACTAAAGAAAGTACGGCGGACGGATGGCCAAATTTTTATTCGATTTTTGGATTCTACATACTTTAAAACGTAAATCAGCACATTTTGTGGGGGGGGGGGGGTAAAAATGTTCTTGATAAATCCAAAGGTTCATTATAAATAATACCTAAACCAAAATGGGAAAAACAAAACTGAATAAACGGGACCGGAGTCGATTCTATAACTGATTTCAGTAAGAAAGTGTCTCAAAGCAATTTTGTGCTTAACTCTTGTTTTAAGTTTTAAGATTTTACTAATTTCAAGTTTTTTTCTTTTTTATTTTGTGGAGTTGTTGACCTTATGTCACTGAAACTACCGTTGGAAAGGGCGTCTAATTTTACATATTCCTAGTGCCTACACAAAACTATTTGTGAGTACCTGAAGGGTGAAAAATCTGCTCCTAATCTAATTTTTGTCAAATTGACAAAACTTTTTTTTTCGGTTAAGATTTTATTTCCGGTTGGTTTTTTACCTACCTCAACACAAAAAACTCCGCAATAAGCTTAGCTTTCCAGTTGTATGAACAAAACACTTCTTACAATCGAATTCAGGGGAAATGTTTGTGTTTAAATGCGGAAAAACGTGAACTTGTTTCAACGAAATCAACGATTTGACGGGTGGACTGCGGGATCTACTCTGCCGCCTCCTTTCACCCATCATCCAACTCCACAACTTGTTTAGACCCCTTGTTTTTCGATTTTTAAAATTTTGAGGTTTTTCTGTGTTTTAAACCTTAAACTTTAAAACCTTAACTTTAAACTACACTAAAACGGCCTTAACTCCCTCAGTTTTCGAGAAAATCGTAATTTTATTACACCGTTGGGGAGAGCGTTAAATTTCGTGTAACCTTTTTGGCAATCAAATTTTTTTTAAACTTGTAGCAAAGGGTCAAATGTAACTCTAAACATTGAAATTGTCTGATTTGTTGAAATCACTTCTTTCTATTATCCGTCATGGATTACAATGGTCCTTCCAATCTCTCTCCGACGAGGGAAAATCTTCCCGAGGGGAGAACTTTGTGTTAGAACGCGGAAAAATGTTAATCCAAACGTGTGTGAACAATATTATTGAAGCCCACACCAAGTACCAGAATTCAGCGGTTTTTGACTAGTAGGAACTTGGATAACTAGTTTGGAGCAGGAACCAATACATTCCCAGACAATTTCATCGGAATAAAACCCAAATTTGGTAGTTTTTCCAGAAAAAGTTTCTTAACTCGGACCGACAAAGAATCAACATTTTTCACCGACAACAAATCAAAATTGTTCTCACACCCGAATTGATGGAAAAATTTATATTGTGAAGCACCAAAATTGCTCTACTTGTTCCTCTTTCGGAAGCAGAGAGGCAGAAAAACGTCATACCATGAATAGAGAGACCTCCAGGAATGCCTCTTTGTCCTGTCTCTGAGTCAGTTAACATAAAGGTAATGTCTCAATGGGGCTTCAAAAACTATGAGACTTTCAAGAGATCTTTTCAAACCTGGTTTGACGTCTCTCAGACATTGTCTGTCTGTTTTGAACAATGTAAACGCTAATCTAATTTGAGTTTTACCCGTACAATCTGTTCTTTCTCCTATTGCATCCCTCACGGTAAATTCTTCCACCGAAAATCCCGCTTCCACCTTTTTCGCTTCTAATCCAGAAGTGTTTCCTTGTAATCAAGCTCTAACGGGGTTTTCCTCGGCCGTTTAAAAACTCCCCAGCGCTACAGACATCTCAGGAAGATTGGAACGAAGGTCGGATCAATTATTTTGAAAGCTTGGAATCGCAATGTTTCCCGCTCCCTTTTGTTGAAGGCGTCTCGCCATATCAGCTTTTTGGCTTTCTCGTTGGTACGCTCTTGTTGATTTTTTTTTTTTTTTTTTCCACTTGCACACACATAGACTGTACACGGTTGACTCACACACGGAGATTTTCCCACTTCCTAAAAGTTTTTTTCTCGATTCGATTGGTTTGGATGCACACCGAACTCTTGATGGGTCTCGAAAACATATGGTGCAAAGTTTCACACTTTCCTGTTTTTAGGAGAGATGTACTGAGAAAGTGTACTCAATTTTAACAGAATACATTTATAAGGCTCTTCTAGCGAGTTTTGTTTTTGTTGTCTCCAGGAAGACCCACATAAATGATGAAGACCCGCCGAGAATATAATAGATAGAAAATACATGTAATTGAAAAAAATTCGTCTATTCTGATTTTAACTCCGTTATAATCATTTAGGATGTCATTGTCTCGTCTTTTCCATGTCTGTTCCATTCTAAGAAATCGAAAATTGGGTGACATTTCAAAACTACTGTAACAAAAAATCGTTTATTGTCCTTACAGTGATTGTGAATAATTAAATAATAAACATATTTATATACTTCATTTCTTAAAGTTGATTAACTCATCATCAACAATATAATGGAGACTTGAGAGTTATACTCACCATTGATACGGTTTGTACTTGATTTGTTTGAAAATACTGTGGTTAACAAGTTTGTAATGACTCATATACTCAAACATGTTGACTTACTTGACTTAATTCCTTTGACTCCGTTCGGAGCATAGGGCCTGTACGAGATCTCGCCATTTTCCTCGGTCCTGACTAGTGTGCTTTGCTTCACTCCACGTCTTCCCAATTCTTCCAAGCTCCTCCTCTACTGTCCTTCTCCACGTTCTCCTGGGCCTCCCGGGCTTCCGTGCTCCCTGCGGGTTCCAGTCTAGCGCCTTCCTCTCAACTGCATCCTCCCCCTTTCTCAAGGTATGGCCTATCCATCTCCACTTCCGCTCTTTTATCTGCGTTTGTATAGGCTGCTGATTTGATGTTCTCCATAACTCTTCATTTGTAATAACATCCGGCCAAAAGATTTTCATGATTCTCCGAAGGCATCGGTTTACAAAGACTTGGAGTTGTTTCTCCAGCACTCTGGTCATCTTCCATGTTTCACAGCCGTAAAGGAGAACAGACTTCACGTTTGTGTTGAAAATGCGCAGCTTTACCTTGATGGAGATTTCCTTGTTCCGCCAGAGAGGATACAGCTGCACGAAAGCGCTGTTTGCTTTCTGGATTCTGGCTCTTACATC
Source organism: Apolygus lucorum (assembly GCA_009739505.2). Classification (NCBI taxonomy): domain Eukaryota; kingdom Metazoa; phylum Arthropoda; class Insecta; order Hemiptera; family Miridae; genus Apolygus; species Apolygus lucorum. The sequence continues at coordinate 23,134,318 of CM019168.2, read as the reverse complement.
CTGCTCAGTCCCCCCGGTGGTTGCCACCACACTCCCCAGGTATGTGAAGGCTTCGACGCATTGTATTTCAGTCCCATTTATGCTGATTGACCGACTGTTCTCACAGTTGACCCTCATTTCTTTGGTTTTGCCCGCGTTTATTTTTAGCCCTGCCTTCCTTCCCTCATCCATCAGCCTCTTGATTTTTGACTCCATATCCCCAAGCCTCTGCGCAAGCACGCACAAATCGTCAGCGAAATCCAAGTCCTCCAAACGCTCATGCAACCCCCACTGGATTCCTCTCCTCCTTCCAGCCAACGTCTCTCGCATTACTCTGTCAAGTACGAGTATAAAGATGGTCGGAGAGAGAATGCAGCCTTGTTTCACCCCTCTTTCAACTCGTATGGGTTCACTCAGCTTTCCATTGTGCATGACTTTACATTCATAGCCTTCATACATGTCTTTTATAATATTTATGATCTTTGCTGGAATTTGGTATTTCCTGAGAGTATCCCATATGAATTCCTGATTTATGGAGTCAAACGCCTTCTCGAAATCGACAAAGGCTGCAAACAGGGGACTTTGCCATTCCAAACTTTGCTCGATAATGATTCTCAGGGTGTTTATCATGTCAATGCAGCTCCTGTTATGCCTAAAACCAGCCTGTTCCTTTCTCAACTTTCTGTCCACCTCTTCACTTATCCGATTCAACAATATCCGGCAGAAAGCTTTTGAAGGGTTTGGCAAGAGAGTTATGCCCCTCCAGCTGTTGCAGTTTGTCAGGTCTCCTTTCTTTGGAAGCTTTATGACTAGCCCTTCCTTCCAGTCCTGTGGTATCTTTTCCTCTAACCATACCTTCTCAAAGATTGGGTGCAAGATGTCAACTGACGTTTCCCCACCAGCTTTTAAAGCTTCTGGGGAGATGTTGTCACTTCCTGGAGCCTTACCATTCTTTAGTCCCTTTATGGCATCTGCTACTTCTTGTTTGGTTGGGGGCTCTAGCCTAATACTAGATAGTGGCTCTTCCCCCTCCCCCACATTTGGCATAGTATTTACAGCTTCAGCAACGCTTGAGAGCAGCTCCGCAAAATGCTCCCTCCATCTGCCCAATTGGTCCTGTTCAGCTGTCAAAATCTTACCTTCCTTGTCTTTAACTGGTCTAGAGGGGTTGAACTTCTTTTTGGAAAGTTGTTTGGTTATTTGGTACAGCTCCTTCATGTCACCCCTTACTGCAGCTCCCTCAGCCCTCCTAGCTAAGCTGTCGACCCATTTCCTCTTGTCCCCACGAACACTCTTCTTTACCTCTTTATCCTTCACAGAATACTCCGCCTGTGCCCGTGCTTTTTCCTGTCTTGTTCTTCCAGCGTTCACCTTTCCCTTGATCTGTTTCCTTTGTTTCAATTTGTCCCATGTAGCCTCCGACATCCAATCCTTCTTGAGTGGGTCCTTACATCCTAAGACCTTCTCACCTATCTGTTGAAACGCATTTCTAGCTACTCTCCAACTATCGTCCAAGCTTACTGGGGGGGATTCTTCTTGAAGGGCATCAAATCTGTTTTTCAGCTCGAGCTGAAATTCCCGCATCTTCTGGGCGTCTTTCAACTTATCGGTGTCGAGCTTTTTGCTCCGCACTTCAAACTTTTTGACAGTTGCCATGATCTTCAATTTAATCCTTGCAACCATCAGATGGTGGTCTGTCCCAACGTCTGCACCTCTTTTGTTCCGCACATCATTAAGTGACCTACGGAATTTCCTAGAGATGGCAAAATGGTCTATCTGGTTTTCAGTAACCTGATCTGGAGACTTCCATGTGACTTTGTGACAGTGTTTATGTGGGAACAACGTCCCCCCGATGACAAGATCATGCTTTGCGCAGAGGTCCACAAAGAGCTCTCCATTTTCATTTATATCACCCAGGCCATGTTTCCCCATAACCTGTTCAAAACCATCATTCTCACTACCCACTTTGGCGTTCATATCTCCCATGATTATTATTATATCTCTCTTGTTCACCTTTCCCAAATGTTCGTACAGACTACTGTAGAAATGTGCCTTCCTTTCATCACCAGAGGGTTCTGTTGGGGCGTAGCACTGAAAAACGGTGATATTTCGGATCAAACATGTTAGTTCTCCAATAAAGGACCAAGGGAAACCCTGAGTGACTCATCGTGCCAGGTAGATAGAGTGAGGTACGGGGGACAAACACGTCACTTGACGTCACCTTCCTCCACTCTCCCTTTACTTTGTTAAAGTAGTATAAAAGGAGGACTCAGGGCTTCACCTTCATGCATTCGTCTTCAAACAATCGACTTGATTATTTCCTGCTCTCCCTTGTCACCTCTTGGAAGCCCCAAGTTCCTCGGAGGTATCGGTAGGATCATCACACCAGTCTCTGCTCCCATTTCACCTAGGAGTTGTCTGCCCCAACTAGGACCTAGGTAAATGTACCGCCTCCCTCCAGTTGGCGAGCAATCGCGCCGAGGATCGCGGCTGAGCTGAAATCCTAAAGCACTCCTGCATGCGGTAGGCGGAAACGCTCCAGGCAGAAAGTGCTGTCCCATCCTTCACCTTCGTTGAGTAGGGACCAATAGAAATCGACAAGCCGACGTGAAGACCATCGCCTTCACACGACGACACGTCGACATAACAAAGTTATTGATATTAGACTGAAAAATTGCATTATTATGAAATAATATCATTGCATACAGATATACCGTCTTCCAAACACCAGTTGATCTCATGCGATTTCCATTTTCATCAAGTTGATTTCACGTCTCCTCCTGAACTCTACGAGGCTTAATGAATAGACTTTGGATACAATGGATGTAGACAAGAATTCAAAATAGTGATTAATGGTAATTTACAAGGGAAAATAATGAACCCATGAGTAATCATTTCATCAACACATTTCGATCTATCAAAATCAAACACGCAGTTCATCGTACAAGACAGTCCAAAACAGTATGGATGCTGTTTTCAAATTTAGAAAGTATCAACGAGATCGGGATGTTACGCATGCCTTTGTTACATAATTAATTTTATTAATTTTTGTAACATAATACATTTTTACACGAACTTACGAGAGAACTGTACTGCCCATTCAACTTGTTTTTTTTATCGTTTAGGTGTATTTCTACGAGTCTTTTGTCCTCTTGGTAACTGGCACCTACTCGATTAAGAGGGTAGGTAGGAAAGTAGGAGGTACCTTGAGAGAACGAACTCGTAAAATACGAATAAAACTTAATATGGTCAGATATTTAGGACGAGCGAATTATGAGGCAACAATTCTGAAATAACAATAAGCTCCGCCCAATTAATTTGAAATTCAGAAGACGGGGTTGGTGAAAGGGGAGAATGGCAAGGGAAAACTGGTTTTTAATTTTACTGGCGTACCTATCAGCACTGGCCGGGGACATTGGAAAATGTGAAATAGTGGCGGGGGAGGGGGATGTGGAGTATAGAGGGGAGTTCAGAAATTTACGTTTATTAAATTCCGAGAAAGTCGTAATGTTTATTGTTGAGGGACTATAATTAACAACAGCCTTCGCCTGGGGACCCCCTCGCGAAAGACGATAAATTCTAGGGGCGGAGTTAATCTCGAAAAGCGGCGTTCGAGTTGAAATTATGAAGTCGAAATATCGCAGAGAGGATGGCAGGAAGGGGGGAAAACGGCTAGTTTCAGAAGGAAATCCCACGGTTTCACGGCTTCCGAGGACTTTAGGCTTTCGAGGAAACCGCTTCGAATTTCCTAGTCTGAAATCTCTAGGTGGCATGTGTTCGCTGATTCCACCATTTCTGTAGCATAGTTTCAATCTTGCTGTAGACTGTTGTTACCTCGAAGAGCGCGTGGTGATGAAGGGCGTAACTTACCTCGATCTTGGTGCGGCGCGCGAGGTCTGTTGGTGGCACATGCAGACACACGCCCCTCGAGGGGGCTTTAAATCTTGACTGACGTCGCGTCAGTGCTACACAGCACTTTGTCTTCCGGGTTGTTGCCACAATGCGTTTGATTAGCGCAAATTATTACGAAATAACGACACAAATTCATAATTAGTTAATATGCATAGCTACCAGGTACCGTAAGATATTGGATAGTAATGAACAATCTAGGAGAACGAATGGAAGGTCCCAGAGGTTTCTACGGAAACAAAATCCCGACTTACCCTGACAGTATCCTGTTTTCCAGGCCAAAGAAAGCAAATGTCCAAGAACTTCAGTCATGAATAACCCAGAGTATTTTATCATCTTGTCACCATACGAGAGGATAATAGTTGTGTATGGCTGCAAGTTAGAAAACTATATAGAACCAGAAACGCTGAAAATTATTACACAAAGATTGTGCTACAATCTTACATATTACACAATACTACAATCTTACAATATTACACAACAAATTTTTACACTACCAACCATAGACTTACCTACTACCTACCTACTTCACAATCAAGATTATTAAATAATCTTTATTTCTTTATGATTATTAAATAATGAAGCGTTTATTTCTTCCAAATTTTGGAAGAAATAAACGCTTCACACTCATTTTGAAAAAACAGGGGAGTTGAGGTTGCCCTAATTATCAAACAATTTTATTACTGGTTGCTAAGGGCGCAAAACTGAGTATAATTCGACGAAACGAACAGCAATCACATTTTTGGTTAGCTAAAATTTTAATGGAGATTAGGCTTCTGGTGATTCACACTCGTGTTTCTGATTTTTAATAATCCGACCCTTAAGTTCTCATAGGGAGCGAACGGTTTGTTCTACAGAGCTCTGCGTGGTCTCTAACAATTCTAAAAATGCAATACTATTTCAAATTGGTGAAAAAACAATACCTTTATTTCGAAAGTTTCCGAGCTAGGGCACTATTGAAAATTTCAATCCTTAATTTTCACCCCTTAGAAGTGATTGACATCAACCAAAAGCTTCGCGGCATAACTAGACACCAAATTACAACCAAATCGTTCCATGGTTGCTAAGGAAAGTCCCGCGGACAGCGGTCGTACGAAAAAAATTTTATTCGATTTTTGAGGGGGGGGGGGGAGGATTACAATTTTTTCCGATTCCAAAGGTTCATTATTGAAAACAATGAACCAAAATCCGTGCCAAATTTCAAGTTGTTCAAGCTTTCAAGCTTCTATTCCATACACAATAATAACAAACCTCTTCTATTTTCTGCAAAGAATAATTATTATTATTTTGTAATAATAATTATTACACAATTATTGTGTAATGATTTTTGTAATAATAATTATTACACAATTATTGTGTAATAATTTTTTAATATGTTCTGAAAACTAAAAAGTCCAAGTTTTTACCGCAGGTCGTGCATTTGGTAGTGCATTATCCACAATGTGAACATAAAATGATAAATACTGGGACGACATCAGTCATTTTGCCAAGCCATTATTTGTCGGATATGTGTAGGTAGAGAGGTACCTACCAACCAGATACCCACCTAATCAAGATAAAAGACCCGGCGGGATTCTAATTTGTAAGGCCCTGACTACGATGAGTGGCTCATTTGCCGGAGAGACAAAGCTTTAGGTTGAACTCTTTGAGATGGTTGCAGTCAAGTAAGAACTTTGTTGGTCGGGTGCCTTATTTGGAACTTTGTGCAGCGCTTAGCTTTTCAGCGGGAACTCGTGTGCATTTGTGAACATCAGAGCTTTGTGACGCCGGTGCCATCCATTCTTTTGAACGCGTCGCCAGGATTCATATAGAAAAGCACAAATGAGCACAATCCTCTTGAAAGGATCACAACACGAAGACACGCAGTTCTCGACGTAGAGTAGTACGTCGCTAGTGTAGAGATATCAAATGTACCTATTTATTGTTGTATGAATGTATTTAAACAAATGAGACTCAAATACAAATTTCATTATTTGGTCAAACTTAAGGGGCAAACATGTATACGCCAAACGGAAGAAATTGTTTTATTCGATTTTGTGCATGAAACGGAAAACAATGAAATTTAAAAACTTTTGTGCGAGGGTTCTAAAAATTCTTTATTGGCAGAAAAAGTGGAAAACTCATTTAATAATGATTAACAGGAGATTAATCTTCGCGACCGATCGTCACGTCACGGCTCAAGGAAGCGTTACCATGTTCATTTTAACAAAATGTCATGTAAACATTTGTCGCGAAACAAACATTTAAAAAAAATTTTGGTGGAAAGAAAAGGCGTAAAATTAATTATTATTAAATAAACGATCTGACTATAGAAACGTAGGTTTACCGTTCCTAGTTTTTTTGAGAAGTCCCATTAAATTTTCAAAGAACCTTTTCGAGAAACTTTGTCATTTTGATTTACTATTCAGCAGTCTAGCTTGAAATAATACAGCAGAAAAGCTGATCTGACATTCTTGAGTTCTTATTTATCCTTTTCCTATGGATTCCAAATGGCTGTAAACACAATTTCATCCCGGAGATGAATAAGAGAGAAATCAGTATCTCAAGTCCTCTACAGCTCACCCAACTGATTAGAAAGACACTACAGCTCATAAAAATCCAAGTATCAAGATACAAGAAAATCGGTCGAGAAGTTATAGATAAGAATCCCACGAGTGAAAATGTTTTCAGGCCTTTGTTTTGAAAGGCCTATTTCTCCGATAATTTTGTGAAATTAAGGGATTCGTTTTCTGAATTTTATATTTGTATATATGGTCGTTCTATACCTAGCGTCGCGTTGCTTGTTACAATAATTGATTTATTATTTCAGGTCAGGTATTTTTTCCTATGTAATTATGCGCTGATTTCAAATATCTACACTGTTTATGCGTTTATATCAATGTAGAGTTATGATGTTAAATTCTATCCATCCCTATAGAGATTTGAATACCTACCAAAAAATAATTTTTCGAGTTATTTGCTTGGTTTTCC